>SJYT01017339.1:209060-303069 GCA_006410635.1 Cephalophus harveyi | reverse complement strand
GAGATCCAACTATTTAAAGATATTCTAAGTTAAAAAAAAAGATATTCTAAGTTCAGCCAACTATTTAAAGGTATTTATAGGGTTTTAATGTATATCAAAATGGAATAAGATATTTTATGAAGCTACAATATGCAATATGTACTTAGGTATGTATGGTTCATTGCTAATGGTAATGGATCCATATTTTAATAATCATGATGATTCTGAATTTTTATTGATTTATTGTAAGATCTGATCAGATCATTGTGGTGTTTTGTTTTATTTTGCTTCCTTAATGTCACAGTTGGGCTTACAAAGCACCTGCACCTGGACTAAGCCAAGCTAATAACCCTGAAAATGTTATTTTTCATTTTACTGGCATTTTACCACGACCTTTCATCTACAGTTTGTTTGGAAGAGTCTTTTAACGATTGTCCATTTGAGGAGGATTAATTAAGTTAAAACTAGATATTTCCACTTAAGGAGGCACAGAGAAATTACACTTTGCTGCAGTGCACTGAAAGCAGATGAACTAGTGGAAGCAATTCGTGGGGAGCTCTGTCTGAGGACTTGGAGTATCCTGGTTTCTCGCGGTATATGACCACTAGGGGGCGCCAGAGGCAGTTCACAGAGAATATTCATAAGGCTGTCACCTACATATGCTAGATAAAAATAAGTAAAGGTTAAAGTATACCACAATGGGTTATTTTTCCTCTACCCTGAATATACTCACACTCGCCTGATGGACAGTGCATTTTAATTAACTAATGAATCCTAAAAATGCAGCTTCTGATTGCATATATCTGGGGTGGGGACCAGGATTCTGCAAACCAACCAAGTTCCCAGGTGCTGCCCATGCTGTTGGTTCATAGATCTCAAGCTAAGTTGCAAGAATTTAGAACATAATTGCTTTAAAGATTAATTACAAATAACAAATATAATGGGCAGTTCTATGGTGAACAAATCCTTAGTCTTGGATCTGTTTCAGTTCACTTCAGTTCAATGACTCAGTCATGTCCAAATCTTCGCGACCCCATAAGTCGCAGCATTCCAGGCCTCCCTGTCCATCACCAACTCCCGGAATTCATCCAAACTCAGCCATCTACCCATCTTATCCCCTGTTGTCCCCTTCTCCCCCTGCCCCCAATCCCTCCCAGCATCAGGGTCTTTTCCAATGAGTCAACTCTTCGCCTGAGGTGGCCAAAGTACTGGAGTTTCAGCTTTAGCATCATTCCTTCCAATGAACACCCAGGACTGATATCCTTTAGGATGGACTGGTCGGATCTCCTTGCAGTCCAAGGGACTCTCAAGAGTCTTCTCCAACACCACAGTTCAAAAGCATCAGTTCTTCTGTACTCAGCTCTCTTCACAGTCCAACTCTCACATCCATACATGACCACAGGAAAAACCATAGCCTTGATTAGATGGACCTTTGTTGGCAAAATAATATCTCTGCTTTTTGATATGCTATCTAGGTTGGTCATAACTTTCCTTCCAAGGAGTAAGCGTCTTAATTTCATGGCTGCAACACCATCTGCAGTGATTTTGGAGCCCCCCAAAAATAAAGTCTGACACTGTTTCTACTGGTTCCCCATCTATTTCCCATGAAGTGATGGGACCAGATGCCATGATCTTCATTTTCTGAATGTTGAGCTTTAAGACAACTTTTTCACTCTCCACTTTCACTCTCATCAAGAGGCTTTTTAGTTCCTCTTCACTTTCTGCCATAAGGGTGGTGTCATCTGCATATCTGACGTTATTGATATTTCTCCTGGCAATCTTGATTCCAGCTTGTGCGTCTTCCAGCCCAGCATTTCTCATGATGTACTCTGCATAGAAGTTAAATAAGCAGGGTGACAATATACAGCCTTGACGTACTCCTTTTCCTATTTGGAAACAGTCTGTTGTTTCATGTCAAGTTCTAACTGTTGCTTCCTGACCTGCATATAGGTTTCTCAAGAGGCAGGTCAGGTGGTTTGGTACCCATCTCTTTCAGAATTTTCCAGTTTATTGTGATCCACACAGTCAAAGGCTTTGGCATAGTCAATAAAGCAGAAATAGATGTTTCTCTGGAACTCTCTTGCTTTTTCAATGATCCAGCAGATGTTGGCAATTTGATCTCTGGTTTCTCTGCCTTTTCTAAAACCAGTTTGAACATCTGGAAGTTCACGGTTCATGCATTGCTGAAGCCTGGCTTGGAGAATTTGAGCATTACTTTACTAGCGTGTGAAGTGAAGTCGCTCAGTCGTGTCCGATTCTTTGTGACCCCATGGGGTGTAGCCTACCAGGCTCCTCCGTCCGTGGGATTCTCCAGGAAAGAGTACTGGAGTGGGTTGCCGTTTCCTTCTCCAGGAGATCTTCCCAACCCAGGGATCTAACCCGGCTCTCCTGCATTGCGGGCAGACGCTTTACCATCTGAGCCACCTTACTAACGTGTGAGATGAGTTCAATTTTGTGGTAGTCTGAGCATTCTTTGGCATTTCCTTTCTTTGGGATTGGAATGAAAACTGACCTTTTCCAGTCCTGTGGCCACTGCTGAGTTTTCCAAATTTGCTGGCACATTGAGTGCAGCACTTTCACAGCATCATCTTTCAGGATTTGAAAGAGCTCAACTGGAATTCCATCACCTCCAGTAGCTTTGTTCGTAGTGATGCTTTCTAAGGCCCACTTGACTTCACATTCCAGGATGTCTGGCTCTAGGTGAGTGATCACACCATTGTGATTATCTGGGTCGTGAAGATCTTTTTTGTACAGCTCCTCCATTCATGGAATCTTCCAGGCAAGAATACTGGAGTGGGTTGCCATTTCCTTCTCCAGAGGATCTTCCGTACCTGGGGATTGAACCCAGGTCTCCCACACTGCAGGCAGATGCTTTACCATCTGAGCCACCAGAGAAGCTCTTGGATCTGTTTACATAAACCTAAAAAAAAAAAAAACAGAACCAGGAACAGAAAAATAAATAACCAATAATGATACCTTAATCAAAATTTTTCTTAAAGCATAGCTCCATTCCACCACTTCTAGACCTTGGCCATGTTTTACACAATGTTCTGACAAGAAGCAAGATTTCATATACTGTCTAGAGTTCTTTAAGACTATGGGTAAGTTCATCAGCAATAGAGAAGGCACAGCTAGAACTATAGAAGGGTTTACAGCCTCTTGGTCATCTAGTGCTTGCTTTCTTGCATTTATCAGTGCAGTGATGATAACAATCCTGATCCTGACAGTGGTGTTGAAAGGATTATACAAGATTATAGGATCAATAATACTTCATGTTAATTGCCCCTAGCAATCTTCACATGCCAGTGTGTTTAGAGAATTTGTCACTGCTTATGCTTAAACCCAAGCTAGCTGGTAACTTCTCAATTACTAGAGTGCCCAGAAGCACTCCAACATATTTTAGCATAAATTGGGATTAGACATTGTGATGGAGAATGAAAGACTTTTCAAATACTTCATGAAATAATTGAAAACAAAGAAATTCAAAGTAATCTTATATGCATTTTTATATGCATATGAGAATGCATATATTTTATATGCATTCTCAAATTAAGTGTTACTCACTCTGAATTTAGTGTGCTTGCTAAAAGAAAATAGCCAAATTTGTCAAAGAAATTCTTGATGTTTACTGAAGAAGATGAGAGAAAAGAACTTGACAACTAACAGGGCAATTTTATTTTAAAGGTGTTTATAAGCCTAGAGAAGGGAGAATGGAATAAATATGTGTGCTTCATGAGCCTTGAAACAATTAAAACCTTTGATTTTTTTCTTACCTTCAAAAAAGTTATTCAGGATTATATGTATGAATAGTTAAAATCTAAGCATTTTCAGTCACCTGAGTGTCTTTATCACTCTGCAATCTCAAATTTCTTAATGACAAACGCTTTTCATATGATATTTTAATAAACTCCCAACAAGATTATTTTAGTTTTTATTACAGGAGGGAAAACTAGCCAAGAAAACCTCTTTCTAAAATAACTAAATATGCATGCCATTTTCAAAAGAACTTTCAGTAACATATTCATCCCTAAGGTCTGTTTAAATGTTATGGAGTTTATACACATACAAGCCCATATGCACACTCTTTTTTCTTGTGAAAATAATAACATTTAAAAAAATACAACTACTTCACAAAATGCTTTCTTTCTGATGTTACTAAAGAAGCATTTGGCTTTATTCCCTGAATAACTGTTAGCAGCACTTTATATCCACCATTGATAAATTATAATAAAGTTTCTAAAAAAAATTTTTGTGAAATAAATCATATCAAACTTTAAGAACAAAAGTGGATAGAGTGATCAGATTGATACTAAGCAATTCCTCTTCCAATTGGGCTTTCCAAGTGGTGCTAGCAATAAAGAACCTGCCTGCCAATGCAGGAGACACAGGCTCGATCTCTAGGTCGGGAAGATCCCTGGAGGAGGGCAAAACTGGGCAATCCACTCAAGTATTCTTGCCTGGAGAATTCCATGGACAGAGGAGCCTGGCAGGCTACAGTCCATAGGGTCACACAGAGTTGGACGTCACAGGCAACTTAGCACACATGCAATTCATCTTCTTATTATAATGTTGATAAAAACATATAGATATTTCCTTTTTCCAGAGTCTCATACAAGTGCAAAGTAATCTGTTAAAGCTTTCTAAATGTATTATGCCAACGTGGGAAAAAGAAAGAAGATCTTTTGTGTATCTAATATGTGTCGGGAGCTGTACAAAGTTCAAAAAGATACATATCTCATGTGATATCTTCCAAAAAGCAGGCCAAAGGTGGAATTGTTTCACTTTAGGAGAAGGAAGATGAGGTTCAGAGAAATTAAGTCATCATGTCAGAAAGCTGGTAAGCTGCAGCAGCAGGGTATCTCACTTCAGAGCCCATGCTCTTTCATTGGTAAAGCAAGACTGGATTTATCTGGTCCATGCGCAGAAACATTAGGATGCATTTCATGAAGCAGTCACATCACTGGAGTTCTGTACAACTGAGTGGAAAAATACACATTATTGTTCACTTGCTCAGTCATGTGCAAATCTGGGACCCTATGGACTGCAGTACACCAGGCTTCCCTATCCTTCACCATCTCCCAGAGTTTGCTCAGACTCATGTCCACTGAGTCAGTGATGCCATCCAACCATCTCATCCTCTGTCACCCCCTGCACTTCCTGCCCTCAGTCTTTCTTTGCATCAAAGTCTTTTCCAGTGAGCTGGCTCTTAGCATCAGGTGGTCAAAGCATTGGAGATTCAGCTTCAGCATCAGTCTTTCCAATGAATATTCAGGGTTGATTTCCTTTAGGAGTGACTGGTTTGATTTCCTTGCTGTCCAAGGGACTCTCAAATATACATTAGGTGCAGGAAAATACTATTTGATTCCACCTGTATGAGATACCTAGAATTGTCAAATTTATAAGAGTCAGAATGTAAACTGGTAGATGCAGGGGCTGATTGGGGGATGGGGAGGGAATATGGAGTTGGTGTTTAATGGGGACAGAGTTTCAGTTTAGGAAGGTGAAAAATTCAGAAGCTGGATGATGGTGAGAGTTGTACCACAGTGTGAATGTACTTAGTGCCGCTGAACTGTACAGTTAAATATGGTTAAAATAGTATATTTTACATTATGTGGCTTTTACCACAATAATTTTTTTTAAGTATGGGTGTGGGGTTGCTTAGAGTCTATACTCAGTCCCTTCTCCTCATACAAGTACATGCAAACCCAAAACACCCAACATTGAAAAGAAAACAATAAATTGTTTGAAAGAAGATAAAATATTAAACCACAATACATGAAATCACCTGCTTATATTATAAAATGACACTCACACCTTAGTTTGTACTGTAACAGTATAAAAATTAAATTGTTTTTATCCATTACTTCATCAAACAGATTTTCTGCCCGTCTCTGTCTCTTCTCTGGCTGGGAACCTTATAATGGAAATGTTAGTATGTTTAATGTTGTCATAGAGGTCCCTGAAGCTACCTTAATGTTTTTCTTTTTCTCTTTTGGTGTTCTGCTCGGGCAATATCTACTGTTTTGTCTTCCAAGTCACTTAAGTGTTTTTCTATATCACCTAATCTGCTGTTGATTCCTGCTAGTGCATTTTTCATTTCAGTTCTGTATTCTTCAATTCTGATTGGGCTTTTTTTTATGCTTTCTAATACTTTTGTTTGTTTTATTTTGTTGTTAAATTTGGGGCCATGCTGTACAGCATATGGGCTCTTTGTTCCCCAACCAGGGATCAAACTCATGCCCCCCGAATTGGAAGCACGGAGTCTTGACCGCTGGACTGCCAGGGAAGCCCCTGTATGTTTTAATTCTTTGTTGACGTTCTCATCAGGGTTCCTCCTTTCTTTTCCCGAAGTCAGTGAGCAACTTAATGCCTGTTGCTTCATACTCTCTTGGGTAAATTATTTATCTCTATTTCTTTAGGATTTTTTTCCTCTGAGGGCTTTATTTTATTCTTTCAATTGTCACATATTCCTGTCTTCTCAACCTAACAGGAAATAAAACCAAAATAAACTACATATATTATCTGAAGAAGATAATGTGACTTTCATATTAAAATTGGCCTGTCAATCTCAGTGTTCTCATTTATGATATGTGGGTGAACACTATACTGCCTGGTAGAGAGAAAAATGGGCTAGATGTGTCCCCAGTGGCAGGCTACTGAAGCTAGAATTGACTAAAAACCATAAACCAGCTAAAAAATTCATCCAAAATAAGTCTAAGTTGAATAATTTTGTATCTTATCCTAAGGAATAAACTGTAATGACTTATAAAATCTCAGTTTCTCAAAATAATAAGAATAAGTATGACTGGCTGAAACATCCTTTCTGTAGGCCATCAATACCTCCAGGGGAGTACAAGGTTATCCACACCCATTTATGCCTTCATCACTGCATCATTACACAATACAAAATAGAAAATCAGTATCTAAGGTAAAATACAAGCTTCCCAGGTGCCTCAATCAATAAAGAATCTGCCTGCAATGCAGGAAACACAGGAGATGCAGGTTCGATCCCTGGGTCAGGAAGATCCCCTGGAAGAGGGCATGGCAACCCACTCCAGTATTCTTATCTGAAGAATCTCATGAACAGAGGAGCTTGGTGGGCTAAAGTGCATAGGGTGGCAAAGAGTCAGACACAACCGAAGCAACTAAGCAAGGTAAAATACAGTCATAAAGCGGCCTCAGTGGGTCTTATAGAAGGTTATGAAGACCAAATAAGAGTCAGAATTTACTTCCTTTGCTTGTTTCTTTTTCCTGTTAGTGTAGCTGGAAGGCTGAGCAGGACCTGGGAAAGTTCAAGAATAATGCTACTCTTATAAATTCAAGAGAAGCCTTGACAGAGTTGGCCAAAGTGATCCTCAGTGCTCACATAAGAGGCTGGGCTGCTCAGCCAGGGCTTCAGTGCTGAAGCACTGACTCCAAAGAGGCCTCTTTGTGCAAAATGGTCAAGCATTCTTAACCTGACTCTGAGTTCAAGAAACAAGGAAAATCTATATAGGAACTGGTTCCATTCTTTGGGTGCAGTAAAGCTCTGCTATTAAAAATGAGTCAAGAGAAGAAATAATATCCCTTTCTGTGTAGCATGTATCAGGCTTAGATTCCCAAATACATTTATTTTTTATGTCTTTCTTCCCATCTTTCCCTCCTTATGTCATTTATTTCACACACACCGTGTTATCTAAGTTGGTTAACTCTGAAACTGAAAGGACTTTCTTTAAAAAAATAAAAATAAATAAACTCACCCCTTTGCAGCTCCTGCTACTTAGCTATGCCCACTGCCCACTGTCCCTCTCCTTGCTGATGTCCACCACCAACTTCTGTTCGCAGCTGTCCCATGCATACCAGGTTACATCCTATGGCATTAACACTTTGAGTTTAATCTCTTTGTCTCTGGAGACATTTTCCTTCCTCCAAAAACTTTTTCTTTCTTCCAATTAGCTCACCTACAGCTATGATCATACTCTGTTAACCCATAGATACTCTGCCTGAAAAATTAATGAATCAAGGCTCCTGCTTTTTTACCACAAAGCTATGTCATTCTGGACTCATTGGTACATGAATAAAATCATTTCAAGATAGGACAGGTGTGCGTTTTTCTCAATGCTAGTGAGAAAGATCCACTTGTTTGAAGCAGGCTGAATGTACAAGAGAAGAAAGATAACAGTTGATGGACTAAGAATCTTGTGCGTCAATACGTCTAACATAATAGTCCATCAGACCTTCCCTTTCATCACTTCAATCTTCACCTTAGCATCCAGGAGCCACCATTTTAGTAGCATTCTTTCCTATATCATAAAATCCTTTCCCCCTTTGCCTTTTCGTGAATCCAGAAAAACCCCATTCTGGGTGGTCTCATCTGTTTTCTTTCATTTTGCCTGTGTTCAATAGAAGAGGGTATCAAAAACCTATCCTTCCCCTTTGTGCTTTGAACTCTGTCTTTTCCCGTCTTCTCTTGTATATTCAACCTGTCCCACTGGCTTTTAAACATGCCCATGTTTCTTTTGTCTTACAAAGAAACTCTCACTCAAATTTTTTCCTCCACTATTCCTGTGTCTCTCTCCTACCCTTCACAGATCAACTTCTTGAAAAACATGTCTTCACCTACTGATTTCATTTTCTCATCTGCCTCACTCTCCACCCACTCTAATACGACTCCCATCCCCACCACTCAACAAAATGTCACTCTCCAAGGTCACCAATATTTCCATTTTGATAAATGCCATGGGTATTTGGAGGCAACATTTAGCACAACTTATTTATTTCATTCTCAAATATCTTTTTCTCTGTTTGGGTTTCTGTGCCTCCCCAGGGACCTGTCTTGTTTGACCTTCTTGAATTATCCTTCCCTGTCCTGGCCATTAATGTATTTCCTTAGACAGCTTATTAGGCTGTCTTTCCTTCTCCCTCAAAACTCTTTCTGTAGGCATTTCATCCATGCATATAATTAAAATCACTCAATGTGGGCCTATGTCAATCAAATTTATGCTACATTTAATCAAGATGCTTATTTTCCACTTTGAAATGAAACTGGGTCTTGCAGTTCATGGAATACCATAGTGGTGGCTGTATTTTTCTCAGTGGCATATAAAATAATGGTGCAATTTTAAACTGGTGGTGTGTCAGATTCAATGAAATAAAGTCATTCCTCGAAACATCAGACCCATATGTCTAGTTATTGTTTCCATGTGCATGCTTGAGACACCAGGACAGCAGTGACAATTTCAGGGGGCAATGTTTGCATTGAAATGTACATGAATAGCACCTTCTGGAAATACTAACACAGCGATCTTGGCAAAAGTACTTCAAATTCAACACATTCAAAACTGAACTCAAGATCTCCACTCTCTTCCCAAATCCCCAGCTCCCCTGAAATCTACCCCTATTCTTGTGTTCACTATTTCAGTATTCTTTATCATTGCCCATCCAGAACCCTAAACATCAAACTTGCATTTCCCTTTCCCATAACCTGTAAAATCTAGTTATCAGGTTCTACTGATTTTTCCAGATCTGTCCACCTCTTTGTATTTCTTTCAGTATCTTTCTAGTCCCAGAGACCAACATGATATTGAGATTCCATAAGAGTTTTCTAACTGCTCTGACGACATCTATTCTTGCTGTTTCCCATCTTTTCTCCCTCTAAGAGCATAATCCTTTCAAAATAAATATGAAAATGTCACATTCAAGTTTAAAACTCTTTGGTGAACCTATTGCTGCCTTGCCATTATTCTCCCAGTCCGGGTCTTCTGGAAGGTTCCATATTTCCTGATCCCCTCCCATGGCTCTTGACCCCTGTATGTGGGTCAAGAAGCAACAGTTAAAGCCCTATATCAGTTCAGTTCAGTCGCTCAGTCGTGTCTGACTCTTTGCGACCCCATGAATCGCAGCACGCCAGGCCTCCCTGTTCATCACCATCTCTCGGAGTTCACTCAGACTCACATCCATCGAGTCAGTGATGCCATCCAGCCATCTCATCCTCGGTCGTCCCCTTCTCCTCCTGCCCCCAATCCCTCCCAGCATCAGAGTCTTTTCCAATGAGTCAACTCTTCGCATGAGGTGGCCAAAGTACTGGAGTTTCTTCTCTTCTTTTCACAGCTATTTGTAAGGCCTCCCCAGACAGCCATTTTGCTTTTTTGCATTTCTTTTCCATGGGGATGGTCTTGATCCCTGTCTCCCGTACAATTTCACGAACCTCATTCCATAGTTCTTCAGGCACTCTATCTATCAGATCTAGGCCCTTAAATCTATTCCTCACTTCCACTGTATAATCATAAGGGATTTGATTTAGGTCATACCTGAATAGTCTAGTGGTTTTCCCTACTTTCTTCAATTTGAGTCTGAATTTGGCAATAAGGAGTTCATGATCTGAGCCACTGGAACAACTAATTGGTTCAAGATTGAGAAAGGAGTACGACAGGGCTGTCTGCTGTTACCCGGTTTGTTTAATCCATATACTGAGTACATTATGAAAAATGCCAGGCTGAATGAGTTACAAGTGGGATTCAAGATAGGTGGGAGAAGCATCAACAATCTCAGCTATGTGGATGATACCCCTCTAATGGTAGAAAGCAAAGAGAAACTAAAGAGCCTCTTGGTGAAGGATGAGAGTGAAAGAGCCAGCTTAAGACTAAATATTAAGAAAAACTAAGGTCATGACATACACCCCTATTACTACACAGCAGATAGAAGGAGAAAAGGTGGAAGTAGTGACTGATTTCCTCTTCTTGGGCTCCAAAATCACTGCAGATGGTGACTGCAGCCATGAAATCAGAAGACAACTGCTTCTTGGCAGGAAATCAATGACAAACCTAGACAGTGTGTTGCAAAGAAGAGACATTACTCTGCTGACAAAGGTCCGCATTGTCAAGACTATGGTCCTCCCAGCGGTCACGTGCGGTTGTGAGAGCCGGTCCATAAAGAAGGCAGAACACCAAAGAATTGATGCCTTTGAACTGTGGTGCTGGAGAAGACCCCTGAAAGTCCCTTGGACAGCAAGGAGATCAAACCAGTTCATTTTAAGGGAGACTGGCCATGAATATTCACTGGAAGGACTGATGCTGAAGGCTGAAGCGTCCTTATTTTGGTCATCTGATGTGAACAGACAACTCTTTGGAAAAGAGCCTGAAGATGGAAAAGACTGAGGGCAGAAGGAGAAGAAGGTTTCAGAAGATGAGGTGGCTGGACAGCATCACCGATACAATGAAAATGAACTTAGGCAAACTCCAGGAGATGCTGAAAGACAAGGAGGTCTGGCATGCTGCAGTGCATGGGGTCACAAAGTGTCAGACAGGACTGGGCTGCTGAACAGCAGCAACAACCACCCATGGCTCAAGTTCAAGTGTACAGAATGCTTCCACAGTCCCTAAGCTCCAGTACAGTGGGCTTCTTTTAGGTCCCTAAGGACACAGACTCCTTCTTACCACAGACAGCTTTCTCTCTACCTGAAATGCTCTCCGTATTCTCCTCCCACTTTATCTAGTTGACCCTCTTCAGCCTTCAGATCTCTGTCTAAACAGTGTTCTTTCTGGGAGTCCTTCTCTGACCTAAACCAAATTAGCTCCATTCATCACATGCTTTCCTTTTCATTTTAAATTTTTATATTTTATTAATATATTTATTATTGATGGTGATATAAATAAGGTTTGCTAAATACTTGGCTCCATGACAACAAGAACAATGCCTGTTTTTTTATTTTCATAGCCCCAGTTTTCAGCAGAGTTCCTGGGACAGAGTAGGTGCTCAAGAAATTCTTTTTAAATGAATATTTACCAAGACAAGATCAGATCAGATGACGTCCAAGGATGCCCCTTCCCCCCATATGGGTGATTCCAAGATACAGGTTTTTATTTAACATTATTATTGTACTTATTGAGTGTTTTAGGCTTTCATGTCAATAGTATTTTTTTTAATTAATTTTCTTACCCATTCTGGGTTTTGTCTTTTTTTTCTTTTTCGGTTGTACCTCTTAGCTTGCAGAATCTTAGTTCCCTAACCAGGCACTGAACTCTGGGCCACTGTGGTGAACGTGGCAACTCCTCACCACTGTACTGAGAGTTCCTCTTATCCAGCTTTATTTAATGTTGTGTGTTTATTTTTATTTAAATGGTGTTTGTTTTCTTAAGTGATCCATTTCTACATTATTATAAAAAAATATTTTTATTAACTCCATTTGTTTGCCATTAGTCTTTCCTACATTGTTATTTTTTTCTTTTTAAAGGAATATTTTGCCTTTAATTTTATAATAGTTACGGTGATCATCTGTGTCAGGAATTTAATATTTTGGTGATGACTAGCAACTATTACTCTGCTATTTCTACACCTCTAGGTCTTCATTTCAATTAATATAATATGCTCATTAAATTAAGACATCTATTATGGTGCCAGCATTCACATAATAGAAAAATGTCTCATAGGGTCAATTGAAATAATTACATTAAATTAACATCACAGCCTTTTATAAGAGGGTCTTAGTAGATACTGTTATTAACAGAGATAGGGCACAAATTGAAATGGGGTTTTTATGCTTTACATGCTCTGAGTAGATTTTCAATTGACAAATCTTTGTAGAAGGCAGCTGAGCTCTCAAAATGTACCTTATTTGTGTATCCAAAAAACCATTTACCAATTTACACAGTAATAAGGATTGTGCCTGTTTACCTGGTTCAATGTATAAGACATAGAAACAAGTCTATTTTACCTGAGTATCTGAAATGTTCTCTACATCTTTTGGGTAAAAATAAAAGGCCTCTCTTTTGCCTTTCAGGAATATTCTAACTCTATATGATTCAACTCCTGCTCAAAGCAACTGAGCGGGTCCTACTCCTACACTGATCAACACAGTGTGCCCTTCACTGGTCAGCTCACTTGTTGTTGTTTAGTTGCTAAGTCGTGTCTGACGCTTCTGTGACTCCATGGACCGTAGCCCACCAGGCTCCTCTGTCCGTGTTATTTCCCAGGCAATGAGCATGTCTCCATTTCCCCGCCAGGGACCATACCCGAGTCTCCTACATTTGCAGGCAGATTCTCTACCACCAAGCCAACTGGGAAGCCTGGTTAGCTCACTGGCCAAGCTTCAGTAACAGAATTAAAAGGAATCAGTGACGGTTAGTACCACTTTTATTGTAGCTCTGGCCCTACCTTCTTCCTAAATGTGTGGCCTTGAGCAAGCCACGTGCCTTCTTATCCCTTGTTTTCCCAACTTTGAAATCTTCCCAGACTCAATTAACCATTAAGAATATTTGATATATAAATATAAAACTCAGTTGTGAAGTAAAGGCATTACACAAATAGGAGACTGCACTTGTGTTGTGAACAACCTGCATTTTCAGGCACCAGCTATTTGAGTTCTTACTAGCATGCACCTGTCCACTGAGATATTACCCTCAATTCATTAACTTTCCTGAGAGCAGTTCTCCAGTCATATCATTCATCAGTGCATAGCTTTCAGTGATGTTCTGTGATCTAACAAATGCACTCAATCAAATCCTTCAGTCTAATAATCCGTGTTCCTACCAGACCCCATTCATGTGTATTTTGAGGCTGACTGTTGTTGATGCAATGAGTGCAGAAAATCAATCATTAGTGCTGAGTGGGGAGGAACTTGAGATTGTCTTAATAAATATCTAATTTATTGTATTAATCAGTATTTCCCCATTTTAATGGCTTTTTCTCATCTTTTTCTGGCTACATTTCCAGTGAGTAGGACGTGGAAAGATGTCCAGAGGATACAGTGAAAGATTATCAGAGAGTGAAAAACAAAACAATACTCTGTGAGTATTTATTTTTTATTCCTATCACCATGATATAGTCTTACTATTTAACCTAAAAATACTCCTGTAAAGCTTATTGCATGTGTGTGTGCTAAGTTGCTTCAGTCATGTCTGACTCTGACATCTCATGGACTGTTGCATGCCAGGCTCCTCAGTCCATGGGATTCTCCAGGTGAGAACATGGAGTGGATTGCCATGCCCTCCTCCAGGGGAGTCTTCCCAATCTAGGGATCGAACCTAGGTCTCTTATGTCTCCTGCATTGGCAGACAGGTTCTTTACCACTAGCACAACGTGGGAAACCCAAAGCTTATTAAGCTAAGGCAACTGGAGTCATAACTTGGCAGCCATAATTTTGGCTACAATAAAAGTGGTACTAACCATCACTGATTCCTTTTAATTCTGTTATTAAAGCTTGGCCAGTGAGCTAACCAGGCTTCCCAGTTGGCTCAGTGGTAGAGAATCTGCCTGCAAATGTAGGAGTCTCGGGTATGGTCCCTGGGTGGGGAAATGGAGACGCGCTCATTGCCTGGGAAATAACACGGACAGAGGAGCCTGGTGGGCTACGGTCCATGGAGTCACAGAAGCGTCAGTGACTAAATGGCCGTCACTAAGTGTCACTAAACTAAATGACGTGAGAAGAGAAAAAATGAGCATCAGGACTTCCTGAGTCCATAGGCTGAGAGGTGGGCAGTTCCTTGGGGTGATGCACTTAGGAGAGCGTCCTGAGCTCTCATTTGGAGACCAAAAGCAGGAGAAGGAACCCAGGTTCCACCAGACAAGAACTCCTAAGCACAAACAGCGCAAAGTGCCTCCACCTGGGCTGGGAGCCGCTTCCTCTCACCTGCACTATGGGTAGGCAGCAATCACCAAGCAGACAGATGACGGCCACCAATAGCATTTCCGTCAGCTGATGTTCCTTGTGCTAAATGTCCATGATGGCCATTTAGCATAATTTATTCTTTAACACTGATACAGAACCTCACAAGCCATCAACCTTGACCCTCCTTGAAATAAAGTCTTCGGTCATCTTCCTCACAAAACGTATTAAAGACCTGATAACATGTCAGGTACTAAGCAAGGCTCTGAAGATACGGTTAAGAGTAAGGTTCTTAAAAAGGAGATAGATTCTGCCACTCCATATGAATGAAATTCCGCACTAATATGTACATTCAAAATGATTCCTTTGTCCAAAAATAAGAACTCCAAATTTTCATAGCAATTAGCAGAGTGACTAAGTCATTACATTTTGGCACTTGATCCTTTGACTAATATTAGAAAATGTCAAAGCTAAAAATAACTGTACATGGGTGACATGCAGAAGATAACCAGAGGGAGTTTTAAAAGGAGGAGCAGGAACTAGGGACTTTCCATGAAACCGTCAGATAAAGGTGGTCACACAGTATATGATTCCATTTATATGACATTCTCGAAATGACAAAATGATAGAGATGGAAAACAAATTGATAATTCTCAGAGTCAGAAAGGAGAGCAGTAATGAGGACTATAAAGGGATAGCATAAAGGAGATTTTTGTGGTAATGGACTAGTCCTTTATCTTAATTGTGATTGATTTTACATATAAAATAAAATGGCACCATATATCCATACGGCACTGATGTCAAATTCCTGGGTTTGACATTGTTCTGCAGTTACATAAATATAACCATTGAGAAAATTGGCTACAGGGGACATGCACTCTCTCTGTACCATCTTTGCAAGTTCCTGTGAATTTATAATTATTTCAAAATTAAAAGTCAAAAAAAGAAAGAGAAAGACAGCAAACACTAGGGACTTTCCATGAAACTATCAGTTAGCATATTTGTATAGAAACCAAATCTACTTTCAATTGTAACCGGAGGGGGCTTTTAGAGTTTTAGGCACATGAGTAGTAGGTCTCTATCTCTTCAGCAATGATCAGAGACGAATAATTGCATCCACAAGGGATCTCCCACTCAACTAGTTTGTATTTTATTCTTGTGATTTGATAAAATGAGACCAGAAATCATGTTTAAAAGAAAAAAATAAAAGCTTGAAGCCAGCCACCTAACATCTAACTGAAGACTGCTTGGCTTCTAATCTCTATCACACAGTTTCTGCTTATTACCTTAAGAAAAATGAGAACTATCTCAATTTAAAAATTCAAAAACTTCTCCTCAGAAATTGTTAAAAGTAGTATCATTAGAATCATACAAATTAGAAGCGACACAAGTAGTTTAAGATATGCAGCAATTTTTCATGCTAATGGATGAAAATTCCTCTTTGAGCCTTGCTTGTCATCAGTTTCTAGCTCTATTATTTCTGTTGAGGTAAAATTATCTACATAAAGTCATTACCCAGGCCTCCTGTGTATAAAGACAATGGAAAGAGCTTCCAGACTTTGTGAACATGTTATGTTCTGAAAGAAGATGAACATTTTATGTAAGCTCCTAATGGGAATATTTCTAAAACACTAAAACAATTACTCAACATGACTCTGCACTCATAATTGCAGCAAATTTTATAAAAGTATAGATTTGAGGAGGTATTATTATCTACTATTATTTGCTTTCTTAAAATATCAGGCATTCTGATTCACTTTAAATATATATCAAGATAGTGTCTACATTTCATGTGTATCTATGATTCAAAGATCAAAAGAACATGAGGATACAATATAACACTGGATAAAATGTCTAGTCCATCCCACAAAATACTTACACCCACAATATTTCAATTCAAAATAATCATACATTTGATTTTATCCTGTAGTTTATTAATACAATTCTGGACTACAGGATGTGTTCTGTGGAGCAATTTTTATAAACCATAGCTCTTCCAACCCAACCTGTAATAGTTCCATGAGTGAAAATTCAGAGGAGCCAAAAAAGAAAGGCAATGTCTCCAGATTCTGATTATTTCAGTCATGTGCTGTCAGAGTCAGGGAAGGCTTCGTTTAGCCTCAGGACCAAGCCAGCATGTTTACAAAACATTTTGTATTTTGATAAGAAAAAAAAATACAGTTCCTCACCATATCATTCTTGTATCTACGGCTCTCATAGGCTAGAATCGTTGAAAAGTGGAAGTGGTACTCAATTCTAGAAGCAGCAATTCCCAAACCCAACAACATTCATCTCAAGTACAACAAAATGGGGACATAAAACCTGGCAATATTTTGGGACTTCACTGGCAGTCCAGTGGTTAAGACTCCAAGCTTCCACTGTAAGCTCAGTCATTCAGTCATGTCTGACTTTTTGCGACCACATGGACTGCAGCACACCAGGCTTCCCTGTCCATCACCAACTCCCGGAGCTTACTTAAACTCATGTCCATCCAGTTGATGATCCATCCAACCATCTCATCCCCTGTCGTCCCCTTCTCCTCCTGCCTTCAATCTTTCCCAACATCAGGATCTTTTCCAAGGAGTCAGTTCTTCACATTAGGTGGCCAAAGTATTAGAGTTTCAGCTTCAACCTCAGCCCTTCCAATGAATATTCAGGACTTATTTCCTTTAGGATTGACTGGTTGGATCTCCTTGCAGTCCAAGGGACTCTCAAGAGTCCTCTCCAACACCACAGTTCAAAAGCATCAATTCTTTGGTGCTCAGCTTTCTTTATGGTCCAACTCTCACATCCATACATGACTACTGGAAAAACCATAATTTTGATATACAGACCTTTGTTGGCAAAGTAATGTCTCTGCTTTTTAATGTGCTGTCTAGGTTGGTTATAGCTTTTCTTCCAAGGAGCAAGTGTCTTAATTTCATCACTGCAGTAACCATCTGCAGTAGTTTTGGAGCCCCAAAAAATAAAGTCTCTCACTGTTTCCACTGCTTCTCCATCTATTTGCCATGAAGTGATGGGACCAGATGCCATGATATTAGTTTTCTGAATGTTGAATTTTAAGCCAAGTTTTTCACTCTACTCTTTCACTTTCATCAAGAGGCCCTAAAAAAAAAAAAAAAAAGACTATATCTTAAAGAACTATTTGAAACATAATAGAATAGAAATATATCCAGAAAGCATTTCAGGTTTTGTCTCTTATTGTATATAAACTCTTTAAAAATAGGAACTTCCTACCCATAACATAGGCTTCCCTGGTGACTCAAATACTAATGAATCTGCCTACAAGCAATGTGGGAGGCTCGGGTTCTATCCCTGGGTCAGAAAATCCCCTGGAGAAGGTAAAAGCTACCCACTTCAGTTTTCTTGCCTGGAGAATACCATGGACTGAGGAGTTTGGTGGACAAATTTTGGGTTGCAAAGAGTCGGAGACAAGTGAGTGACCAGCTCTTTACGTATAGTGTAAGCAGAAGCTCTTCATTCTCCAAAACATTTTATTGAAACACCCTGTACACAGTACTAGTTAAGAAAATTGTTTTTAAATAGATGTTAGATTAATGAATATCTCTCAGTGACCCCATGGACTGCAGTCTCCCAGGCTCCTCCATCCGTGGGATTTTCCAGGCAAGAGTACCAGAGTGGGGTGCCACTGCCTTCTCCAAAAAATTACATACTTCTTAAAAATGTCTTATTAGTCAGGACATGGATAAATAAAATGTGGCATACTGTATGATAGACTTTTAAAAAATAAAATATAAAACATCTATATCATCACGGATGTAGCCCAAAAATATAATAAGTGAAGAAATTTTATTTCAGAATTTATTAAAATAATAAAATAACTTATTGTTAAAATATTTATAATAAACAAATAATAGTTATTATGAACTATTATTATAAAAATAAGTCACCACAACTAGTGAGTAGCCCCCACTTGCCACAACTAGAGCAGCAATGAAGACCCAGCACAGCCAAAATAAATTATTTCTTTTTAAAAGAACCATTTTTTAGTATTATTTTGTTTAGTTAAATAAAATGATATTAAAATTAATTTAATTTACTTAACACAAATTAAAATTGATTTAATAAATAATAAAGCAGAATTTATTAAAATATTAAACTAATAAAATAGCTTATTCTATTTAAAATTTAAATCACACCAAAATAATATTTTATTTTTCTCAAGAATTCTGTATTTGTGTAAAACAGTGAAAATAAACTATAAGAACATATATTTAATCTCTGATAAAAGTGGTTTTGGGATAAAGGGAAGAACAAATTAAGAATGGGGGGTTAAGAACACTTAAGATTCAACAGATGATGACTGCAGCCATGAAATTAAAAGATTCTTGCTCCTTGGAAGAAAAGCCGTGACCAACGTGGTGATGGTGGTTTAGTCGCTAAGTCGTGTCCAACACTTGTGATCCACGGGACTGTACCCACCAGGCTCCTCTGTCCATGAGATTCTCCAGGCAAGAATACTGGAGTGGGTTGCCATTTCCTTCTCCAGAATCAAACCCAGGTCTCCTGCATTGCAGGCAGACTCTTTACTGACTGAGCTATGAGGGAAGCCCATGACCAACCTAGACAGCATATTAAAAAGCAGAGACATTACTTTGCTAACAAAGGTCCATCTAGTCATAGCTATGGTTTTTCCAGTAGTCATGTATGGATGTGAGAGTTGTACCATAAAGAAAGCTGAGTGTTGAAGGATTGATGCTTTTGAACTGTGGTGTTGGAGAAGACTCTTGAGAGTCCCTTGGACTGCAAGATCAACCAGTCAATCTTAAAGAAAATCAATTCTGAATATTCACTGGAAGGACTGATGCTGAAGCTGAAGCTTCAATACTTTGGCCACATGATGCAAAAAACTGACTCACTGGAAAACACCCTGATGCTGGGAAATATTGAAGGCAGGAGGAGAAGGGGACAACAGAGGAAGAGATGGTTGGATGACATCACTGACTCAATGGACATGAGTTTGAGCAAACTCCAGGGATTGGTGATGGTCAAGAAGGCCTGGCGTGCTGCATCCATGGGGTCACAAAGAGTTGGACACAACTCAGCAACTGGACCAAACTGAATATTCAGACATTTCTTTTATTACTAAAATAAATTGAAAACACTTGGCATTTTAAACAATTAAGATGTATATTCTTCAAAAACTGACAATTATCTCTCAGCAAGCTTCTTCTCCAGCACCCTCACACTTCATCTTATACTTTTAAGAACCATTTATTGGGCTTCCCTCGTGGCTCAGTCAGAGAAGGCAATGGCACCCCACTCCAGCACTCTTGCCTGGAAAATCCCACGGACAGAGGAGCCTGGTGGGCTGCCATCCATGGAGTTGCGAATAGTCGGACATGACTGAGCGACTTCACTTTCACTTTTCAGTTTCATGCATTGGAGAAGGAAATGGCAACCCACTCCTATCTTCTTGCCTGGAAAATTTCAGGGACGGCAGAGCCTGATGGGCTGCCGTCTATGGGGTCTTGCAGAGTTGGACATGACTGAAGCGACTTAGCAGCAGCAGCAGCAGCAGCACGGATCAGTGATATAGTTAGCCTCCCATTGCAGGAGACATAGGTTCAATCCCTGGTCCAGAAGGATCCCACATGCCACGGGACAACTAAACCCATGCACCACAACTATTGAGCCTGTGTTCCAGAGCTCGGGAATCATAACTACTGAGTCCATGTGCCACAACTACCGAAGCCCAAACTCTAGAGATTGTGCTCTGCAACAAGAAAAGCCACCAGAAGAAGCCTGGGCACCACAACTAGAGAGTAGCCCCCACTCACCACAACTAGAGCAGCCACGAAGACCCAGCACTGCCAAAATAAATTAATTTTTTTAAAAGAAAAGAACCATTTTTGAGTATTATAAATCAAAAGGAAAAAAGGTGTTTGTAAACTATACAAATAAAAGATAAATCTGTTTTATCTTTAGAAATATATAAATCAATAAATATTTTAAAATACATAAAGGATGTATCTTTAGGCTGCTCTTAGTCTGTATTTTTCACGGGAACACAATGACTAATCTGATAAATACAAAAAGTGTTTTCGTAGTATGGCTATTTCTAATATTCTTTTCTAGCTCTTAAAAGAGCTGAGACTGGAATACATGGAATCCCACCATGCAACCTCTACAAGTCAAAAGTGAATATGTAAATTGGTAAGAGAAACCTTGTCCATCTCTAACTCTCAGGGACAATCCAAGTTTAACCTGAGGTGAGGTGAGGTGAAGTCGCTCAGTCGTGTCCGACTCTTTGCGACCCAATGGACTGTAACCTACTAGGCTTCTCCGTCCATGGGATTCTCCAAGCAAGGATACTGGAGTGGATTGCCATTTCCTTCTCCAGGGGATCTTCCCGACCCAGGGATCGAACCCCGGTCTCCCACACTGGAGGCAGACGCTTTAACCTCTGAGCCACCAGGGAAGCCCAGTCCTGAGGATATGATATAACACATCACCACAGTCAGCAGGTACCGTGAGAGGAGGTCACTGCACTCCTCAAATAAGAGTTTCAGACTAGAGTCCCAGCAGGTATTTCATTTCCAGAGCTGCTATACCACAAGTGACTTAAGAGGAACACAGTTGCCCTGGTTAAGTCACTGCTCACTTAAAAATCACTCATATCTTAGTCTTATATTGCTGTACCAAGGGATCTGCTAGGTCTCCCCTCTCAAAGGCTACCTTCCATTCCATAGTTAACCTAGACTCTGAGTCTAGACTGAACCATGAGTCCCCAACTCCTATAGTCTGTTCCACAAATCTCTTCATAATAATCCCTGTCTTCCTGGACTACACAATTATGGAACACTGCAAAATTCTCAGTCTTCAAATCTTGAGCAAAAGCCCATTTCATCCATACAACTCATGTGTCATACATATTTTGCTGTATTCTTAACCTTTGAAAATTAGCTGTGTTTTAAACCATGTAGAAATCTCTCCTAACAAAATGATTTTAGTAAAATACTGTATTTTTTTGCAAAGCACCACACACATTTATGACATCTGAATAGTGGCATACTAGTAAGAGCTGGGGTAAGCCCCCCCCCCCCAGCCAGTCCTACCCCAGCAGTCCCAAATGCCCCACTTGTTGCTCTGTCTACACTGATCCCAGTCCAGGATATAACCCCTATCCTGTGTCTGACTCCAGTATTTCCACTTTCTATCATATGTCTTGTCATTGTATAGAGAGAGATTTCTAGGTATATATCTTCTAATATAAAAACTGCACTTTTAATCTTTCAGTGTATGGTGGCTGTGTGTGCATGCATGCTAAGTCACTTCACTTGTGTCCAACTCTTTGCAACCTTATGGACCATACCCCATGAGGTTTCTCTGTCCATGGGATTCTCCAGACAAGAATACCAGAGTGGATTACTATCTCTTCCTCCAGGGGATCTTTCCCATCCAGGGACTGAATCTGCATTTCTTACTTCTCTTGCACTGGTAGGCTGGATCTTTACCACTAGCGCCACCTGGGAAGCCCTCGTCAAGGTGACGGTAACCAAGGTCATGTTTCTCTTAGGACATTTCCAGCCAATGACCCAGCAAGGCAGGGCTTCAAAAGACAGCATCATTTTGACCCAGGGCAGAACTCCTCTAAGGGGTAAGCTTTGTTTGAGGATTCCCTGTCAGGTCAGCAGAGATTTGCAACATCTGCTCAACTCTGTTTCCCCCTCTTTTTTCCCACAGGCATTTCTCACAATAAATCTTTTGTACTCCAAATTCCATCTCAGCTCCTGGAGAACCTACCCTGCAACAGATGAAGATGTGAAAAATGGGATTTATGACAATGTCATAAAGTTAAGAAAACATCAAAATAGAAACAGACTCATAAAGCTTGAAAACAAGTTTATGTTTGCCAAAGCAGAAAGGTTGGGGGTTATGAATTAGGAGTTTGAGATATCATATACACACTAGTATATATAAAATACATGATCAGCAAGGACCTACTGTATAGAACAGAGAACTCTATTCAATACTCTGTAATGGCCTACATGGGAAAAGAATCTGAAACAGAATATATATATATATATATTCAGTTACATATATATATAACTGAATCACTTTGCTGTACACCTGAAACTAACACAATACTGTAAATCAACTGTATTCCTAGATAAAATAAAAATTAAATTTAAGGGGAAAAAAAAAACTAGGAAAAGACCACACTGGGCTGGCTTATAAAACTTGATGGAAGTCGAGAAAGGGTGGAGTTGGTGGGTGGGGGGAGGACAAGCCATAGTGTTTCTAGCATATCAAGAACAAAAAAAGAATGCAAGCTAGAATTTACCAAATTCCCACTATATATCAGGAAATTGACAGATATTATTATCACTCAATCTTTTTAATTTATTTATTTTTAATTGGAGGACAATTGCTTTACAATATTGTGTTGGTTTCTGCCATACATCAACATTATCATTCAGTCTTTATGAGCACTTTTTGAAAGATATATTTTAGGCCTATTTAATAGATCAAACCTGTCACAAATATTCATTTACACTTTCCTGCTTCACATATCTGCACCACAAAGTTACTTGCTCTCATAGGTGCAGATTTTACACCAGCAAAGTAGAATCTGATAAAAGACATGAAGGGTAAAGAAAAGGGTCACCGAAGAGTCTGCCTGCAATGCAGGAGACCCGGGTTCGATTCCTGGGTCAGGAAGATCCCCTGGAGAAGGAAATGGCAATCCACTCCAGCGCTCTTGCCTGGAAAATCCCATGGACGGAGGAGCCTGATAGGCTACAGTCCATGGGGTCGCAAAGAGTCGGACACGACTGAGCGACTTCACTTCACTTCACTTCACTTCACTTCTCTGACCTAAGAATTAAGAGTAGGTTTCCAAGAGGAATTTATACCTGAGCTAACTCATGAGGTGTGAAAATCTATTTCACCTGGGTTAACCAGGTTAAAAAAAAAAATGTAGTCAGAGAAGTTTAAGCTGAGACACTCTATGTAAAAATGAGAGGAGAACCCAAAGCTTCATTTCAGATTCCTGGTAAAAGGTGAAGTCAGGATTCAGACTCAGTCTTGACTCCAAATAGCACATCTAGTGCACTTCTCGGGGAAGGCAATGGCAGCCCACTCCAGCGCTCTTGCCTGGAAAGTCCCATGGACGGAGGAGCCTGGTGGGCTGCAGTCCATGGGGTCATTAAGAGTCGGACACGACTGAGCGACTTCACTTTGACCTTTCACTTTCATGCATTGGAGAAGGCAATGGCACCCCACTCCAGTGTTCTTGCCTGGAGAATCCCAGAGACAGAGGAGCCTAGTGGGCTGCCGTCTATGGGGTCGCACAGAGTCGGACACGACAGAAGCGACTTAGCAGCAGCAGCAGCAGCAGCAGTGCACTTCTATCAAAGCTCAGGACTGAAATTGGAAGAGTATGTATACTCAGTCGCTAAATCATGTCTGACTCTTTGTGACTCCATGAACTGTAGCCCACCAGGCTCCTCTGTCCATGGGATTTCCTGGGCAAGAATACTGGAGTGAGTTGCCATTTCCCTCTCCAGGGAATCTTCCTGACCCAGGGATCAAACCCACATCTCCTGCATTGGCAGGCAGGTTCTTTACCTCTGAGCCACCAGGAAAGCCCAATGGGCAGTAGATGGACATAAAATTGCCTCTGCACCTTTCCCTGGTGTGTCTAGAGCCAACTTGTTTCTCCAAGTCATGCTCCCCTTGCTCTGATGTTCCCATTAGGTACAAAATCCAATGCAAGCAAACAACTGACAACAGTAACACAAAGAGAGCTGGGAAGGCCTTTTCCAGATGCTGAAGCTCCCCTGATGGCTAGTTGAGTTGGAAGCAAAAATTCATTCTGAGCTAGAAAATCACTGATCATGAAAACTTCTGGAAGGCTACACTTAACCTCAGCTACTCCATTGCTCACACTAAATGTTGACCTACCCATGTATGGGAGGCAACAAAGAAATACTATGATTAAAAATTGAGCACTGTTTTAATACAATGTTATAGTCCTTAAGCTTTTAACAATTACTACTTTTGTTGTTCTGAAATGGCATTTTTATTTTTTTATAACTTTTTAATGAAGTATAGTTAGTTTACAATGTTGTGATAGTTTCAGGTATAGAATAAAGAGACTGATATATATACATATATAGGACTTCCAAGATGGCTCAGCAGTAAAGAATCTGCCTGCAATGCAGAAGACACAGGAGACGTGGGTTCAAACTTTGGATCAGGAAGATCCCCTGGAGAAGGAAACAGCAACCCACTCTAGTATTCTTGCATGGGAAATCCCTTGGACAGAGGAGCCTGGTGGGCTATAGTCCATGGGGTCACAAAGAGCCATACACAACTTAGTGACTAAAAGACAACAAACAAACTATCTATCTATCTCTCTCTATATATATATATTCTTTTTCAGATTATTTTTCCATTATAGGTTATTATAAGATATTAAATACAGTTTAACCCACTCTAATATTCTTGCCTGGAGAATCCTATGGACAGAGGAGCTTGGTGGGCTACAGTCCACGGGTTGCAAAGAGTTGGACACGACTGAACAACTTCACTTTTCACTCCTGTATTAAACAGTACGTCCTTGTTTATTTTATTTTTGGTACTGTGTATCTATTAATTCCAAACCCCTAATTTATCCCCACAACTATTCCCCTTTGGTAACTGTAAGTTTGTTTTCTGTCTGTGAATCTATTTCTGTTTTGTAAATAATTTCATTTGTATCTTTTTTTTAGAGTCCATATATTAGCATAATGATAGCATTTACCTCTGACTTACTTCATTTAGTATGATCATCACTAGGCCCAAACACACTGCTAAAAACGGCAATACTTCATTCTTTTTCATGGCTGAGTAATATTCCATTGAGTAATATTCCATAATATTCCATATATATACCATGTCTTCTTTATCCATTGCTCTTGATGGACATTTAAGTTATTTCCATGTCTTAGCTATTGTAAATAGTGTTGCTATGAATGCTGGGGTGCATGTATTTTTTTTGAATTAGAGTTTTCTTCTTTTCCAGATATATGCCCAGAATTGGAATTGCTGAAATGCTAATTTTAACTGATTGTTTCAATCTCATGGAATAAGCAATGTTTGGCCTTGCCAGAATAAATGGAAATAGTTTCATGATTCAGTGGTTAACCCTAATGCAAATTACCTCTTCAAGACTCACCCAGAGGTGAGTTTCACAGAGAAATCCTATTTTTATTAGGCACTGTCAATATACAACTAAAATGTAAAATTAAGGAACATAACAATAAAGTGCCCTCCAGTGCAATCCCTGACTTTAGCAATTGACAGATTCTGTCAAGAGTCATTTTGGCACTGACTTCCAACTGGAGCATGATTAATCATGATTCCTACAGTATGCTAATTCATCATTAATGGAGTAAATAAGTATTTTTACATATTTAATTTTAGCACCTAAGTCAAGCAGCAAAAAATTATTTTATTTAGTTGGCAATGAGAGATTTCTTCTGTAGAACTAAACGCCTTTGTTAACCAAAAAAGAATCCAGGTATCATATGAAGATAATAGCACAGGACTGGATATTGGAAGCAAGAAGCTAAGACCACACCCTGACCAAAGTTTTGATAGAAAATGTGCCAGAGCTTTCAGGGACTGTAGAGGCTGACCCTGATCTCAGAGTGGGGACTTAGGTGAACTAAGAGCTTTCATGGAATGTGGGCTTTGGTGTGATGTCATTGGGCTTTCCTGGTGGCTCAGGTGATAAAGAATCTGCCTGCAATGCAGGAGACCTGGGTTCAATCCCTAGGTTGGGAAGATCCCCTGGGGAAAGGAACAGCTACCCATTCCAGTATCCTGGCCTGGAGAATTCCATGGACTGCATAGTCCATGGGGTCGCAAAGAGTCTGACACAAGCTAGCCACTTTCACTTTCACTTTCATTAGACTGATAGATGGGCATTGATATGATACAGTTTCAGGTGATGTAATCTAGGTAGAAGGACCTGACTCGGTGGTGGGCCCAGAAGTAGTGGATCAGAAGTTATGAGCTGAACCACACTCAGAGGATCAGCTACACTGCCAGGAACCACTGTCTGGGTGGGCTCTGTCTAGAGGATCAGCTATGACAGTGGTCCTTGAACATGTGTCAGAATAAATGTCTGCTTATTATTTTTTTTTAACCACCTAGTGGTTTAAAAAAAAAAAAAAAAAAAAGCCTGCTTGGTAATGCAGGAGACATAAGAGATGCAGGTTTCATTCCTGGGTTGGGAAGATCCCTTGGAGGAGGGCATGAAAACCCACTCCAGTATTCTTGCCTGGGGAACCCCATGGATGGAGGAGCCTGGTGGGCTATAGTCCATGGGATTTCAAAGCGTCAGACAAGACTGAAATGACTTAGCATGTGGCATGCATCAAAAGTGCAGGTTCCTGGGCTTTTCTCGTGACTCACTGGTAAAGAATCTGCCTGCCAGTGCCAAAGACATGGGCTCTACCCCTGATCTGGGAGGATCCCACATGATGCGAAGCAACTAAGCCCATGGGCCACAACTACTGAGCCTTCGCTCTAGAGCCAGGGAGCCACAACTACTGAGCCCACACATCACAAGTACTGACGCCTGCACACCCTAGATTCCATGCTCTGCAACAAGAAGCCACTGCAACTAGAAGCCCTTGCACCACAACCAGAGAGTAGCCCATGCTCGCCACAACTAGGAAAGAATCTGCAAACCAATGAAGGCCTAGCACAGTCAAAATAAATAGATAAATACATTAATTTTTTTTTAAAGTGCAAGTTTCCTGACCCAACCCCAGAAACCCTGATTCAATAAAGCATGGATGAAACCCAGAAATCTGCATGTTGATTCTGCTGCAGTTTCCTGATAAGAAACCATGGTCCAGGTGGAATTGTGAAATAAAAGATTAAAGAAATTGTAACTGGCAGAATGAGCCATGATGCATGTAATGCAACAAGACAGAGCTTAGTGGCCCAAACAGAATCTTACTATCTTCTCCCTCTGGTTGCACTCTAAGTAAGTATACGTGCCCAATTATGTTGCCTCCAATTTTCAGAAGCCATTAAGAAACTGAAAAAAAAAGGTCACATTTTTTAATTGAAGAAATTTCAGCTCATTTTAACCAATCAATTGAATACATAAAAGGTTTTGTAGTGGAAATGATATTGGATACTAAAGATTAAAAAATGAATTCAAATCTTAATTCCATTTCTGGTGAAACTGATCATATTGACAGTTACTAACAGCTCAGCATTTCAATTTCCTTCACTGAAAACACTGGGGATAATAATAATACCTGTGGAGAATGATTATTGTGAGAATTAAATGAGGAGACTCTGCAAGTTCTAAGCCTGATTTTCAGTACCTAAAAGAAACTGTAATCTGGGGATATGAATAGGTAAATAAACAAACAGGTATTTGGGTGGATGAGACATTCGTGAAATTAAATGAAAGCTGAAAATGTTCACAGACATAATGTGTTAGCCTCAAGTTAGCAACAAACATAAGGAATTCTTTATGTTTAATGACCAATTAATTTCTTTTTTCCAATGTGTTTTTACCCACTAGGAGCACAAATGTTATCAGTCTTTGTTTGTACCCTGCTTTGCTTTGATTTCCTGCACAGCTTTGGTGTAAATCATTCAAAATATCATTTAAACCATAGACCAGCAGAGCCTAGCGGTCTTTGGATCCAGGGCTGTTGAACCAGATGGGAAAACTAATTCATTCATCTGGTTCTCATTTTGTACACCATTCCCACCTTCTTCAGGACTTTTATTAATTTCCAGAGCATGGTCTGTGAGTAGTTTCGCAAAGGTCCACAATTACGTGGGGCTGTCTTCCATGTTAACTCTTCAAATGGCTTCATTTATAGGCACAGCTGCCTCATCTTGGTTTCACTGGGAGCGAGGCAGTGCTGGCATTTCCCTGCTCACAGCCCATTTATTCTCAGACACGTGTTGCAGCATACATTAAGGTCAATTTCTGCCGAGTTGTTACTGACGTGTAGAACCATGCACAGTTGGATGGCATCGTGCCCTCCAAATGGGACAAAGAATAATGTAGACGAAAGGACAAGCAGAGGAAAGGTAAATTTTCTATTCTGTGACATCCATGTCATGTCGTGGAAATCCCCAAGCTTTCCCCAGGAAAAGAAGCAACAGTGTGACTTGGAGGTAGACAGAAGTTTCCTATTTATAAATAATTTCACTCTTATCACTTGATTTTCTAGACTATGGCACGTGTGTGTGCTGTTGCTCAGTCAAGTTTGACTCTTTGTGACCCCGTTGACTGTAGCCCGCCAGGCTTCTCTGTCCATGGGATTCTCCAGGCAAGAATACTGGAGTAGGTTGCCATGCCCTCCTCCAGGGGATCTTCCCGACCCAGGAATCAACCCACATCTCCTGTATTGCAGGCAGATTTTAACCAATGAGGAGCTACCAGGGAAGCCCTACTTTGGCATAGGTATTATTCTAATCCTTATTGTAAAAAGGAGGCACTAGCCTCTGATGGTCTAGTCGTTAGGATTTGGTGCTCTCCCCATTGTGGCCTGGGTTCAATTCCTGGGTAGGAAACTAAGATCTCGCCTTAAGCTACTGCACAGTGATATCACCCTGAGATCACTTTCATGAAACTACACATTTGTATAAATATTCCAATTCTCCACACAATTGATAACATTATATAAGGAGCTCGGGGTGAACACAAACACACACACACACACACTACTACACATAAGAAAGATAACCAGCAAGGACCTACTGTATAGCACAGGGACCTCTGCTCAATATTCGGTGATAACCTATATGGGAAAAGAATCTTAAAAAGAGTGAATATATGTATGTTCATGCCTGCATGCTAAGTCATGTCTGACCTTTTGTGACCCTGTGAACCATAGCCCTCCAGGCTCCTCTGTTCATGGGATTTTCCAGGCAACAATACTGGAGTGGGTTGCCATGCCCTCCTCCAGGGGATCTTCCCAACCCAGGGATTGAGGCTGAGAGCCTGAATATTGTATGTCTCCTTCACTGGGTTCTTTACCACTAGCACAATCTGGGGAGCCCAAATATATGTTATGAAGTGAAGTGAGGTCAAAGTCACTCAGTTGTGTCCAACTCTTTGCAACTCCATGGACTATACAGTCCATGGAATTCTTCAGGCCAGTATACTGGAGTGGGTAAGCTGTTCCCATCTCCAGGGGATCTTTCCAATCCAGGGGTAGAACCCAGGTCTCCCACGTTGCAGGTGGATTCTTTACCAGCTGAGCCACCAGGGAAGACCAGAAATATGTATATATATCACTAAACCACTTTGCTGTACACATGAAACTAATATAACATTACAAATCAATTATACTCCAGTAAAATTTTTAAAACTGGAATTTAGAAAGATGGCAATGATGACCCTATATGCGAGACAGCAAAAGAGACACAGATGTATAGAACGGACTTTTGGACTCTGTGGGAGAGGGAGAGGGCGGGATGATTTGGGAGAATGGCATTGAAACATGTATACTATCATGTAAGAATGAAGCACCAGCCTATGTTCGATACAGGATACAGGATGCTCGGGGCTGGTACACGGGGATGATCCAGAGAGAGGAAATGGGGTGGGATGTGGGAGGGGGATTCAGGATTGGGATCTCATATACACCCATGGTGGATTCATGTCAATGTATGGCAAAACCAATACGGTATTGTAAAGTAAAATAAAGTAAAAATTAAATTAAAAAAAAAAAAAAAGAAATTAAAAAAATAAATAAATAAATAAAAATTTAAAAAAAAAAGACAAGTATCTCAGTACATATTATTAGGCCCACCTGAAATTTATTCAATGAAAGAAATCTACAAATGTAGGTGTTATGACAGAGGGCATACATAAGACATACATTTAACTTATATAAATCCCTTTAGATAAATACACTAAAAGGTTACACTTAAAATTTTTAAATAAAAATAAATAAGAGGAAATAGAAGCCCAATAGGGTTACGTAAAAGACCCGAAGTCACAACTGGCAAGCTGCCTAGGAGACATGGACGCCACTTTCTTTGCCTTAGTCCATTCAGGCTGCTATAACAGAATAACATAGGCTGGGCAGCTTACAAATAAGAGAAATTGTATTTCCCACAGTTCAAAAGGCTGGGAAGTCTAAGATCAAGGCATCAGCATGGTTGCTTTGAGATGAGGGTCCCCTTCCTGGTTCACAGTCAGTGCCTTCTCGCTGTGATCCACACACGGTGAAAAGAGGAGTTAGTTCTTTGAGACTCTTTTATAAGGACGTGGGTATCATTCCTGAGGACTGAATCCTCTTGATCTAAACACTTCCCAGATGCCCCACCTCCTCAATCCATCTTATTTGGCCTTAGGATTTCAACATATGAACTCTGGGATGACACAAATATTCATTTTTCTAATTCCAAATCCCAGATGCCTTCCAAAGTGACAATATGTCTCCCTCTTCAGACATGACTCTGGGCTTAGCAAGAGTCCTTAAAGGGGGAGAAAGTGAGACATGTAAGGCAAATGGAGATTTCCAGAATCAACCTGCATAATCCGATTCAAAGAAACCCTACTTGTTGTGTTCCACTCAGAGGCCCTCCGTGGGTGTAAACTTATTCATTTAATGCCAGTCACTAACCACAGGAGAGTCACTTTTTCAGATGGTCACCACTGCCTCCCCGCTTCAGTTTAGCTGCAGGCATCAGACAGCTGCCAAGGCAGACAGCTCTGTGGGATCACGGACTCCTGCGCACATTCTTCAGTCCTATTTGGTTGAATGACCTTTGGACTTGAAGGTTGCGAACTTGATTGGGTTGCAGTAACTCCTTGATCTGGAGTTGCTGTACACCATTGTAATTTTACTTGGTACACAATAGCATTTTTTCTAAGTAAACTTGGGATAATCTCCAGTTCAAAAGATTCTGCAGACAAAATACCCACAGCATAATCCTCTGCTGTGTGCATACGTGCATGTGAAGTCACTTCAGTCGTGTCTGACTCTGTGCAACCCTATGGACTACAGCCGGCCAGGCTTCTCTGTCCATGAGATTCTCCTGGCAAGAATACTGGAGTGGGCTGCCATGCCCTTCTCCAGGCGATCTTCCCTAACCAGGGTTTGAACCTGCGTCTCTTAAGTCTCCTGCACTGGCAGGTGGGTTCTTTGCCACTAGCACCAAGTGGGAAACCCAGGCCTCCCCAACACCCTCAAAAAAAAAAGAGGGGGGGTCTACAGTAGATTGATTTTTTTACCTTGTACTAGTTCATGTGAGCTGCACTTCTATGACTAAAGCAGGAAAGCGTCCAGGTGAAGGATTATGTGTATTGCATTCTCAGGTCAATCTCAGAGGACCTGGTTTGCCTTGTTTTATTGTGGTCTAGCAAGGTCCTTCGGAGACAGCAATGGCAACCCACTCCAGTACTCTTGTCTGGAAAATTCCATGGACAGAGGAGCCTGGTGGGCTGCAGTCCATAGAGTTGCTATGAGTCAGGCACCACTGAGTGACTTCAATTTCATTTTTCACTTTCATGCATTGGAGAAGGAAATGGCAATCCACTCCAGTGTTCTTGCCTGGAGAATTCCAGGGACGGGGGAGCCTGGTGGGCTGCCGTCTATGGGGTCGCACAGAGTCTGACACGACTGAAGCGACTTAGCAGCAGCAGCAGCAAGGTCCTTATATAAATGAACCACAGGCTTCTCTGCCTTCAGCTAAGAACCCCTTATTGTAGGTTTAATTAACTGCCATAGATATGTTTTTCAGGCTCAGAAAATTACTAAACACACCAGGTACTATGAGCTGGAGCAGGAGATCAAGTGTCTGGGGACCAAAGTGAAACTCCCCCAAACACGTGGGGAAACACTGCTAGTATGTGGGGCCAAGGAAACACCTCCTCACACCTCCTCTGCCTCTTCGACTGGAGGATGTGCTTTCTGTCCTTTCACTCCCAGTCTCTCTCCCCATCCATTTCTGCTCCTTGTTCAGTTCAGTTCAATCATTCAGTTGTACCCAACTCTGTGACTCCACGGTTTGCAGCACACCAGGCTTCCCTGTCCATCACCAACTCCCAGAGCTTACTCAAACTCATGTCCATTGAGCCAGTGATGCCATTCAACCATCTCACCCTCTGTTGGCCCCTTCTCCTCCTGCCTTCAATCATTCCCAGCACCGGGGTCTTTTCCAATGAGTCAATTCTTCGTATCAGATGGCCAAAGTATTGGAGTTTCAGCTTCAGCATCAGTCCTTCCAATGAATATTCAGGACTGATTTCCTTTGGTCAGGATTTTGGATCCCAAGAAAATAAAGTCTGTCACTGTTTCCATCGTTTCCACATCTATTTTCCATGAAGTGATGGGACCAAATGCCATGATCTTAGTTTTTTGAATGATGAGTTTTAAGCCAGCTTTTCTGCTCCTTGCTGCTGCTGCTGCTGCTGCTAAGTCGCTTCAGTCGTGTCCGACTCTGTGCGACCCCACAGACGGCAGCCCATTGGGCTCCGCCATCCCTGGGATTCTCCAGGCAAGAACACTGGAGTGGGTTGCCATTTCCTTCTCCAATGCATGAAAGTGAAAAGTGAAAGTGAAGTCGCTCAGTCGTGTCTGACTCAGCGACCCTATGGACTGCAGCCTACCAGGCTCCTCCGTCCATGGGATTTTCCAGGCAGGAGTACTGGAGTGGGATGCCATTGCCTTCTCCGTCTGCTCCTTGATTTACCTCTTATTAACTCTTCTACATGAGAGGACTAGCTGATCATCAGAAATGGAGATAATTAGGGGCACATTGTACCAGGTGCCTCAAATACTAAAATGTCCTTAAAGAGACACCACGAAAGCTCTCTGCTTTTTCCTCCTCCTTTCTGAATTTTCATAACAAGCAGAACCAGAAGAGGCCTGACTCTCTAGAATGCCTCCCTCTATCTCTCTTATTCTTTCCTTTCTTCTCTACTAAGTACATAATTGAACAATATTAAATTCAAGGAAAAATAAGGAGTGCTTTCTTTGGTTTAACTAATGAGCCTATATTGGGAGAGAATAGTTCCCTGGTGGCTCACTGGTAAAGAATCCACCAGCCAATGTAGAAGACACAGGAGATGCAGGTTCAATCCCTGTGTCAGGAAGATCCCCTGGAGAAGGAATTGGCAGGCCACTCCAGTATTCTTGCCTGGGATATCCCATGGACAGAGGAGCCTGGCAGGCTACAGTTCATGGGGTCGCAAAGGGTCAGACATGACTGAGCGACTGAACAACAACAGTAAATTCATATTTTGCTATCGTGAGATGCACTCTACTTCTCCCTGGTAGTTCAGCTGATAAAGAATCTGCCTGCAATGCAGGAGAACCTGGTTCACTTCCTCTGTTGGAAGATCCCTTGGAGAAGGTATAGGCTACCCACTGCCTATTCTTGCCTGGAGAATCCCCATGGACAGAGGAGCCTGACAGGCTACAGTCCAAGGGGTCGCAAAGAGTTGGACATGACTGAGCGACCAAGCACAGCCCTACTTCTCTTTTGACTATTAATCCTTGAGTTTGTCATTCCCCTCATCAAGCACCCTACAGGGAGACGTTCCAGATCAAGAGCTGTAGCCACTCATCCTTCAAACCCCAATACTTTGAAGTATACACCAAACCTCTAAACTGCAGAGTAATGATCATACACCATTCCATTCAGTCAATCAATCCCTGGGCCAACTGCTAATGATGAAATCCCAAATTGAGGGAAATCCCTTGGACTGCAAGGAGATCCAACCAGTCCATTCTGAAGGAGATCATCCCTGGGATTTCTTTGGAAGGAATGATGCTAAAGGTGAAAATCCAGTACTTTGGCCACCTCATGCGAAGAGTTGACTCACTGGAAAAGACTCATGCTGGGAGGGATTGGGGGCAGGAGGAGAAGGGGACGACCGAGGATGAGATGGCTGGATGGCATCACAGACTTGATGGACGTGAGTCTGAGTGAACTCCGGGAGATGGTGATGGACAGGGAGGCCTGGCGTGCTGCGATTCATGGGGTCACAAAGAGTCGGACACGACTGAGCGACTGAACTGAACTGAATGTGTGATGGGAATTTGTTGTGGAAAATGAAAGTCAAATCACCTATGACCCAAAATAGCCTTCTAATTTCAATATTTTACTTAATGAGATTAAGCCCACCATGATGAGTATTACCTCTGTCATCCCATCTCCAATAGTAACCGCCCCCTCATCCAAATTAGCACATCAAATGTTTCGGCTATGCCTTCGCCTGTTCCTCTGAAAAGAGATCTTGAGATGAAGTCTGGGTTGCAACACTTAATTTGGGAAGCAGTTCTCCCAGGGCAGGAATGAAGGATGAAAAAAATAAAACAAGGAAGGAGGGAAATTAAATAAAGAATGCTTTGTCAAGTTGGTGTGTGATCTCTCAGGGCTTTCTGAGGACTCCTGAAATGACTTAGAACTGCCTGCCTGGGACAGACAGATGAAAGCAGAGAGCATTCATGCACTGGCTGCAATCCTCCACTGGGCAAGAGTGTCCTAGGGCATGATCTTCCCCAGCACTCAGGTTCCAGACACGCATGAGCTGAGTAGGTGCCCCAGGACGACGTGAATGCCAGGGTAGCAGAGAAGCCCTTGGCGGGAAGTTAGAAGAACATAGTGAAGACACAAGGGGGAAGCTCTGTCTGCTGTCTGGAGCTACTCAAGTCCTGCATAGAACTGGTTGTCACAGAAGTAAATGGAGTAAAAGAAAGTATTATTATGGCCAACCCAGTCCTCATCTAGCATTACAGTTCATGGCATGCCTTCCTTTAAGTCCAAAGTATTAGCGTCTCCTTCAAGCTCTGACCAGCCACAGTGTCATCAGGGATCTAACATAACAGACTGATGGAGCTGTGTCTCTGTTACAGCCAGGCTGAAGCCATAACTGATACCCACAGTCAATCTGCACCACTGGTTTTCTCTTTCTCTCAACCTTGAGCAGCATTTTGGCAGCTCTGCGTTGCTTTTCTGGTTAAATGACCTAGACTTTCATCATTTAGAAACCTGAGCTTTTATTTTTCTTGTCCTCGGGCCAAAGTTTGCTCAATTGCCTATTGACAGCTGGCGGTGAACACAGACTCACTGAAAGACACCTCAGTGTACTCCCAGATCTCAGAGCCACCCCTCCTCAGCCCCACCAGGTAGCAGTGGTGCCCCTCCTCGTGACAATCAGACTCAGGTTCCCCACCAGCATAGAATGTCCGTCTTGTCCTACTGGTCCTCCTACATGAGGGTCCCACATGACCGGGGGTAGCATAGCTTCATTCAGCAGAACCCCTACTGCATCCCTGACAGATGTGTTATACACATAAGAACCACACTTCCTACTCAGGAAGAGCCTAAGCCTGTGGGGACAGCTCTGCTCCCCAAGGGAGTCTCTGGGAATGATGTTTAAAAGAGCCAATCCTGCTTATACCCTTCAAGTTTCAGACCCTTGTTCTCTAGCCGCTAACCAAAGAGCACACGCGTGCGTGCTCAGTCATGTTCCACTCTTTGCCAACTCCCTGGACTGTAGCATTAGGCTCCTCTGTCCGTGGGATTCTCCAGGCAAGAATACTGGAGCAGGTAGCTATTTCCTTCTCCAGGGATCTTCCCAACCCAAGGACCGAATCTGCATCTCCTGCATTGGCAGGGGGATTCTTTACCATCGAGCCACCTGGGAAGCCAGGTATATTTTTCATTATGTACATTTTGTCACAGTTAAAAAAAAAAAAAACTGCTTTTGATTTTCTTTGCTGTTGGAAATTGACAAAAATGCCAGACCAATAGCCACATGCCAGTGTCAGAAGTTGGGAGGGCCATATGGGGGGCACTTGTTGTGCTTGGGGAAACCGTTACCACTTGACAAAATTATGGCTCTGCGAGTGTGAAGAGAAAGAGTACTTTAATTCAGAGAGTCAGGAAAAACATCATGGTGGTATCTCATGATAGAGACCTTGAAGACAAGAAGAATTTCCACAGTGAAGGTTGGAGAGATTATTCCAGACTTTTCAAGTGCAGAAACAAAACATTGGCTCTTCTGCCTTGGGAATATTGGAATCTTTGTTCAGTCACATTTAGAACATACTCTGAATAAGCTGCTAAGGTAATTGCCATGATTTGTGTGTTTGTCTTTAATTTTTTATTGTAATATAGTTGATTTACAATGCTATGTTAGTTTCAGGTTTACTACAAAGTGAATCAATTATAAATATATATAAATATATGTATAATATCACTCTTTTTTAGATTCTTTTCCCATATGGGCCATTACAGAGTGCTGAGTAGAGTCCCTGTGTTATACTGCAGGTTCTTATTCTCATCTATTTTATATATAATTGTATGTATATGTCAATCCCAGTCTCCCAGTTTGTCTCTCCATGTTTCACTTCCTGGCAAACATAAACTTGTTTTCTACAGCTGTAACTCGATTTCTATTTTGTAGATAAGTTCATTTGTACCCTTTCTTTAGATTCCATATATAAGCAATATCATTTCCATTTCTGTAATCGCTAGCTAGCCAAGAAGTAGAAGCCAGTAGCTACAGGAAATATTTGACATTTGTGAAGAAAGAGGTACCCAGTGAAATCTAGGGTCTCCTTACCTCCCATTTAAGTTCTTCAGAAAGTATTTTCCTCGCACCTCAAGGTTATCCAACAAACTTTAGAAACAGAATTTCCAAATCCATCAGGCTGTTGGAACAAAATTAAATATAAATGTGAATTCCTCCAGCGGTTTTCAATCCTTAGAACTAAAGCTATTTATTACAAAATCACTTAAAATTAAATCTATATATCAAAATATAAATATATATCATCCACTTCATATTGATGGCCCTTTCATCAGCAACACAAACTTCCTATATTATTCCTCAGTGCCTCGCTTTCTCAGACCTTTTCTTTCATGTTTTCATGTCTTTCTTCATTGGGGCCAAATGAAAGAGGATGTGGAGGCTTTTTCAGTGTTCAATATTGGGTTGCTAAGCACCCTTGTAGCATATTTGCCAGGGGCTTTGTCCCAAGCATGCACCTTCCTGCCTCCTTCTTAAAGGCAACCTCATTCTTTCGTGATATAGAAATGAAGAATCAATATAACTGCATCAGATTTCTTACATAGGCCCCATCAGAAAGCAGAGGCTCAGAGTTTGTCTCCTCACTGTATGCAGAGGAATATGGTGAGAGGCAGCCTGCACTGTGACTTTGTCAGCTCTTTAGTAAATTACATGCACGAGTAAAGAAGATAAAGGATAAAGAGGACGAGCCTCACCTGCTGATAAAACACATTCTTTATTCTTCCTTCTCTGCAATGTTGAATCACACTGTAGGACATAAGTCATTATATACTTTATATGACAAATGAATAATTACAGCAAATGAATCCAAAAAACACACTTCAAAGAATATCATGTTTCCTAGCAGGAAGTGCAGAAATTCAGAACAGTGAACTCAGGTTTTCAACTCTGAGTCTTTTTAACAGTGTGATGATTTTTAACATCCAAACTAGATTATGATCCTGCCAAGCAATACTTGTATTTCAGCCTTCTGTTTGGCATTTAAACCCAAGTAGCAACTGCCATTAGAAAAAAATTGGAATAGAGGAAGAAATTTTTATTTGTTTACCTAATTTTGTAATGTATATAAAGCATTTGCTGGTGTCATCGTTGATTCTTCACAGCAACCTTGTAGAATAAGCATTGTTTACCCCATTTTTACAGCAGAAGCTGAGAGGCACCAAAAAATTTGCTCAAGTTCAGTTTTCAAAACAGTGGAACCCAGATTTATGCGAGATCAATTTGAACAAATATCCTTGACTCTTAAAAGTCCAGGACACAGTTCTCATGAGAATTCACTGTATAAAATTACCAGTAGAACTTTTAATTTTATGAAAACAAAAAATTTAAGCTTTCCTTAAATTTATCATATTCAAAGTATGTTAATACTGTCTGTAACATCTGTGCCTTGAAACTTATTAAACACTGAAAACAGTTTTGCATGGTTATTTGACCTCCTAATATTTAGTCTTCTTCAGTTAACACATTTTACTTCTATCAAAAACAAGTAAACAAAATTTTAATTACATTAATTCTGAACAGTTCTCTAACATAATACTCTAGGTATTTTTCTTTTCGATAAGGAAAGAACTTCTTAATAATGCAATCTCTTTAGAAATGTTAGCATCAATCTCTTTAAAGAACTTAATCTTATATATTTTAACCCAACAAACCAGGAAAAGAAAGAGAAAATTAAATGAATAGGGAAGGTGAAATAAGGAAGTCATCAAAAAGCTTACAAGAATGGAGTTCTTTTGCCACCTAGTGGCTACGTTGTATTATAACCAGCGTGTGCTTGCTCAGTCGCTCTGTCTTGTTCCCCTACCGACTGTAGCCTGCCAGGCTCCTCTGTCTATGGGATTTCCCAGGCAAGAATATTGAAGTGGGTTGCCATTTCCTCCTCAACGGGATCTTCTAAACTGCAGAATCAAAATCCACGTCTCCTGCATTGGCATGCAGATTCTTACCACTATGACACTTAGGAAACCCTACCTACTTTTAATTATCCAAGGTTTGGGAACTTTTTTGTTTCTGTTTTTTAAGACACATTTTGATGTACTTTATTTCCCAAAGATACATTCACTCAGTGGCTTCCAAACCTGGATGCCTAACAGGACCACCAGAAAATACATTCATGGGGTCTATCCCTTGATATTTTGATCCTGTATTTGAGGGAAGGGCCTCAGATACTTTTGCAATTACCCCAGTTAATAATGTGTGTGTTTGCTAAGTCACCTCAGTCGTGTCCGACTCTTTGGGACCCTATGGACCTTAGCTTACCAGGCTCCTCTGTCCATAGAGTTCTCCAGGCAAGAATACAGGAGTGGGTTGCTATATGTCCTCCTCCAGGAGATCTCGGAGAAGGCAATGGCACCCCACTCCAGTACTCTTGCCTGGAAAATCCCATGGATGGAGGAGCCTGGTTGGCTGCAGTCCATGGGGTGGCGAAGAGTCGGACACGACTGAGCGACTTCACTTTCACTTTCATGCATTGGAGAAGGAAATGGCAACCCACTCCAGTGTTCTTGCCTGGAGAATCCCAGGGATGGGGGAGCCTGGTGGGCTGCCGTCTCTGGGGTCACACAGAGTCGGATACGACTGAAGTGACTTAGCAGCAGCAGCCAGGAGATCTTCCCAACCCAGGGATCAAACCTGCATTTCTAATATCCTTTACTCTGGCAAGGGGGTTCTTTACCACTACACCACACAGGAAGACTCCCGTTTATAATGCACAGTGGATTTTAGACCAGCTATGCCAGAGTTTGCAAGCTTTTCTTATAAAACCGGTATTTTCTTCTTGGCGTAGGAAATGACAACCCACTTCAGTATTCTTGCCTAGAAAACTCCATGGACAGAGGAGCGTGGAGGGCTACAATCCATGGTGTCATAGAGTCTGACTCGACTTAGCATACATGCACACGTTCTCTTCTTTGCCTACTCACTAAATTCCATTTAGTACCTCTCTTTACTAGTTATGGCCACGTGACTGAGCTCCGGCCAGTGGAATCTGGCCACCCTCATCTTTATTGACTGTGGTTGCTTTGTTTCCATTGTCTTCTGCCCACAAATCTTGGTTAATTTCAGTGGTGGTGACAACCTTTCTCTTGAAACTTCTTCCTCTGTTGGAATTAGCTAGACCGTCTCTCTTTGTTCTCCTTCTACAAACGAACATCATCAAAAGATCTCGCTCCAGGGACTTCCCCAGTGGTCCAGTGGCTAAGACTCCACACTGCCAACGCAGGAGGCTGGGTTTCAATCCCTGGTGAGGGAACTAGATCCCACATGCCACAACTAAGACCCATCCCAGCCAAATAAAATAAATAAATATATTTTTTTAAAAAAGGAAAAGATCTCACTCCACTCCAGCCAAATTAGCCTCTCAGCTTCTCCAACACATCAGACATGGCCTCACTTGGGGCCTTGGACCATGTAGTATTTCTGGCTGGAGCACTTTATCCTCAGGTACACACTTGGAAGCTGCCCCACCTCCTTCAGGCTTCATTCAAACATATATTTATCATCAGTTCAGTGCAGTTCAGTCACTCAGTCATGTCCGACTACTGGAAAAACCATAGCCTTGACTAGACAGACCTTTGTTGACAAAGTAACGTCTCTGCTTTTTAATATGCTGTCTAGGTTGGTCATAAATTTCTGTCCAAGGAGTAAGCGTCTTTTAATTTCATGGCTGCATTCACCATCTGCAGTGATTTGGGACCCCAGAAAAATAAAGTCAGCCACTGTTTCCACTGTTTCCCCATCTATTTGCCATGAAGTGATGAGACCGGATGCCATGATCTTAGTTTTCTGATTGTTGAGCTTTAAGCCAACCTTTTCACTCTCCTCTTTCACTTTCATCAAGAGGCTTTTTAGTTCTTCTGCACTTTCTGCCATAAGGGTGGTGTCATCTGCATATCTGAGGTTATTGATATTTCTCCCGGCAATCTTGATTCCAGCTTGTGCTTCCTCTAGCCCAGCATTTTTCATGATGTACTCTGTATGTAAGTTAAATAAGCAGGATGATATATATTTTTATCATAGACCCTCCTATTTATAAGTATGACTGTCTACCAACAAGCTGCTTATTCTTATTATCATTTATTATTTCCATAGAAATTATAACATTCAACATATTATACAAGTTCAATACTTATTATTTTATTTATTGTCCTCTTTATCCTGTAAGACAAAATCCATAAGGGCAGGGAATTTTGTTTTCTTCACAGCTGTGTTCTCAGAAACAAAAACAGTACCTGGCACATTGTAGGACCTACTTCAAAAAAATATTTGTCCAGTGATTGAATGAAGGAGTAAATTGAATTATGACCCGTACTGTTGGTAGATAAACACATGGAACACTACTCAGCCTTTCAAGTATTCAAACATACAAATTAACACAAAGAAAGATATATTTGTGTTCATTAGCTGATTTTTATGAACTTTAAATATGTATAATTCCTAAACTATGTGTAGTGAATTGCTTACAAATTTTAGATAAGCTGATGCAGTTATTTTGAAAATCAACCTATATGTAGTCAAAAAGAGTTTATAACCTTTGACTCAGTTTTAGAATAGTGTCACAACAAAAACAATGTTTTTAATATATATATTTTACATGACCGTATAATCAGCTTTGCTAATGAAGATGAAGAGCTGAAACTAAACATCTAATAAGAACAAGATTTAATGAATTAAACTATGTTAATTCTATGTAAGTGTTTCCCTGATGTCCAGCAGTAAAGAATCCACCTATCAATACAGGAGACTCAGGTTCAATCCCTAGGTCGGGAAGATTCCCCCAGAGAAGGAAATGGCAACTGGTTCCAGTATTCTTATCTGGGAAATCCCATGGACAGAGGAGTCTAGCAGGCTACAATCCATGGGGTTGCAAAGAGTCGGACACAATTTAGCTACTAAACAGCAACACTGTGCAGCAGACTATTTTCCTACTATTATAATCATAAGGACTGTATCTCAACTTGGAAAATTGTTTATGGAAAATGCTCTATTACAATAGCATTTTTGAATCTGCAATGCAGTTTTTATACATTTGTGAGGAAGAACTATAAGGAATGCACAGAAATGAGAAGAATTTTCATATATATGGGGGATGAGATTAAATCTTATTTTTGTCTCCCTTTCCCAAATGTTCCAATTTGTTGTCACAGTTTTTACAGCTCTTCAGTACTGGAAAGGAAAAGAAACTGTCTTGTTTCTAAATGCTTTACCCTCGTTTGATGTGAATTTATTCTAGGTTCCACAAATTGATCATTACTTTCTTTTATTGTATTCATCAAGCTCAATTTACATCTCTGTGGAAAGTTCTTTAGTGAGTCTGTAAACCAGATTCACTTGCATGAAAATGAGCAATTTGTCCAATAAATTCAGGTTAAATTTAACATCAGTTCAAGAGCTGAAGTTTTCTTTCCATTTTCTCCTATGTCCTTTCTACCTACATGCCCACGTGAGTCCACTTTCTAGTTGCTTGGTTTGTAGAGATATATTGTGTCCATTTTCATCTGCGTCTTAATAAGTCAGACTGTCTATAATTGTTCTTGTTTTCACTCATTAATGTCCATTAGTTCATAACACACTCCTCAGGAATTCATGGAGGGGAAGGGTTTTCAGACAAAGGAAATCAGGGCACGCACCCCCTCAGAAATTGGTTTTTCCCCTAGATAATTGAGCTAAACCTTCAGCCTTCACTAAACCCTGAGAATTCTCTGTCTGTGCTTGATTGACCCTCCATACCATCTCTCAATCTGGGTCAGTCCTCACCTTCTGTTTTGCGACCCCACGGACTATAGCCCACCAGGCTCCTCCATCCATGGAATTCTCCAGGCAAGAATACTTGAGTGGGTTGCCATTCCCTTCTCTAGAAGATCTTCCTGACCTAGGGATCGAACCCAGGTCACCTGTTATGGCAGGCAGCTGCTTTAGCAGCTGAGCCACCTGGGAAGCCCTACCTTGTTTCACCTGTGGCCTGATTTATTGTTGAAATTCAATCTTCCTCCCAGGTACCTTGCTCAGCGAGGATTTTGGCCGTGGCCCAGCAGCTGTCAGTGCTCATAGCTGCTCTCCATTTCAGAGTCATCCGTTTGCATGACCCTCTGTCACAATGATTCAATACCACAATCATAACATTGACTCCTTGGTGTGAAACAAAGTCATATCAAACAATCTTTGATTCTTATCCTTGTAAAGCTAAAGAGTCATATGACTGAAACAAAACAAAAGAAAAAAAAAATCCTCCCCATGGGTCCTCTTACTCCATCTCTGCAGAGACTACGCTTCTCATGCCATTGGTAGGGTTATCACAAGACATACTTTGGTCAAAGAAACGGAAGATAAAGTGTTATGTTCTACTTCCAGTGGAAGTTATTAGAGCCATCACATGGTTCGTCCACTGCTTTCTATTTTCTCTGACAAAAGATCGCCAGTGTCCAAGATAGGGGCTGCTTCTACAGTCAAAGTCCAGGAATGAAGCAGAGCAAGTGTCCTGTGATGGAGCTTACAAACAAACAAAAATTTCAAGCTGTTTTTGTTAGAGCCCACTAAGACTTTGGACTTTCCTGGTGGCTCAGATGGTAAAGCGTCTGTCTACAATGCAGGAGACCTGGGTTCAATCCCTGCGTTGGGAAGATCTCCTGGAAAAGGAAATGGCAACCCACTCCAGTATTCTTGCCTGGAAAAACCCATGGACGGAGGAGCCTAGTAGGCTACAGTCCATGGGGTTGCAAAGAGTCGGACACGACTGAGCGACTTCACTTTCACTTTCAAGATTTTGGGGGCCATTTATTGCCGCAGCATAACCCAGCCAAAGCTGCGTGATATAACTTGTGTCTTCCTATGATACAGGGAGCTAGCTCTGTGACCCTGGGCGAATTACCCAATCTCACTGCCTCATTTATAACAGTAAAATAATACCTATTTTGTGAGATTATTGTGATAAATAGATGAGTGAAAACTCTGAAGCAAATAAACACTACTGATACCCACATGTATGCTAAGTCCCTTCAGTCGTGTCCGACTCTTTGCAACCCCATGGACTGTAGTCCACCAGGCTCCTCTGTCCATGAAGATTCTCCAGGCAAGAATACTGGAGTGGATTGCCATGCGCTCCTCTAGGGGATCTTCCCGACCCAGGGATAGAACCTGAATCTCCTACACTCGGAGGCGGGTTCTTTGAGCTAGCGCCACCTGAGAAGCCCTATCTGGTACATGATTTGTGCTTAATATGTGTCAGTTGCTGCTACTTGGTGATTATTATTATTATGCAACAGGTATGGGTTTTATCTGAATTCTGTATATGGTGCCCCACCTAGGACTATCTTCCAAGTGTCTTTAATGAATCAGTCACTTCCCTCTTGTTTAGTTCCCTCATAGAACTACTTTCATTGTTTTTTTTTTTTTTTTTTTTTAACCACTCCCTGGAATCTTAGCTCCCCAACCAGGGATCAAACTCATGCCTTCTGCACTGGAAGAACAGAATCTTAACCACTGAATCACCATGGGAGTCCCTCATTAATTTTTCTTTTATCATCATTTGTTCCCTCTTTTCTTTTAAACTAGCAGTGAATTTAAAACAGAAATTTAAACAGTATCCAAATACCTCCAAAACATTCAGCTCACCTTTACTTGGTACCCTGAATTTTTCACTTTTGTAGACTTCCATCTGTTTTTTACATTTAAATGGAGCTCCAAATAAGTCATTTTATGTACCCAGTTTTCTGTTTAAAGGACATCCCAAGACACAGCTCGTTCAATTTGTAAACACTGAGAAGTACCTGAAATGATCTTGAGTTATGGAGCCAGAGCCTCAAGGAAAACTCTTTTTAGAAACCATTCTTCCTGCTGTCATGCTCTCAAGGATGCGGAATAATGTTCTCTTCTCTTTTTCCTATGTGAGACATTATACAAAAAGACAACCATTGTTTCTTAGAAATCCTACAACTTTTGTGTCCTTGGTTTCTTTACATCTTTCTATGTTCCCACACAAAGCATCTTTAATCATTTATGACATGGATTTTCATTGCAACCCATTTTCCTGGATTCTAGAAGCAGAAGACACATGCTTTAAATTATCAAAATCTCACTCACCTCATTTTTCACCGCAAAAAATAAAATAGAAAGTTCTTTCTCCAAGTGAAAACCGTTCTTTTCTGTTTGGCTTGGTAGATGCTTAAGGCTTTGGGGCTGTTCTTATTCCCTGAATTTCTAACTGGCCACCTGGACTTCAGCTTCTCCCTCAACCCACTCCTTGCCAAAATCATCTCAAAATTTAAATGTGATCATTTTGCTTTCTGGGGGCAGAACCTCTGCAATAAGATAAAGTTCAAATTATTTGAATTATTTTGTGTGAACTTCTTTACTAGACCCTCCTCCCTAAAATGCCTTCTTCCTCCGGTTCCTAAGATAGAGTTCCTTCTTTTTCACCTTCTGTTCACCCTTCAGCTTCCCCTTCTCAGCTTCCCCTTTCATCTATGAACGCGGGCATCTCCACAATATTCTTCTCAACCCTATGCACTTCCTTTTCTCTGTCCTCTCCACAGAGATCTCAGCTCTCCTCAAGCTGTCACCAATAGCTCCTCACAAGCATTATCTAGAGCAGTGTTGTCCAAGAGAAATATGATGCAAGCCACAAGTACAAGCCACAGATGTAATGTTCAAAATCCTAGTAGCCACATTTAAAAAGAAGCAGATGAAATTAACTTTAATAACATATTTTACTTAACCCAGTATATCCAAAATATTATTTTGACATATAATCTATGATTTAAAAGTGAAATATTTATCTTCATTGGACGGTGGGTTGCTTTTGGGATTGTCTTTGAAATGAAAGTGTGCTTCCCACTTTCAACACATCTCAGGATTAGCCATATTTCTTTATAGTCCTCAGTGGCCACGTGTAGCCAATGGCTACCATGTTAGACAGTGCAATAAGCACTTTATCAAAATGTGCCTATAATTATCTGCTTAGCATCTCCTTATAGATGCCTTACCAGCACCTCAGATTGACCAGGTCTAAACAAAATATAATTTCCCCCTACACTCCCTAGCACCTCACCTATGCACCAGCTCACTATCCTGACTTGCTCTCAACATCTCCAGCAATACATGAGTGCTTAAGTTTTATAACTATTAATACTCTGATGTTAAGGAAGCAGAGGAATCTTTCAGATCAGCCAGTTCTACCTCCAAAATCTTCCTCTACAGAATAGATTTTCAACTTTTTAGCTACCATGTGTATGAATCTTCTGAGATTGTGGATAATGATGTGTCTGTGGGTCTTTCTGGGAACAATATCCTTAGCTGTAGAACTCAAAAGAGTTTAAACACTATAAACTAAGCTCAACTGTGCCTCTTCTGTCTTCTATAATGGCCAAATCCAATTTATTACCAAATTCTGCCCATTCAAAATTCCATATCTCTCTAAGGCAAACATATTTCTCCTTCCTCACTGCCACTAACAGATTATACTCCTAACTCTTGGATTGCTTCAACATTGGGAGCAGGAGGCCCATCTAGGGAACAATCTGTCCGTGGTAGGAGGGCATGCTAAGTCACTTCAGTCATGTCCAAGTCTTTGTGACCCCATGGACTGTAGCCTGCCAGGCTTCTCCGTCCATGAGATTCTCCAGGCGAGAACACTGGAGTGAGTTGCCATACCCTCCTCCAAGGAATCTTCCCAACCCAGGGATCAAACTCACGTCTCTCATATCTCCTGTATTGACCAGCGGGTTCTTTACCACTAACGCCACTAGGAGGGCAGCTGGAGCTTGATCACACGTGAACACCCATGACAGGATCAGGTGGGCAGAGATGATTAGGAAATGAAATCAAAGCCACATTGGTGGGAAGATGAAATGTGACTAGACCTGGGCCCACACTATACCAGATGGCATCAGAGCCATTTGAATAACTTGTGCCTGAGTTACAACTAGGGTTCCCAGCTTTTAGATTGCAGTGCTCCAGGAGAGGTTGGCTCTGGTCCTTTTGGGGGAACCCTCAGCATTTCTCTGCCTAGGTACCTAGAGTGGACACGCAGTCAGAACTGGCTTGCCTTGGCTGTGCTTGCATCCAGGCCAACAGAGTTGCTCGTTTGCACATGATAGATCCTAGTATCCTCTGCTTGGACCGGGATACAATTTAATGGTGTGTCTTCCAAGTCTCGGTAAAGAGTCTCATGATTCCTCTCTGCCTTCTCCAAGGCTGCTAACAGTTTTCTAGAAGTTGGACTTTGGCTAACGCCTTAACCACTTACTGCCCCTTCCCTGAGTTCCTCTCCCCGTTGCATCCCGCAGACCTTTGTCAAATTAAACATCCTCTTTTAATGATACAATGTCTCTTCCCTTCTTAGTTTTGTTCTTATGGGTGCCCCTTAACCAAAAAATAAAATCAAAACTCCCTGGTGTTGCATTAAAGACTTCTCTGGCATCTGCACACAAGACTACCTTTGGATCCTATCAGATTTCTCTGTGTGTCCGTGCTAAGTCACTTCAGGGGTGTCCAACTCTTAATGACCCCATGGACTGTAGCCCTCCAGGCTCCCCTGTTATGGGGTTCTCCAGGCAAGAATACTAGAGTGGGTTGCCATGCCCTCCTGTAGCAGATCTTCCCACTCCAGGGATTGAACCCTCATTTCTTCGCTCTTCCGCACTGGCAGGTGAGTTCTTTATCACAGCACCACCTGGGAAGCCGCTGCCTTTCTTCAGTCATAACTAACACTCGAGAAGGAGTTTGAATATTAGAGCTTCTGAGCCTTCTGCTAGCCATTTGCTTCATGTTTTCAAAGAGACAATTTCAAAACTTCATGCAATCAATAGCATTAGATAAGAATTTCCTATGTAGGCACATCAATACATATTAATGGAAGCAATAGGTTGGCCATGAATAATTTAAAAGTACTTACTTTGTCAGAACGTCTCTGACCATAATGGTCATGGCTTACATTCACTGGCTCATTCACAACACCTTTCATCAGAGCCCCAGCCCACTCCAGGGAAACCTGTGCAGGCACGGGACAAGTCATCACTGCTAATGTCAGACCCTAAAACAGGAAAATGCCCCCTAATTGCTACAAAAGAGACCAAATTGCCCTTGAGACACTATTTTCAGCCTAATGTAAATCTTTATATTGATGTCCTGCCATCTTCTCATTCCTACAAAGAGTTAGTTCAATTCAGTTCAGTTGCTCAGTCGTGTCCAACTCTTTGCAACCCCATGAATCGCAGCACGCCAGGTCTCCCTGTCCATCACCAACTCCCAGAGTTCACTCAGACTCACGTCCATCGAGTCAGTGATGCCATCCAGCCATCTCATCCTCTGTTGTCCCCTTCTCCTCCTGCCCCCAATCCCTCCCAGCGTCAGAGTCTTTTCCAATGAGTCAACTCTTCGCATGAGGTGGCCACAGTACTGGAGTTTCAGCTTTAGCATCTTTCCTTCCAAATAAATCCGAGGACTGATCTCCTTCAGAATGGACTGGTTGGATCTCCTTGAAGCTACCTGGAAAACAGTGGTGTTTTCACAAGGCAGAAGACGGTGGGACGGTCTACTAAGTGTTCCTCGAGCAACAGCTGGTGACTCTGAGATCAAACCCTTCAGCTGCTTTCTGTCAAATAAATCCTTTCCATTTTACACCAAAAATGGTTACCCTGTAACCAAAATCATTAGATCTCGCTCACTCTCTCACTGAATGCTAACCAGAGTCCAGGGTGCTGTCACACCATTTATGTCTTGATCTTTACTCCCTGGCGAGAAATGGAATATTTCCTGCCCTATCAGGAAACAGAGGATGTCACTCGTGCTCATGTTGAGTTGTGTCCTACTCTTTGTGACCCCATGGACCATAGCCCACCAGGCTCCTCTGTCCATGGGATTTCCCAGGCAAGAATACTGGAGTGAATTGCCATTTCCTTCTGCAGGGGATCTTCCTAACCCAGGAACCAAACTCTTGTCTCCTGCATTGGCAGTCAATCTCTTTACCACTGAGCCACCAGGGAAGCCAATTCGATAGACAGGAACATAGTTATTTAAAACAAATGTGTTCCTTCAAATTTGGGATAAATATGATGAGTGGTAATTCAACATGAAATATCTTAACAATGTAACAAAAATCCTCATATTACTTTATACTTTGAAAGTCTTCTTTAAAATTCTATAAAATGAAATCAAGGATGGGGAAAGAAAGGGAAGGAAGGAGGCAGGGGGAGAGGGAAGGAAGGAGGGAAGAAGACAAAGATAAACCTCACACCTCACATTGCATGTTATTAGCAAACAGAATGTTTTATTCATCACATAGAAACTTAGATCTATGAATCATCTCTTGGGACTTTTCCTACGTAATCAAAATACTAGATGATTTTTGTCTGCACTGATCATGGCCAGTGGAAAACTACTGAAATTATTCTTTCTGTAAATTTTTGTTAATAAACCTAGGAAAAGTGCAAGATTACTTGGGAAATTAAATAAAAGGTTTCTAATGAAAGGATTCTATTTTGAAGTCCATCATATCATAGCGATCCTTCCCAAACACAGAAGTTGGAATCTTTGGTTTCCTGATCGTTTTCCAGCATGCTCCCTGATGCACTTATGTGGTTTTCTGGGTTCTTGTAATGCTTCCCTGAGGGCTCAATGGTAAAGAATCTGCCTGCCAGTGCACAAGACATGGATTCGATTCCTGGGCCAGGAAGATCCCCTGGAGAAGGAAATGGTAACCCACTCCAGTATTCTTGCCTGGGAAATCCCATGGACAGAGGACCCTGGTGGGCTACAGTTCTCAGGGTCGCAAAGAGTCGGACAAAACTTGGTGACTAAACAACAACAACTGGGCTCTCGTATTCCAGAGCATGGCCTCAAGCTTTTCATCTGTTTGTCAATATGACATAAAGACAAGCCATTCATTCAATCATGCTTCTTAACAACGGAAAATATATCTGATACATGCCTTGCCTTCAATAGGTACTCAATACTCTGTGAAAAATAACCATTGTCTGTGTTTTGAAATATTCTTCATAAACTATAGATAATGCAGAGTCTATAAAAACAAAAGTAAAACTAGTAAGAAGTACCTATAAGGACTTAAATCATACAAGTTGCCATGCCTTGCTGTAAATTTGTACATTTTCAGAGAATAGATATTTGAAAGAGTTTGGAGAAAATCAAGATGAGCCAAAATTTTCCAATTTTGAGTGTCAGAGAAAGAGATGTCTGGAGGAAGACTCGGAGATGAAGTTTGAGTGCCACATGTTTATCAGTGATCAAAGCCTGAGAAAAGAAGGGAGAGGGAGCAGAACAATGTGGAAGAGGTCCTTCCACAATGCAGGCTTCTCAAAGATGGTCCATATGCTTCGATTCTTTAACAAATAATATATTGGAAATAATTTGGAGGCATTGTTTTTTGAAAGTTTTGATAGATCCTTAAAATGTTCTCTTATTCAGCTTTCAAAAGTAAAAGCCTTTGGTTATAAAGGAAACTTTCTGATATGTTGACAATGAACCACAATTGGTAAAGAAATATACCAAAATGTTAACATGGGTGATGGCTGTTTTTCTGCTTCTATAGACATCTCCTCATTTACCAAATTATCTAAAGCAAACATGACCAGCTCTTAAGAGAGTCATAAATATCTGACAAAATCCAAAGGGATGGAATGAGTGTATATAGGGCAAGAGCTATGGGGTGAGGGAATTTGGATTTTTAAAAAAACCTAACAATTAACAATGATTTACTTGGCTTGATCAGAACAGTAAATAATTTTCTTTTCTTTTACTTTTCATACTCTCCTTTGGTGAGAAGTTATTTTATTAAAAGGGTAGGGGAGTGAAGGAAGTCCTCCAAACTCATTTAATTTTCAAGATATTTAAAATATAAAATAGAAAACCTGGGTGGAAAAGTTAACCTTGGGTAGCTGAGACACAAACTTACATGAGCTGAGGGCTGGGTTAAACAGGTGAGTATGGACTTCCCTAGCCATTCAGCAATTAAGAACCCACCTTCCAATGCAAGGAGTTCAATGTGGATTCAATCCCTGGTCTGGAAACTAAGATCCTACATGCTATGCAGTGTGACCAAAAAACTTTTTAAAGAGAAAATATATATATATATCCTTTTTAACTTTTTATTTTGTATTGGGGTATAGCTGATTAGCTATGTTGTAATAGCTTCAGGTGAACAGTGAAAGGTCTTAGCCACAAGGACACATATACCCATTCTCTCCCAAAACCCCTCCCCTCCAAGTTGCCACACAACATTGAGCAGAGTTCCCTGTGGTACACAGTAGGTCATTGTTGATCATCTATTTTAAATATAGCAGTGTGCACGTGTCTAACCCAAACTCCCGAATTATGCCTTTCCGGCATCCTTGCCCTCAGCAACCATAGGTTTATTCTCTAGGTCTGTGAGTCTGTGTCTGTTTTGCAGGGTCATTTGTATCACTTTAAAAGAAATTTCTAAACACACACACACACACACACAGAGTTGACTGAGTTTAGGCCTCTCTGGGGTCCAGATTGAAGCAGCGGGCTGTGCAGTTCTCCAAAGTGAACGTGTCAGTCACTCAAGCCATGGCAGCTCTTTTCCACCCCACGGACTGTAGCCCGCCAGGCTCCTCTGTCCAGGGAATTCTCCAGGCAAGATACTGGAGTGGGTTGCCATTTCCTTTCCCAGGGGATCTTCCCGACCCAGGGATCGAACCTCGGTCTGCTGCACTGCAGGCAGACTCTTTACTGTCTGAGCCACCAGGGAAGGTCTCCAAGGGGGAGAATAAACAACACGATTTGGGGTAAGGGCGAAAACTCCGGGTCACTGACTACTGAGATATTCTTTAGGGATTCTCAAAGGTTTTCAAAATGAAAATGCCTTTCTCTATTGGAGCACTTTTGAAAGAGAGACCATCCACCCCTCTTTCTTCCATGCGGAGGTGCTTTCCAAACATATATGAAAATGATAGCAAGTGGCGTGTGTCTCAAGGTCCTGTGAATGCCCCTCTCCCCTGTGAGTCATTCAGGCATTCAGAACGCCCACAGAGCCTCAGTTCACATTCTCATCTCCCACCATCACCAGAGTCTGTGAGTGCGTGACCAGAGGCCTGCTGGGTCCTCTCCCCATCCACTGAGCCCGAGTCTCTCATCAGAAACCACACTGTCGACTCCCAGCGGAGCCTGCGCTGGCCTTTCGCCACAAGGACTCAGACGCTGTTCTTGATGATCACAGAATTAGTCAACAGGAACCTGACTGTGTCGGGGATGTTTGCAGACCTCAGTTCATCTCTAGTCCAGGCACCTAATGAGAGAACTAAACTAAACCTTTACAAATATTGCTGTAAAATCCAAAGGAAAAATCACAAACGTTATAGCAGGTGCAAGCCTGAAACCACTTCAAATGCCAAAAATATTAAGCCTTTCCAGTAAATGAAAAGTACTTGTTTCTATTCTTCATTCAAATCAAGCAGTCCACCTAAAGAGCTCCCTTTATCAAAGGGGTAGGGGAGTGAAGGAAGTCCTCCAAATTCATTTAATTTTCAAAATAACATTTGAAATACAAAATACGAAACTTGGGAGGAGAAGTTAACCTTGGATAGCTGAGACACAAACTTATGTGAGCTGAAAGAAGGGTTAAACAGGTGACCGGGGGACCTGTCACCTATTGATACCCTAAAATACATAAGAGACAGAGATTAAGAGGATTATTTGTATAACTTTAGAAACCTGCAACTAATTAATCTCAGTCACTTAGTATCAGACTCTGCAAACCCACGGACTATAACCCTCCAGTCTTCTCTGTCCATGGGATTTCCCAGGCAAGAATAATGGGAGTGGGTTGCCATTTCCTTCTCCAGAAGATCTTTCTGTCCCAAGGATCAAACCTGCATCTCCTGGCTGGTAGGTGAATTCTTTACCACTCTGCCACCTGGGAAGCTCAGTTGCTTCTACTACATATTTCAGAAAATTATTATGTCTAAAAACCTCTGGAAGAACTTCCAATCTATGCTATTACTTATATTTGCATTTTCTGATTGTTGATTTCAATGTCTTCTTTTGAGAGTGTATTCTATTAAAAAAAAAAACTTTCCTTTAAGCTTCTGGATTTAAGTTTAATCATCTTCTAATTACATAAAAATGTTCTGAAAAACATTTTAATATAACATCTGATTTCATGGAATTAATTTATTCTTCTATACAAATTAAGGCTTCACTAATTTTAGAAAGAATGATCTGTTTGTAATGTAGCCCTTAAAGTTCAACTATAGCAGTTAGATGCCTGCCTTGCAAGAGATGGAATTTTATTACAAGGGAAGTTTAGTGGTCAAGTACTAGAAACTGGACAGGATATATGATTTCTAATAAATGAAATGAAAAACTCATTAATTAAGGAGTCAACAGTACTAAGGCACAGGGGAAAGAAACATCCATTAGTGAAATTTAGGAAGATTTTTTTCTGGGTGGTGCTAATGGTAAAGAATCTGCCTACCAATGTAGGAGACATAAGAGATGCCAGTTCGATCCCTGGATCAGGAAGATCCCCGGGGAAAGGAAATGGCAACCCACTCCAGTATTCTTGCCTGGAGAATCCCACGGACAGAGGAGCCTGGTGGGCTACAGTCTGTAGGGTTGCAAAGAGTTGGACATGACTGAAGCAACTTAGCCTGCATGCACGCGTTCTCTAGAAGAATAGAGATTCTGTCTTCTTGTGGGATTTTTAATAGTGGACACCCTACCAGGGACAAGAGTCCACTAGAAAAAGGATAATGAAACTTCCACCTGGAGAGTGGGTGTGAGTGATGTAGGTGGCACTTTATGAGAACTGAGTCTATTCCAAGGTATTAAAGTTGTTTTGATAGAGGAGGGGTGGAGAACAGAGGCTAAGTACCATAGAAGCATTAATTATTATTAACAGGCCAGAACATGCAAAGAAAGCAAAAGGCAGCCGTGAGACAGCACTCTAAGTAACACCACACACATTAGAGTTACCTAATCTGGCTAGGTTTAGGGCCAGCATTGAAGTAAAGGACTTTTTAAAAGCTATTTATATGAGTGTAGTTCATTATCTAGGTTTAATTTAATTTTTAGCAATCTTTCCCTAATTTAAATATGTGACTGGTAATGGAGTGAAAGCTATTCAAAGCTCAAATAAAAGAATATGGGTTAGCACAAATTCTCATTTAAGGCAGGATTCGGTTGAAGTGACAGTTATTTCATCTAATCTGGAAGACTCACTGTGTTGTGAGGATGAATGATTCCAGACCTCAGGACCACAGGCCCCTGGCTTGAAGCAAGAGTCCATGTGGGACTTGAATTTAACAGGGAGAGCAGGAAACCCAGAGAGCCTGAGTGCAGGAGACAGAGTTGGAGCAAGCAAGCAGGTTGGCATGGATTCACTTTTAAAGGTAACCCCAGATTAAATTCAGGTATATGTGATGTGACCATAAGCGTGAGAACGAATCAGTATGTCTGAAGTTCACTTTATGTTCGCATTTCTATGTATGATATTAAATATATTTATTGCTGTTTCTCTCTGCAAAAAGGGAAGGGACATATTTTTTATGAACCTACTTTAAAATATATAAAAGTCCAAGGCGGCTTTCGTGGTATGAGAGTTGTTTCATGGGAATTGAATAGAGATGATCATTTCAGTGGAAATTCTGAACACAAGCAAGTTCGAAATATCTATCAAGGACATATGGAATGTGAACAAAAATGTTATTTTATATACGATAGTCCTCAAAAATGTTGATAGGGACTTTGCTGGTGGTCCAGTGGCTAAGATTCCATGCTCCCAATATAGGGGGCCTGGGTTTGATCCCTGGTTAGCAACTAGATCTCACATGTTGTAACTAAGAGTTTGCATGCACAACTAAAGATCTCGTGTACAGCAACTAAGATCTGGCCAACTAAATGTGTTTTTCTTAATCTTCAATTTTCAAAAAATGTTGATAAATTTAAGAAAATTGAAATAATATTTCTTCTTTCCTTGGACATGACTGAAATGACTTAGTGGCAGCAGCAGGGATGGATAGAAGGATGTGCACTAATCTTCTCCTATGAGAACTCCAAAATTACAACTTGCTGCTGAACAACCAGGAGAAGGCAATGGCACCCCACTCCAGTACTCTTGCCTGGAAAATCCCATGGATGGAGGAGCCTGGTGTGCTGCAGTCCATGGGGTCGCTGAGAGTTGGACATGACTCAGTGACTTCACTTTCACTTTTCACTTTCATGCATTGGAGAAGGAAATGGCAACCCACTCCAGGGTTCTTGCCTGGAGAATCCCAGGGACAGCGGAGCCTGGTGGGCTGCCGTCTATGGGGTCACACAGAGTCGGACACGACTGAAGCGACTTAGCAGCAGCAGCAGCAGCTGAACAACCATTGACAGAAGAATGTTGGGTCCCACCAGAAAAAGATACCCCACCTCCAAGGGTAAAGGAGAAGCCCCAGCAAGATGGTAGGAGGGGCAAAATAGAGTTTAGAATCAAACCCCATTCCCACCAGAGATGCTCGGAGGGCTCAAACAAATCTTGTGTGCACCAGGACCCAGCGACCCACAGAGACTGAGCCAGAACTGTGTGTGAGTGTCTCCTGTGGAGGGACGGGTCAGCAGCAGTCTCCAGGTGCAGCAGACCTGGGTATGGCATAAGCCCTCTGGAAGAGGTCACTGTTAACCCCAACACAGAGCCACCAGAACTTACACAGGACTGGGGAAACAGACTCTTGAAGGGCACAAACAGAACCTTGTGCACACCAGGACCTAGGAGAAAGGAGCAGTGACCCCACGAGAGACTGACCCAGACTCGCCTGGGAGTGTCCAGGAGGCTCCGGCAGAAGCATGGGTCGGCGGTGAGCTGCTGCACAGTCCGGGGCACTGAGCGCAGCAGTGCATGCACGGGACCTTTTGATGGAGGTCGACATTTTCATTACCTCCACCATAGTTTGCCCTCAGGTCAAACAACAGGGAGAGAACACAGCCCCACCCATCAACAGAAAATTGAATTTAAGATTTACTGAGCATGGCCTGGATCTCCAGAACAAGACCCAGTTTCCCCCTCAGTCAGTCTCTCCCATCAGGAAGCTTCCATAAGCCTCTTATCCACCAGACGGCAGACAGAATGAAAACCACAAAAACAGAAAACTAACCAAACTGATCACATGGACCACAGCCTGGTCTAACTCAGTGAAACTATGAGCCATGCCACCCAAGATGGATGGTGGAGAGTTCTGACAAAACATGGTCCACTGGAGAAGAGAATGGCAAAACACTTCAGTATTATTGCCCTGAGAACCCCAAGAACAGTATGAAAAGGCAAAATATAGGACACTAAAAGATGAACTCCCCAGGTCAGTAGGTGCCCAATAGGCTACAGGAGATCAGTGGAGAAATAGCCCCCAAAAGAATGAAGAGACACAGATGTATAGAACAGACTTTTGGACTCTGTGGGAGAGGGAGAGGGTGGGATGATTTGGGAGAATGGCATTGAAACATGTATACTATCATGTAAGAAATGAATCACCAGTCTAGGTTAGATACAGGATACAGGATGCTTGGGGCTGGTGCAATGGGATGACCCAGAGAGATGATATAGGGAAGGTGGTGGGAGGGGGGTTCAGGGTTGGAAACTCATGTACACCTGTGGTGGATTCATGTCAATGTATGGCAAAACCAATACAGTATTGTAAAGTAAAAAATAAATAAATAAATAAATAATTTTTTAAAAAAAAGAAAAGAAAACTCTGTAAAGCAATTATCCTTCAATAAAAAATAAATTAAAATTTAAAAGTATTAAAACATAAATAAATAAATAAGTCATGGGAATGTAATGCACAAAATGGTGATTGTAGTTAATAATATTGTATGACATATTGGAAAATTGCTAAGAGAGTAGATTTTAAAGGCCTTCAATTTTCACAAGGAAAAAAAGAAAAGAAAATTTCTGTAACTGTGTGGTGATAGATGTTAACTAGACTTATTGCAGTGAAAAGGTCACAATGTATATAAATATTAAATCATTATATTGTACACCTGAAAGTAATATAATGTCATATGTCAATTATGGCTCAATTTAAAAATAAAATAAAAATTCAAAAAAGAAAAAAATAAAAAAGAATGAAGAGAGAGAGGCAAAGCAAAACAACACCCAGTTGTGGATGTGACCGGTGTTGGAAGTAAAGTCTGATGCTGTAAAGAGCAATACTGCACAGGAACCTGGAATGTTAGGTCCATTAATCAAGGCAAATTGGAAGTGGTCAAACAGGAGATGGGAAGACTAAACATCGACACTTTAGGAATCCATGAACTAAAATGGACTGGAATGGGTGAATGGAACTCAGATGACCATTATTTCTACTGTTATGGGCAAGAATCCCTTAGAAGAAATGGAGTAGCCATCACTGTCAACAAAAGAGTCTGAAATGCAGTACTTGGATGCAATCTCAAAAATGACAGAATGATCTCTGCTCATTTCCAAGGCAAACCATTCAATATCACAGTAATCCAAGTTTATGTCCCAACCATTAATCCTGAGTTCTAAGAAGTTGAATGGTTCTATGAAGACCTACAAGACCTTCTAGAACTAACACCCAAAAAAGATATCCTTTTCATTTTAGGGGACTGGAACGCAAAAGTAGGAAGTCAAGAGATACCTGCAGTAACAGGCACATTTGCCCTTGGAGTACAGAATGAAGCAGGGCAAAGGCTAACAGAGTTTTGTCAAGAGTCATAGCAAACATCCTCTTCCAACAACACAAGAGGAAGACTCTACACTTGGACATCACCAGATGCTCAATACCAAAATCAGATTGATTATAATCTTTGCAGTCAAAGATGGAGAAGCTCTATAGAGTCAGCAAAAACAAGACTGGAAGCTGACTGTGGCTCAGATCATGAACTCCTTAATGCCAAATTCAGACTTAAATTGAAGAAAATAGGGAAAACCACTAGACTATTCAGGTATGACCTAAATCAAATCCCTTATGATTATACAGTGGAAGTGACAAATAGATTTAAGGGATTCGATCTGATAGAGTGCTTGAAGAACTATGGATAGAGGTTTGTGACATTGTACAGGGGGTGGTGATCAAAACCATCCCCAAGAAAAAGAAATGCAAAAAGGAAGAATGGTTGTTTGAGGAGGCCTTACAATTTGAGAAAAGAAGGGAAACTAAAGGCAAAGGAGAAAAGGAAACATATACCCATTTGAATGCAGAGTCCCAAAGAATAGCAAGGAGAGATAAGAAAGCCTTCCTCAGTGATCAATGCAAAGAAATAGAGGAAAACAATAGAATGAGAAAGACTAGAGATCCCTTCAAAAAAATTAGAGCTACCAAGAGAACTGTTCATGCAAAGATAGGCACAATAAAGGACAGAAATCGTATAGACCTAACAGAAGCAGAAGCTATTAAGAAGAGGTGGCAAGAATACACAGAAGAACTGTACTAAAAAGATCTTCATGACCCACACAACAACGGTGGTGTGATCACTCACCTAGAGCCAGACATCCTGGAATGGACCTTAGGAAGCATCACTACGAACAAAGGCAGTGGAGGTGATGGAATTCCAGTTGAGTTTTTTTCAAATCCTAAAAGATGATGCTGTGAAAGTGCTGCACTCAATATGCCAGCAAATTTGGAAAACTCAGCTGTGGCCACAGGACTGGAAAAGGTCAGTTTTCATTCCAACCCCAAAGAAAGGTAATGCCAAAGAATGTTCAAACTGCTGCACAATATCAGTCATCTCACACACTAGCAAAGTAATGCTGTAAGTTCTTCAAGCCAGGCTTCAACAGTACGCAAACCATGAACTTACAGATGCTCATGCTGGATTTAGAAAAGGCAGAGGAACCAGAGATCAAATTGCCAACATCCACTGGATCATCGAAAAAGCAAGAAGAGTTCCAGAAAAAAACTTACTTTTGCTTTATTGACTATGCCAAAGCCTTTGACCATGTGTATCACAACAAACTGTAGAGAATTCTTTAAGAGATGGGAATATCAGACCACCTGACCTGCCTCCCGAGAAACCTGTATGCAGGTCAAGAGCAACAGTTAGAACTGGACATAGACTGGTTCCAAATTGGGAAAGGAGTACATCATCAAGCCTGTATATTGTCACCCTGCTTATTTAACTTATATCCAGAGTACATCATGAGAAATGCTGACCTGTATGAAGCACAAGTTGGAATCAAGATTGCTGGGAAAAATATCAATAACCTCAGATATGCAGATGACACCACCCTTATGGCAGAAAGTGAAGAAGAACTAAAGAGCCTCTTGATGAAAGTGAAAAAGGAGAGTGAAAAAGTTGGCTTAAAAGTCAACATTCAAAAAATGAAAATCATGGCATCTGGTCCCATCACTTCATGGCAAATTGCTGGGTAAGCAATAGAAACAGTGAGAGACTTTATTTTGGAGGACTCCCAAATCACTGCAGATGGTGACTGCAGTCATGAAATTAAAAGACACTTGCTCCTTGGAAGAAAAACTATGACCAACCTAGACAGCATATTAAAAAGCAGAGACATTACTTTACCAACAAAGGTCCATCTAGTCAGTTATGGTTTTTCCAGTAGTTATGTATGGATGTGAGAGTTGGACTGTAAAGAAAGCTGAGTGCCAGTGAATTGATGCTTTTAAACTCTGGTGTTGGAGAAGACTCTTGAGAGTCCCTTGGACTGCGAGGAGTTCCAAGCAGTCAGTCTTAACAGAAATCAGTCTTGAATATTGGAAGAACTGATGTTGAAGCTGAAACTCCAATACTTTGGCCACCTGATGGGAAGAGCTGACTCATTTGAAAAGACCCTGGTGCTGAGAAAGACTGAAGGCAGGAGGAGAAGGGGACAACAGAGGATGAGATGGTTGGACGGCATCACCAATTTGATGGACATGAGTTTGAGTATGCTCCAAGATTCGGTGATGGACAGGGAAGCCTGGCGTACTGCAGTCCAGGGGGTCACAAAGAGTCAGACATGACTGAGCAGCTAAACTGAACTGAACTCAGGGCTGGATAACATTTTTTGACTTTTTATTTTATGTTGGACTATAGCTTATTAACAATGTTATGATAGTTTCAGGTGGACAGCAAAGGGACTCATACATGTACACATTCTCCTTCAAACTGCCCTTCCATCCAGGCTGCCACATAACACTGAGCCGAGTTCCCTGTGCTATACAGAAGGACTTTGTTGCTTACCCATTTTAAATATAGCAGTGTGTACACGTCCATCTCAAACTCCCCAACTATCTTTTTCCCCAATTCTGAATATTTTTATGTCAGCTAAAAAGACAAATTTGAGGAGGATTCTAAAGGAGGATGCCAGACTGCAACTTTGAGAAGCACTTAGAATTTTGAAGAAAACTTAAATTCTGGATCTAAGAGGACATGGCAGACTCTCCAAAGAGGAATTATCAAGCTCTGGAAAATTAAAGCTCTAAAGACAAGGTTTGATTTATAACATGATTTTTTAAGAAGTTTAATGCTTTGTTAGTTCAACAGTAAAAACGCTGTGGTGGCTGGTTTTATGTTTCAACTCTATCATCCCGACTTTAAGTGCAATTGTGTGGTAGCCACTCAGATTCTGGCCCAAATATGGTGATGGTTTTGATCATCAGACGCTGCTGCAGCCATCGAACAACTGACATCTGTTTATCGATATTCCAAGGAAAGCAGTTTGAAAGTCTGCGTCCCCTGGAATTTTCTAATGGTTCTAATGAAGGTCCTGACGTCTTAGACTGCATTGCCCCAGGTGAAGGTGTCCTAACTGTAGGACTAACTTCAGACTCACTCAGAGGCAGAAGTCAAGAGGCCGCCTTTAGACTTCATGTGTCTGAGTCAGGAAAGAAACAGACAATGAAATCCTAGCCTTTTTAAAATGTTTGCTTTAATTACTTCACTCAGTCCAACCTCTGGTGTGCTGGCAGTCACACCACTCTATAACTGATCTGCTCCAGAAAGAAAGCCAGAACTTCACATATCCCTGGCATGACTCTATGTTGCACAAATACACACACACATACCACATGCACATTCATTGCACAACCTCTTCATTATTTCATTGTCTAAGTGTGGACTCTCCAACCAAAGGAAACTTGCAGGAATGTCAGCAGTTACTGAGTCTTTGCAAGGCTGGTTTAGTAACTAAGTCGTATCCGACTCTTTACAATCCCATGGACTGTAGCCTGCCAGGCTCATCTGTCTATAGGATTTCCCAGGCCAGAATCCTTTTTTTTTTTTTTTACTTTACAATACTGTATTGGTTTTGCCATACATCAACATGAATCTGCCACGGGTGTACATAAGTTCCCACTCCTGAACCCCCCTCCCACCTCCCTCCCCATACCATCCCTCTTCCCAGGCAAGAATACTGAAGTGAGTTGCCATTTCTTTCTCCAAGGGTTCCCGACCCAGGGATAGAACTTGAGTCTCCCGCATAGCAGGCGGTCTCCTGCATTACAAGCAGATTCGTTACTGACGGTGCCACCAGGGAAGCCATTAGCAAAGCACAATAAAACAAGTCACAGTTTCCTGCCCCTGGCACCTCACCAAGCAGTGTCCAGCCATGAAATGCCAGATGGCCCAGAGACATTAATTGCTCAAGAATAGCCTCATTCACACTTTGAATGGCTTGACAACAGCTAAACAGTGTGGTCTAACAATAGCTCTGCTGCTATCATGGATGACGAGTATCCTTTAGCCACACTTGCTCTTGCTTTTGTACAAATAGTATAGATCACGAGCTTGTTTAGAAACTCCCGAAGGTCTGTATTACTCTTTTTTGATTATTTATTTCTTTATTTGGCTGCTCGAGGTCTTAGTTGCATCACGCAGTTTCTTTGATCTTCATTGCAGTATGTGGGATCTAGCTCCCTCACCAGGGATCGTACCTGGATCCCTTGCATTGGGAGAACTGAGTCTTAACCACTGGACCAGCAGGGAAGCTCTCTGGGGCTGTATTACTCTTTAACTATGAATTCCTCTAGGTAGCACTAGAAGTTTATGTCCCAAGTCTAGAACAAAATATTTATTTGGACACTTAGAAAACAATATCAAATACTCATGCCATGAGCCATCACCTTGTCAATCTTCGAATATATTATGCTATGTCTTTGAAAATATTGCTACTAGAACATCAAATCCTAAAAGTATTTCTGGGGGATGCTACACTGTTTTGAGCTCAGTGTGGAGAGGGTATCCATGAGAGAAACTGCCCAGAGAATAGAAGCAATTACAAACCCTATAACGCTCCTCAGATTAGAAAAAAACCTGTTTTCAAATGAAATTCATCCTGATACTTTGACAATTCTCCATAACAGAAATTGAGAATTTATTTCCATGAAGGCACTGACTAAAAGTGGAAATCTACCAACCTGTTAATTGATTTTTATATTGAATAAAATTTTAAGTAATTGAAAATAGTATATGCTACACTTCTTAGTACAAAACTGCCAAAACTAATTTTATGCCTTTGGGAAATGACCAAGAAACTTTGGGCAAAAATCATTGATGACTTTTCAAGACTCTTCCAAGAGAAGAAAGACTGGTGGTCATTTTCCTTTTATGAAAAGGGTCATGAGACCCCTCTAAGCCATCTTAAAATGTTGCCACTATAATCAGAATTATGGCTGCCAGGGACTCACATGTATGTCAACTAATTTAAATTTTCATCAGTTGAGTTAAAGGAACTTGTTCAGAATTTTTTTTCCCAAAAAATGTGGATGAAGAATGCAGATGAATAAAAATGTGCTGAAGTGCATGGTTGCAGACAACTGATCCAACTGAAATAACCAATGTAGTTTTTATCAATTTGCTATTTATAATCTATGTAGCAAGTTTTAAGGTAATACGATGTAATGTCATTATCACAGGATGTCAAAATATAAATGGATTTTCCCTAAAATTCCCACTTTCCCTTTCCAACCTGCTCACCTAATTCAGGCAAATAGTCTATTCTAGTTATTTCCTGAGGATGTGGGTGTGACAAGGTGGGGTGAAAAACAGAAACTTCCTATAAGTCTTTTGTTTATATTTTCCAAAATCCTAAACCCATAAAAAAATTATTTTAGGAGCAAAAATGACTTTGGAGGAAGCCATCAGGATTTACAGAGGGAGAGATTTCCCCTGAAGATTGGAAAAACAATCTACTAGGCTGGAGGAGAGCAAAGATAGCCAAAGAACAGTGGTTTAAAGAAAGATAATTACTGACTCCGTTTTCCATATTGGAATTTCAGTGAAAGAGCAAGACCCTGATATAGTTCAGGAGACAGATAGTACATGTGGATATTTGCTTTATTAAGCATTAAGGCAAATGAAGCCGTAGATATGTCCCAGGGAAACAGCATGGAAGCAGTAAAATGATGCCCCTGTTCTCAAGCCTGATGTGAAAGGAGCAGAGAGTCCCCTGGACTTTGAAGCACTGGGTACACGAGGGTGAGTTGTCTTGACAGTTTCCTGCATGGATCAGTGAGAAAAGACCTTGAGTTGATCAGCAAGTATCTACGCGAACAGGTGAATTAAGGACAAGATTCATCCTACAGCATCTTGAAATTACACAAATCTCCCAGGAACTTAGACACAAGTCAGGGAAAAGACAACTATTTAGTGTTTGATGTCCTGGAGAATGGAAAATTCAAAGAATTTAGTTTATATATAGAAGAATAAAGTTATGTTTCTTACACATCTGGTATATTTGGAACTAAGATTTGTATCTGTATAACAGATAATATGATTAACACTGACATCATGAATGACAGTTTATGAATTAGCTTCCAAATACCTAATCTCCCAGATTTTCTTAATTTCATGAACACAATGAGACACTGCTGCGTGACTTGTGGACCCATCTAATTTGTTATCATCTGGCCTCACATATGTTCTTTTAGCTTCATCTGCTGCTGCTGCTGCTGCTGCTGCTACTAAGTCGCTTCAGTCGTGTCCGACTCTGTGCGACCCCATAGAAGGCAGCCCACCAGGCTCCCCCGATCCCTGGGATTCTCCAGGCAAGAACACTGGAGTGGGTTGCCATTTCCTCCTCCAAAGCATGAAAGTGAAAAGTGAAAGGGAAGTCACTCAGTCGTGTCCGACTCTTCGCGATCCCACGGACTGCAGCCCACCAGGCTTCTCCATCCATGGGGTTTTCCAGGCAAGAGTGCTGGAGTGGGGCGCCATTGCCTTCTCCTACTTGTTTATAATGTGCATTTCACTTCTTTCTTCCTTCTCCCTGTTTTGTTTTGGTGAACACCTATTATGTGCAAAGCATGATAAAGTAATAGTCTCTCTGTTCTTCAAGTTGTTTTAAATGTTTATATGAACCCTCATTTATTGTACATTAACCATAATAGAAGCTTTACAAAAACTATCTCTTCTTCACAAACACAAAAAAAAAATTGAATTCAGCATCACGACGTCCTTTTTACAAACAGAAATATGAAGCTTGCTGCTGCTGCTGCTGCTGCTGCTGCTGCTGCTGCTGCTAAGTCACTTCAGTCGTGTCCGACTCTGTGCGACCCCATAGACGGCAGCCCACCAGGCTCCCCCGTCCCTGGGATTCTCCAGGCAAGAACACTGAAGTGGGTTGCCATTTCCTTCTCCAGTGCATGAAAGTGAAAAGTGAAAGGGAAGTCGCTCAGTTGTGTCGGACTCGTCATGACCCCATGAACTGCAGCCCACCAGGCTCCTCTGTCCGTGGGATTTTCCAGGCAAGAGTACTGGAGTGGGGTGCCATTGCTTTTTCCGGATATGAAGCTTAGAAAGGCTATATATAATTTGCCCAAAGTCAAATGGAATGAAAGGAAAGGAAACAAACTTCCAAATCATTTCTACTTCTAACCCTCCAGCCCAAGCTGATCTCCAGGCTTTGCCTTTTGAATGTATGATCATCTCAGTATATACTACCTAATTTTCTTGTTTTCTTTCATCATACAACTAAGTTCTCTATTATGAGATATCCTATCTTAGCCATTACTTACATGTTGAATTTGTCTTCCCTTCCAAGCTGGAAACAATCAAAGGTCACAGACAAAGCATTCTTTGGGGAAAACTTTTCCATATTTCTTACTTTCTCTAAATAGTAAGTGTCCGTCCAGAAACAGTTAATCTTTCCAATATCCTCTCCAAAAATTTGACATTTTTCTATTTCTCTTTACCTCTAGATCTTTACCCTATCTCTTTTCTTTCCTCTACAGCTAAGATTCTTGAGTGTCTGCATTCTTTGTCTTCACTAGCTCACCTCCTATTCACTCCCCAACTCACTTCAACCTGATTTCCTTTCCCACTAAGCCACTAAGGACCATTTGCAATGTCACAATGGATTCCTTATTTCTAAATCTATTGGACACGTTTCAGTCTTTACCTAATTAACCAGGTGACACAAAAATAAAGCCATGTAGAAAGAAGCAGGATTGTCTGCCTTGAGCACTTTAAAAAAAAAATAAACCTTTATAGCAATTTGTTTTGGATAATATGCTCACATAACCAGGACAATTGTTAAAATCATGTGTAAATAAGTAGAGGAAGCAGTGTGGAAGCTAGGTAGCCTGACTCGAAAAGGGCAGAGCCAAAGGTTTGCTCCTTTCTGAACAATGAGTTCATCATGATGGTGACCACTCAGGCCCTTCTCCACTGATATGAGAACTTGGAATCCTCTTCTGAAACACTGTCTTCCCTCGGAGTTTGGGACATCTCTCAACCCCATGTATCATTTCCTCCTGTATCATTTCCATATACTTAGACTTCAAGTCTTCCCTTAAACATGTCTTCATCAGAGACAGCTTCCATGATTCTTCAGGATTAATTAAATTCCCCTTGCTTTAAACAACTTTACAGCCTTCTCCAGAACACTCATCAGGGCTTAATCACTCACTGAATATCTGCCTTTGCTAACTGTGATCTTCAGAAGGACAGATAGTTGTGTTCACTGACTTAGCCCCAGGGCCCAAAAGAGTGTCTGGCACATCCTAAGTGCTTGATAGCTATTCCCTGAACTGAACTGAATTGACGTTTTCTTAAAACGACTTTCCCATCTTATTTAAGCAACATAGGGAACATTAAAGGAAGGGTTATTACAATAATAAACAGTCTGGACGAGTTAGCCAAAATGGTCTGCTGAATCACCTGGGAATATTTAGCATTCAGAAGAAAAAAATATCTAAAGACCATCTTATGGAAGAGAACCTAGAAGTGCTCCCTAGGATCAAACTAGAACATGGAGGAACAATTCAGTTCAATATGAGGAAAAACTTTCCAACAATTGCAGCTAACAAAAACAACAAAAAAACGGCAAAAACAAAAACAACCTGTGTCAAAGTGACAGCAATTCTGTCCCTGCTCTGGTTCAAACAGATGTAATCTTGAAAGGGATTTCCTCATTGGACTCGTAGTTGCAGAGATGGAACACTGAAGATCTTTCCATACTCTTAGGTTTCTTTTGTAAGTGAAAGTTGCTTAGTCATGTCTGACTCTTTGTGACCTCATGGACTAAACAGTCCATGGCATTCTCCAGGCCAGAATACTGGAGGGGATAGCCATTCCCTTCTATGGGGGATATTCCCAACCCAAGAATCGAACCAGGGTCTCCTGCATTGCAGGCAGATTCTTTACCAACTGAGCTCTCAGGAAAGCCTTATAAGTGAAGGAAAATGAAAAAACTGATGCATCATCCCCTTCCCCTTAAGCCATCCTACGTTTAATGGAGGAAATTTGCATAAGAAGAGAAAAATAGAAGATAAACTCTTCAGAAAAGAATTATGTTTAACACAAACTGTTATAAATTTTTTTCTCCAGGTATACTGGACTGCTCTAATGTTATTTTCATGTTCAATTTGTTTCTAGTTGATGTTTGTTTGGTTGATTGGTTGGTTTATTTGTTTTTTAGTGACTACGAATGTTTTATCCATGCAAACAACTTCTTGCATGCTGCCTTTTCCTTGCAATTTTGCAGCCCAAGTTTGTGATTCAACTAAGAGCAGTTGCTCAACAAACATGAAAATAATGATTGCTTATTATTTCTTAATCCATTTATTCAAAAATTCAATAAACGCTTTTATAGATGCTCAAAATTTCCCGTCAATACACATCCCTTGAGACATGGCTGGGAGAAAGAAGTAGATTGTCAGAGACAGTTTAGAGAGGGGAAATTATTTTTGAAAGAAAATCATGAGGCCATAACATTAGTTTAATTAATACTAGGGTTCTGGGGTTAAACACACTTTCTGCATTAGTAACCATTCTCTTTCACGTTCTTCCTGTCTGGCTTTTTTAAAATCTTAATGCCAGGAAAAAAAAAAAAACAGTAATGGTGATTGTATTGAGGCATTGGAATTTAAAATATTTATACAAGTAGTTTTTTTTAACAAGACCATTTGTAAGCTAAATTTTTTATCATTTGTTCAACTATTCTCAACATTATAGAGTCTTTACTCTTCAGCAATATAAGACACACACAATGATTTTCTTACAAAAAGAATCAAACTTTTCATTTTGAGGAAATAACTGTTCTGTAAAATTCAAGCAAACTCATTTAAAAATGAAATCACTAAACTCTTAAGTTCATACTTTATTTGAACAAATATTAGAGCTTGTCAAATGATAGCTTGAATGAGATTATTTGTATCCCTTTTGGGACTCATTCTCCAGGCTATCAAGAATTTTTATTCAATTTTTCACCAGATATAGACTAGGCACTGGGAAGGACCTAGAGGGAAGCACAGTAAGTCACCTACATGTGAACCTTCACGTTGCAAATTTTCAAAGGTGCAAACGTGCGTTTTCCACCGATGTCAGGCCTGAGTGAAATCGCAGCTTGCCATCTGTCTGCTATTGCTGATGATTTTTCAGCTCTACCATCTCCCACTCCTCCTCCAGTTAGTAACTCTTCTTGCCTGTTCCCTTGCTGTCCCTGTATGCCAGGTGGAGTACTGTACTACCGTACTTTTCAAAGTACTGTATTGTAAGGTTCAAAACATTTTCTTTATTTTTTGTGTTTTGCTTTTATGTATTATTTGTGTGAAACATATTATAAACCCATCACAGTACAGTACAGTACAGTATTCTATAACCAGTTGTGTCAGTTGGGTACCTAGGCTAACTTTGGTGGACCTGTGAACAAATTGGGCTTATGAACATGCTGTTGGAATGGAACTCAGTGTATATAGGAGACTTCCTGTACATGAATAGATACACATATGACAATACAAGAGCAGAGTGGGGAATGCATGTGGTAGTAGCCTGGGCTGGAAAAGACACCTCTATTTTGCAGCCAGACAGTCCTCTGGGTGGCTGAGCATTAAGGCTAAGTGGGTAACCAGACAGTGAGTGTCTGGTGAGAGCTCACTGAGCCTTTCTATAATTCAAATGTTGGCTGGACAGATCAATGTTGAGCACAGCCTGGAAGGCTTGTTGTTTTCAGTCAGTCATGTCCAACTCCTTGAAACTCCATGGACTGGAATAAGCCTGGCTTCCCTGTCCTTCACTATCTCCTAACTTTGTTCAAACTAATGTCCATTGAGTCGATGATGCCATCCAACCATCTCATCCTCTGTTGTCCCCATCTCCTCCTGCCCTCAAGCTTTCCCAGCATAAGGGTCTTTTCCAATAAGTCAGCTCTTCGCATCAGGTTGCCAAAGTATTAGAGCTTCAGCTTCAGCATCAGTCCTTCCAATGAATATTCAGAGTTTATCTGGAATGGATGAACTTAACTCAGATGACCATTATATCTACTACTGTGGGCAGGAATCCCTCAGAAGAAATGGAGTAGCCATCATGGTCAACAAAAGAGTCTGAAATGCAGTACTTAGATGCAATCTCTAAAACGACAGAATGATCTCTGATTGTCTCCAAGGCAAACCATTCAATACCACGGTAATCCAAGTCTATGCCCCAACCAGTAACGCTGAAGAAGCTGAAGTTGAATGGTTCTATGAAGACCTACAAGACCTTTTTGAACTAACACCCAAAAAAGATGTCCTTTTCATTATAGGGGACTGGAATGCAAAAGTAGGAAGTCAAGAAACACCTGGAGTAACAGGCAAATTTGGCCTTGGAATGCGGAATGAAGCAGGGCAAAGACTAATAGAGTTTTGCCAAGAAAATGCACTGGTCATAGCAAGCACCCTCTTCCAACAACACAAGAGAAGACTCTACACATGGACATCACCAGATGGTCAACACCGAAATCAGATTGATTATATTCTAAAAGATGTCCTTTTCATTATAGGGGACTGGAATGCTAAAGTAGGAAGTCAAGAAACACCTGGAGTAACAGGCAAATTTGGCCTTGGAATGCGGAATGAAGCAGGGCAAAGACTAATAGAGTTTTGCCAAGAAAATGCACTGGTCATAGCAAACACCCTCTTCCAACAACACAAGAGAAGACTCTACACATGGACATCACCAGATGGTCAACACCGAAATCAGATGATTATATTCTATGCAGCCAAAGATGGAGAAGCTCTATACAGTCAGCAAAAACAAGACCAGGAGCTGACTGTGGCTCAGATCATGAACTCCTTATTGCCAAATTCAGACTCAAATTGAAGAAAGTAGGGAAAGCCACTAGACCATTCAGGTATGACCTAAATCAAATCCCTTATGATTTTTATTATTAAATGATTCCAAAATTTGAAACGACAGAAAGACAGTGTGGGGATATAAAAAAAATGTTGATGTTGATAATCAAGTAAGTTCCTCTCTTCAAAAGATTTTAGAAGCATCTCCACAGAGAAAATAATAAAATTGATAAACATGAAAATCAATAGGGGGTTGAAAAAAAAAAGTTTCAGCTACCAAATTTTCTGTGCAAAGAAATGAGTAACTGAATCTTATTCCAGGTACACTATCTCCCTCCATTTAGGACCAGCCTTCTGCTGTAAGATACATATTAATGTGGCTCTCTAATGAGTACTTAGATATTTTCCTCCTTATTTTCTTCCTTTATGTAACAGCAATATCTAAACACCAAATTTGCCAACCTTCTATTCACAGCATAAATTTTATGAGACATCCAGTAAGTCATTATTCTATCATTTTCTGTCTGTAGAGATCTTAGTCAAATGGGCAACATGCTGGGAGTTTTTTCAAGTTTGTTTTGGGATAGGTAAAACTGTACTCATTTTAATATTTGAATATATCCTCCAAGTCTAACTTAATTCCCTGAGCAGTACAGAAAGTACAATTTAAACAGTTCAGGTGGAAATGAATCATTTATATAGAGAAATGGTTCTTGCTAATAGCATCTGAAATGATTTCTATTTATTCACTAAGACATGAGACAGAATGTTTCCCTCTACTGATGACCGTCACATTAAGATAGGGGTCACATAGAACTCAAAAGTGTAATTATTAGCAATAAATCTTCCAAAGGCAAACATTTAGTCCTATTTTCATATCATGCTAGATCATTACTATCTAGTACAATAACTGAAATATTGTAGAGTCAGTTTTTGAATGAATAAATGAGTTAATGAGTAGATGAGTGAAATATATCAGCGATTTAGTAACTTAATGAACTCACTTTGACCTAAAGTAATGAGCCTGATAGTAGACATGAGATGTAGTCTGGAATAGGGGGCGGGACTTTAGAATCCATATTCCATAATCTTTTCTCAAAAGGCATTGAAATAAAACATAAAATCTAAGTTAAAACAGTCTCCATATTTCTATGCAAATTTCAGTTCAATAGTCAACTGATACATCATCTCAAGAAGACTGCCCCAAATTATGCCTGTTTTACAAAGAAATTCTAGAACTGCAATTCAATGACTAAGCCAAATATGTAAATATTCCTTATTTTCCTCCCAAATATTTTGCTGAAATTTCCAAAACTCTATACAAGTCTGCCACTACCTTTCTCAATTATTCTGAATCATTAGAATATCAGCCCTCCAGGAACAGGGGATGCTGGACTTTCTTGTTCAATAATGTATTTGAAGTACCCAGAGAAGTGCCCTGAAGGTAACACATGCTAAATAAATATCTACTGCAATTTCTTTAATGTTCCACTCAGCTCAGGGAAGGACTGCCCTGGTGACTCAGTGGTAAAGAATCTGCCTGCAAAGCAGAAGACACATGAGATGCGGGTTCAATCCCTGGGTTGGAAAATTCCCCTGAAGTAGGAAATGGCAACCCACTCCAGTACTCTTGGCTGGAGAATCTCTTGGGCAGAGGGGGCTGGTGGGCTACAGTCCACAGGGTCACAAAGAGTTGGACACAGTGGAAATGGCCGAGCAGCAGCGCCTCAGGCAAACACACTGTAGCCTTTGGTGCCTCGTGACATTGTGTAAGTCTGCCTACACTTATCCCTGGTTATTTGATTTGATATCATATTTTCCAAATTGTTTTTTCCTTAGTCTAAACCAATTTTTTTTAAATGGAAGACCATAATCAACATAGTGGAGACAGTCATTAGTTTGACTGCTCTTTGGACATTGTTTCTCTGGGTGCCCAATAGTAACACATTATAGACTTTTCCACTTAGTGAAAAAACAGGAAGATACTGAAAAAAGAGGGTGAAATAATCATCAGCAGCTCCACTTTGAAAAGCACTGCTATATATACTACTTTATTTAATCTTTATACCTGTTTCGTAGAGTCAGAAAAATCTTATTTTCTCAATACTTAGTAAAAGAAGCTGAGGCTCAGATAGACTGATTTGCCCAAGGTATATACAACTAGTAAGTTTGGCCCTTCCCTTCTGCTACCCATTTGGAAGTTTGCTTTCTATCCAGTACTTTAGGCCCAAATGCAGCCTACAGAGTTATATGCTCAGGAAGTTATAGACAAACCAAAAAACGAAAATAGAGACAAGGATCATATTCACCATTTCTATTGTGGTGCAGTAGCTTTAATAAAACTGATGAGTAAAATAAAAAACTGAACAACAAGCCTTAATCTGTTTGAAACCAGCCCTCCAGTGAAACAAATCTACATGCAGGAAAAATTCGAGACCTGTGCGAAAGGCAAAGTGCATAATGCACAGGTGGACAACCTTTCAAAGTGAAAGAGATAATTGTAATTCTGCAGGGATATCTACCCTCCAGTCCATGTGGCAGCTGCTTTCTAGACCTCTGTCACACTCTGCTCTGCGTGCCCCCAAAGTCAGTGGGGGGAAGAGGGCTTCCTTCCTTTCTCACTAATCATCCTTGACATCCAGTTGGCACACCCATCAGAAACAGTCTATCTGTGGCTTTCTAGGGCAGCCTGGCACTGTGCAAGGAGAGTGTCAGTATTTATAGGTAGCCTGGGGTTGTAATTAGTGCTCCTTTGCATCATTTGGGGGAGCTCTGGGGTACTTTTGCTGTCACTGGGATTCAATTTGCCGATGTGTTTCTGTGTCCTTTGAGGGAGGCAGGTTCAACCTTAAGTTAAAGATGCTTAAGCTGCAGGGCCCCTTATTTGCAGTGGGCCCCTTCTAAGATCCTAGGAAAAGTTAGCTACTGCACATAGTCATGTATTTTGTAAAATGTGTAAAAATTTCTATATTCTTCTATCTACTCCTTCATTATATTTTCCCCTGTGTCTGGTGACACTGACATAGCTACGAGTACCTTTTGGAGCTAAAGTGAGTCATATTTTAGATACTCTAATTTGGGCTTCCCTGGTTGGGTCAGAGGGTGAAGAATCTACCTGCAGTGCAGGAGACCCAGGTTCAATCCCTGGCTCAGGAAATCCCCTGGAAAAGGGAATGGCTACCCACTCTGATATTCTTGCCTGGAGAATTCCATGGACAGAGGAGCCTGGTAGGCTACAGTCCATCAGGTCACAGAGAATCAGACGCGATTGAGTGGCTAACACTTTCACTTTTGTATGATTTACAGTCACCTCCCTCAATAATTAGTTCAGTTCAGTTCATTTCAGTTGCTCAGTCATGTCTGATTCTTTGCGACCCCATGAATCGCAGCACGCCAGGCCTCCCTGTCTATCACCAACTCCCGGAGTTCACTCAGACTCATGTCCATCGAGACAGTGATGCCATCAGCCATCTCATCCTCTGTCATCGCCTTTTCCTCCTGCTCCCAATCCCTCCCAGCATCAGTGAAAGAAAGTGAAAGTGAAAGTGAAGTCGCTCAGTCATGTCCGACTCTTTGCGACCCCATGTACTGTAGTCTACCAGGCTCCTCTGCCTGTGGGATTCTCCAGGAAAGAGTACTAGAGTGGGTTGCCGTTTCCTTCTCCAGATCTTCCCAACCCAGGGATCGAACCTGGGTCTCCCACATTGCAGGCAGACACTTTACCATCTGAGCCACCAGGGCATCAGAGTCTTTTCCAATGAGTCAACTCTTCACATGAGGTGGCCAAAGTACTGGAGTTTCAGCTTTAGCATCATTCCTTCCAAAGAACACCCAGGACTGATCCCCTTTAGAATGGACTGGTTGGATCTCCTTGCAGTCCAAGGGACTCTCAAGAGTCTTCTCCAACACCACAGTTCAAAAGCATCAATTCTTCGGCACTCAGCTTTTTTCGCAGCCCAACTCTCACATCCACACATGACTACTGAAGTTACTACTAATACTATCAGGTAAGAAACGAATCGCCAGTCTATGTTCTATATAGGATACAGGATGCTTGGGGCTGGTGCATGGGGATGATCCAGAGAGATGATATGGGGTGGAGGTGGGACGGGGGTTCAGGATTGGGAACTCATGTACACCCGTGGCTGATTCATGTCAATGTATGGCAAAACCAATACAGTATTGTTAAGCAAAATAAAGTAAAAATAAAAATTAAAAATAAAAAAAAGATTGCCCAGCTAGCTAATGTAAGTGATGTGACTCAGATTGACTTTGTCTGACTCCAATGATAATGAATACTGATCAATATGGCCCTTCATATGCTTAGTGGACTATCAATAAGCATTTGATTCCTTAACCTAAAGGCAAGAGAAGGGAGCCTCAGCAACCTGCCAACACTTATAGCAGATCATATTTCTTTACCTGGCCCTGACATACTCATCTAGCCTTACTGCTGATTTCTCAATCTTTGTACATACCATAAATATGCTACAATTCCCTATATCCTATCCATATACATCTTCTTGTACATACGCTTTTCTTGGCCTAAAATGGCCTCACTTGATAATATTTCTACAGATTCTTATTAAATTATTATTGATTTAATATGAAATACTGACATTCATAAATATAGAATTCATAATATGCTAATACTATGAAGATACCAATGACAATTGCCTAATAAGAGCTGTCAGATCAAACAAAATTTAAGAATACTCATGGAAAATAAAAATTTGTAATGCTTTGAATTCTTATGGTTCAAATGAGAAAGTTTTTTTTATAAATTAAGTAATTTCAAGATATTACATTACAACACCAATAAAGAGTTTTAGACACAAAAAATACTTGGTCAGGATGTCATTAATCAAATGTAATTTTTTAACATCTCTGGTAAAGAAAAGACTTAATCATGCTTTTCTTTTCTCTGTAGAAAATGATATTGCAGAATTGCTGTCAGAGATCATGCAACCAAAATATAGGTTAAAGGTGTTACAGAGGTATGTTATTTATTAATAAAAAATAGTGTTCTATTTTTCCAGATTTTGTGATTTGTAGCATTTGCTGCCCTCTTCAACATTTATACTTTCTTGCTATTTCTTTTTTCACTGTACATAAATATTTACTTTGCTTGCATAATTTCACTTTCTTTTTCTTAAAGAACAGTACAAGCTTCAAGCACCACAAAACATGACTTTGTTGAAGGAAGACTTCAAAAGAAAACACACATTAATGGTGTGTCTACAGATCTGAGTTTAGATGATCTCAGGACAGCACAAGGAGTCTCCCTGGCAAAACAGAGAGGATGCAAGTCACTTGGAAATGACGGAATATTAATAGACTTCTGCCCCACTTAAGAATTCAGCAAAGGAAGCCCTGGGGAATCAGGAATCTGACACTCTGTATGGTTCCATGGATTTGTTTCTTTAGGCAATCATAAACAATACAGAGAGGATTCTTAGAAAAGTTGCTCTCAACAGACTTGCATTTCAGTGGTTCTGATGCTGGACAGCTCCTTGGGGAGCAGGTTCTACACATCCTCTAACTGGGAGGAGGCCATATAGGACAGCCTCAGGGAATCACCACCAAGGACTGCTGTGACCAGGATATCTGAGGCCCTCAGTGGCAAGTCAGTGGTAGCAAAGGGGCCAAGAAGCATTCCACTGAAGCTATTGATCCATAGGATGCTAAGTACAGGATAAGACCTAATGGACAGCACAGCAATTCTCAGTGGGAGCCATGTCACACATAGAGGGTGTTTTGGAAGTTTCTAGATCTGTTTTTAGCTGTCACAATGATTGTGGAGCACTACTGGCTTTAGTGGGTAGAGACCCTAGATGGTACTCAATGTGTAGAACAGTCAAGCCTAATTAAGGACTATTCTACACCCTGCACGTATTTCAAATGTTCTACTGGCTAGTGATATAGAATGGGTGACAACCCTGATAAATATTTTGTCTTTTATATAAACACAAAGTACTTTTTCATTGTTTTCTTATAAACTGAATTTTATACCATGTAAATAATGGGAATTAGTTTATAACTTCCCCCAAGCTTGTTCATCTTTCCCAAATATCATGGCCCTCCTGGCAAAGCAGTATGTTTCATTTTCAATACTTATATGCTGTACCTGAGTCATCCTTTATTTGCAGCTGCTGCATTTATAGAAATTGTACATATACATAGAAATACCCTTACATTTCACTGATTTAAATTGTCAAATGGAAGGAAAAGATTTTTAAAAGTCTTAAAATCTGTGTCATACAGAGTGAAGTAAGTCAGAAAGAGAAAATCAGGTATCATATACTAACGCTTCTGTGGAATCCAGAAAAATGGTACAGAAGAACCTAGTTCCAAGGCAAGAACAGGAACACAGTAGGGGAAAGGAAGGATGTTATGAATTGGGAGATTAGGCTTCACATATATACACTACTGTGTATAAAACAGATTACCTAGTGGGAACCTGCTATAAAACACAGGGAACTCAGCTCAGTGCTCTGTGAAGACCTAGAGGGGTGGGACTGGGAAGTAGAGGGGGCAAGAAGATCAAAGAGGCAGGGGATATATGTATACATAGAGTTGATTCACTTCATTGTAGAGCAGAAACTAACACAACATTGTAAGTTATATTCCAATTTTTTTTAATCATATGGAAGACAAAACATTGTAAACCAACTATACTCCAATAAATTTTTTAAAAATAAAATCTATTCACTATAAGTAGATATAAGAACATATTTCATTTTTTGTTCTCTTGTGGTTCTTCAACATGCTTATAGTGTCAACATTAATTCAGAGATGTTCACATCGTTATTTTGTCCACTAAAAACTAGTTTCTCAAATATGAAACAGTAAGCTTATAGGCTGATAAAGTAATAAAGGCAAAAATTAAATTTACAAGAGAAGGAAGCAAGGCCGTAGGCTGGGAATAGTGAATAATGTGTGTGAATTTTTAGCTAAGCCTATCAGCTGGAAACTAACATGGAAGTATTTTGAATAGGATAACCAGGATATACAAAAGAAGACAATTTCAGTTATTTATAGATTCTCTAAAAAGCCTTGAGAGTCTCAGACATAGGCATTCACGGCAGGTTGTATATGTTATGTTCCCATAGTTAGGTCTGCACTATATCCTTCTTTAGAGTTTTTAAATATTGAAATTGTTGTTGTTCAGTTGCTCAGTTGTGTCTGACTCTTTGTGACCCCATGGACTGCAGCATGCAGGCTTGCCTGTCCTTCACTATCTCCCAGAGTTTGCTCAAGCTCATGTCCACTGAGTCAGTGATGCCATCCAACTATCTGGCCTTCTGTTATCTCCTTCTCCTGGCCTCAATCTTTCCCAGCATCAGGGTCTTTTCAAATGAGACAGCTCTTCGCATCAGGTGGCCAAAATATTGGAGTTTCAGCTTCAACATCTGTCCTTCCAATGAATATTCAGGACTGATTTTCTTTAGGATGGACTGGTTGGATCTCCTTGCAGTCCAAGGGACTCTCAAGAGTCTTCTCCAACACCACAGTTCAAAAGCATCAATTGTTCGGTGCTCAGCCTTCTTTATGGTCCAACTCTCACTTTCATACATGACTACTGGAAAAACCATAGCTTTGACTTGATGAACCTTTGTTGGCAAAGTAATTTCTCTGCTTTTTAAAATGCTGTCTAGGTTTGCCATAGTCTTTCTTCCAAGGAGGAAGCATATGTAATATTTTATTTTAAATTACTTTACTTCTCTTTTATATTGCTGTAAAGATATTATATTAAGTTTTTAGGAGTTAAGTAAATAGATGGGTTACATTATCTATGACTTTCGTATTGGGAGAATAGATGAACTTTACAAAAATATGGACTACAAAAAAAGGAGAGTTGAGTCTGACACAGCTGAGGACCAGAGCACTGCATGAGCAGTAGGACAAGTTCACACTCGGAGATCAGGATTCACCCCTTGATCACAGGAGTCTCCCACAGGCAGAAAGGGGCCCGGAGTAATTCAGTTCATGTTTAACACATGGATGGATGGACTTAAAGTTAGGTTTCCCTGGTGACTCAGATGGTAAAGAATCTACCTTCAATGCAGGAGATCCAGGTTTGATCCTGGGTTGGGCAGATTCTCTGGAGAAGGGAATGCAACCCACTCCAGTACTCTTGCCTAGAGAATCCAAATCCCATGGACAGAGAAGCCTGGCAGGCTATAGTCCATGGGGCCACAAAGGGTTGGATATGACTGAGTGACTAACACTATATGCCTCTGGAAAGAGAGTTTGGTTTTTTCATTTTAAGGAAATGATTCGCTGAATAGAAAGGTGATCTGACAATTTGGCTGTTTCAGAGAAATTGTAGGCAGAGAAACAAGTAAAAGAAACTCAGAATTTTCCCTCAAAAATCTTTTTGATTTGACCTGAGGGAGCTCAACTGAGCAGTTTTTTTAAATCAATAATTTAAAATTTTACTAGGCATAAAAACATAAGCAGGTTCATTTGCTATCATCAATAAAGATAAAATTTTGCTCCTGATAACCGAAAACAGCTAGGCCATGTTAGATATGCTTGCAGTCAAAAAGTTTATGGCTTTACAAAGTAAAAAGCTGAATCAATCTGGATATTGCATTATTTCAAAGAAGGTGTTTCACAGATCAGAGTACATACATCTCAGAATTTCACTCCATTAAAAACAATCACATCATGATGTTTCTCAAAAGGATGAGACTGTCATACATATGTGCGTATGCATCTGTGTGTGTGCACATGTGTATAAATGTATACATATACACATGTTAATCCATAGACTCTTGTTTCCCTCCCAGAATAATAGATTAATACCCATAGTATGTTTGCCCCAGAACCACAAAGCCATTATCCTTGCAATGCTTCTCAAAAGGCTATTCATTCTGCTGCATTGATTAGGATTTCATCTTGCCAAGTCCTATTTACAACTAATAGAAAAATTCCAGTCAAATTGAGAATTTTGCTTATGAAAGTATATCTTTATGAATATGATAAAACAAGTCACAAACCGAGAAGAGATATTTGCAAAGTACGTAACCAACAAAGCATTTAAATCCCAATTTTAACTAAGTTCAAAATTTCAGTAAGAAAAGGACAGAAAAAATTCTGGGGAAAGAAAAAGAACAAATTCCTGAAAGGAGTGTCACAGATGAGCAAGCATGAATGCTCATTACATTTAAAAAAAATCCAAACTCTCATATAATTATAGAAATACAGATGCAAACCAAAGTGAGATATTTTTTAAAGCTACTAGATTGGTAAAGATGTAAAGTTCTAAGAATATCAAGATTAACAAATACATAGAACAACGGGAGTCAGTGAAGTATCTAATAATGAGAAAAGATCTAGTGAGAGGATTTGGTAATGAGTTCCAATCGAATAAGCAGAGGTGGTTTGGGTCAGGAATGGCAAAGGCAGATGGCAATTTGGTTCCTGGAAACCAAGAAGCCCCAAGGCAGATAGTGGTGCTGAGGGGAGGAATATAACATGAAGGAAGTCTGAGAGTCAGTGCCTGGGTCCCTGCCGAGTACTGGGTTCTGATGTAAATCTCCAGGGCTGAACACTAACAGGAACAAGCCAGGGCATGGATCTCAGAGGAATTGGCAGTGAGAAATAAAAGTAGAGACAGAAGTTCAGGGAAATGAGACCACCATCCATTCTCAGAAATTGAGGTACAAAATATAAAACTGATTAGAAGGAAGAGTAAAAGCAGGAACCAGGTTGATGCAAGAAGCAGGTCAGAGGCTGCCAACAGCAAAGCTGATGATGTTCATACACTATCTCAGCTGCTGGGCTAGGTTTTTTCAAAATTCCCTTCAGGTGAGAAGTCTTGCACCTAAAACAAGCCTGAACTTGGAGTACACCAGCTCTAAGGACTGAAGTGCTGAAAAAGCTAGCAGTATAAAAGACTCTTGTTTCATTCCAGCAGGCAACTACCCACAAACAGAAATTGCTCAACTACAGTTGGGCTTTAAAGCTGGCCACAGAGGACAAAGAAGCAGAACAGCCGTGATCCCAGCTGCTCCCATCCACTCCCAGAGCATAATCCCAGAGAATATCCAGCAGCACCTCGAACACATACTATAATAGTCTTCACTAAATGCCATAGAATTAATTAATGAATGGACAGACCCACATGTATAGATGGAATTGCTATTCCCCATGAACACATGATTTGTCAGTAGCAACATAAATGTTGCAGAGAAATCTCTTGGTGGGAAACTTGAAATCTGTAGTCTATCTCTTTCAAAAATGAGATAGACGTTGTTTCTCAGTTGCTAAGTCATGTCCAACTCTTTACAACCCCATGGACATTTGCATGCCAGGTTCCTCTGTCCTACACTCTCTCCCAGAGTTTGCTCAAATTCATATCCGTTGAGTTGGTGATACTCTCTAACCATCTCATCCTCTGCCACCCCCTTCTTTTGCCTTCAATCTTTCCCAGTATCAGAGTTTTTACCAGGGGAGTAAATCAAACTGATACATAGGGTTTCCAATCCACAGGTAGCATATTTTAGATCACTCCTACCCCCAAGTGACTCCCGTCATCTCATAATTCCCTCACTCCAAGCAGCTTCTGTAGCTCTGCTGCTGCTGCTGCTAAGTTGTTTTAGTCGTGTCTGACTCTGTGCGACTCCAGAGACAGCAACCCACCAGACTCCAACATCTCTGGGATTCTCCAGGCAAGAACACTGGAGTGGGTTGCCATTTCCTTCTCCAATGCATGAAAGTGAAGAGTGAAAGTGAAGTCACTCAGTCGTGTCTGACTCTTCGTGACCCCATGGACTGCAGCCTACCAGACTCCTCCATCCATGGGATTTTCCAGGCAAGAGTACTGGAGTAGGGTGCCATCGCCTTCTCCTTCTGTAGCTCATTTCCACACAAAAAGTACCTGTTAGAAATACACATCCATATTTTTTTTTCTCCCTTTCTGATTCGGGCAGGTCAAGATCAAGTGTTTTAAACAGAGCTTGGACTTCCTCCTTAAGTTGTAAAATGGTAGTATTCATACAAGTAACGCATATTTTATATATAACTAGATAGCAAAATAAGTGTTAGTAAAGATTTTGGTGCTTTTTCTATATATAGTCAATTTGAACCATCTAACCTACCATCTAAAACCCTCTCTTAATCATTGAAACTGACAAGGACCCTGTGGCACCTTCCCAGAGACAGACCTCCCTCTTAGGTTCCCAACCTCTTCAGTTCAGTCCTAGGCCTTCTCTAAGTTCTAAAGAACAAATTTAATTAGAGAAGTGAGAAAATGCAGAAACAAAAGAAAACAGTCAAGCAAGACAAGATAACAATTGTTTACTCATAAAACAAAACTGAGGACCTTTAGTTCCTCCTCAAGGGCTATAAATAATATCCTGAGCCATATCCTGGAGTTGTTTCCCAGATACTAAAATCCCCTCCAGGTGGAAGCAGCTAATTGCAGGCTGACCACCAGCACTTAGACTCCAGGGCTGCTGGAGCCAGAAAACTGGTCACTGAGACTTCCTATACATCACCTGTTACTTTGCTGCTGCTGCTAAGTCACTTCAGTCGTGTCCGACTCTGTGTGACCCCATAGACGGCAGCCCACCAGGCTCCCCTGTCTCTGGGATTCTCCAGGCAAGAACACTGGAGTGGGTTGCCATTCCCTTCTCCAATGCATGAAAGTGAAAAGTGAAAGGGAAGTTGCTTAGTCGTGTCTGACTTTTTGTGACCCCATGGACCACAGCCTACCAGGCTCCTCTGTCCATGGGATTTTCCAGGCAAGAGTACTGGAGTGGGGTGCCATCGCCTTCTCCACCTGTTACTTTACTATCAACCAATTAAAGCATTGTCCTGATAAGGCAGCCTGCAATCCACACCCCTAAACTTCCCTTCACAACTCCTTCCTTAAAAGCCACCTGGGAGTCTTCCGAACATGAGTTGCCTCTTCTCCTTGCTTGGCCTTCAGTAAACACTTTTCTTTTCTTCACTACAATCCAGTGTCAGTAGATTGGCTTTACGGCACGTCAGGTGAGTGGGCTTCCCTGATAGCTTACTTGGTTGGTAAAGAATTCACCTGCAAAGCAGGAGACCCTGGTTCAATTCCTGGGTCAGGAAAATCCACTGGAGAAGGGATAGTCTATCCACTCCAGTATTCTTGAGCTTTCCTGGTGGCTCAGCTGGTAAAGAATCTACCCACAATGTGGAAGACCTGGGTTCAATCCCTGGGTTGGGAACATCCCCTGGAGAAGGGAAAGATACCCACTCCAGTATTCTGGCCTAGAGAATTCCATGGACAGTAGGGGTCACAAAGAGTTGGACGTGACTGAGCGACTTTCATTTTCAGGTGAACAGGCCCAAGTTTGGTTTGGTAACAGTATACTATGTGGTCATCTTAAACTTCCTATTGGCATTATAAATGAGCCTATATTCCAGATAGCATCTCATCCAAGTTCTTTTTATATCTCAGTTGTGTCTCTGTTGGTACTCTAAATTGTGTTGGAAATTACTCTTGAGAGTCTCTTGAAGAGGATCCTCTGCAAGAGGATCAAACCAATCAGTCCTAAAGGAAATCAACCCTGAATATTCATTGGAAGGACTGATGTTAAGCCAAAGCTCCAATACTTTGGCCACCTGCTGCAATGAGATGGCATCATCAACACAATTCACATGAGTTTGAGCAAACTCTAGGAAATAGTGAAGGACAGGGAAGCCTGGCATGCTGCAGTCCACGGGGTTGCAAAGAGTCAGACACGACTGAGTGACTGAACAACAACAACTTCTGCTGGAACAAACCTCAAAATCAATTCTATTTTTCAAGGCTTCTCTTGCCAGTTTTTGGCTTCCTTCTTACTGGTGGTCTGCTCCTGTCCATAAAGACCAGTAGTTTCAATGATAGGTACGGGTATATCGAAAAGACTTACTAGAAGTCATATCTCTATAGATCGCAAAAGTTTCTCAGCATTATTATATTCAGATATACTGTAGAATGCCATAATAATTATTTCATTCTTTCACTTACTGTTGAATGAATAGTTACCTTTTGCTTTAGGGGTAGAAAGTGATTTGACATTCAATATCCTATCAGCTAGTCTCAGAATGAACACAGTCCCATCATGAGACCAACTATTTTCCATCACTTGGCAGCCTGCTGCCAAAATGGCAAAAGTAATATTGGGTCTCTGATAAAGTTCTTTTGCTGTGCAAGAATTTCACATGAAACTCATTAAAAATTAAGAGCTGCTAAAAATTCTCTTCAGCTTTTTGGAAGTTAATGAAAACACCTGTGATGTAAAAATTGGGCAATTTAAAAAATATTTTCTGAGTCTCTTTCTTAAAGACATTGTTAAGCAGAATTCACATCCTGAAATCCTAAACGTTCTTTCTTGAATGTAAACTGTAGTAGTTGTAGCCTTGAAATACAACCACAAGAGACCACATCTTTGACATTAATGTGTGCAACAAAGGCTTGAAGAAAATAGTCAACTCAGTAAAAAGCAACACGTGATCGCAATGCCGTTTTCCACTTACATGTTTTCAAAAATTTTTTTTCTTTAGTCTCAACATGGTAACCCTGCTTAACAATAACCAGGCAGGACATTGCTTGCTACTTACAAAGAATTAAAATAAAATAAATAAACTGAATTGGCTTATTTGACTTCAAGTACTTGCATTGCTGATCTCTCCTTTCCAGTAGCAGCTGGGGAAATGCAGGCAAAACATCACGCTTCAGTTCAGCTTTACTTTATAGCTTGACTGACTCCAGATGCTAGGATTATTCGGGAAATGTAATTAGTTTCAATTAACTAACATCTGGCCAAACATAAACATCCTATTTGGGATTCAGGTAAAAGAAAGTACATTTCTACAGAGCAAGCTTGTTTACTGAACAGTCTGAATAGTTTAAAAAATTCTATTTATGTCATTGAAAAAGAACTAGCTTATTAGAAGTGGCTTTTAAAATGTATTCCTGAAGATTTTCTCCATGTCTAGGTTTCTGGATTTACCTTCAATATAGTTGCATGGTTTCCCTAGTGGCTCAGACAGTAAGAATCTACCTGCAATGCAGGAGACCCAGGTTTGATCCCTGAGTCAGAAAGAAACCTGGAGAAGGGAGAATTCAATGAACAGAGGAGCCTGGCGGGTTACAGTCCATGGGGTTACAAGGAGTTGGAGATGACTGAGTGACCAACACTTTCTTTCACTTTTCATAATTTGGCATGAACCAAATCTGTTTGCATAGTACCAAGTCAAATCCTATCCCAGCAAGTACAAAGTCATCTGAAATCTCTCTGTTTCAAGGAAATTTTAAAATCTGTTTTCAGCATGACAAAATAAGCATCCCTTTGGAATTGTCTGTAATAGGATTTGAGTGGCTCTTCCATGTAATAATATGTTTGAGGGAAGAATTTGGCTTTGTGATAGTCAAAAGTGATTCTTTACATGGGAGCTGTACACGACAATATAAATGATAAATCTCTAAGCTGATGTGCTGAATGTAGAGGCCAAACTAAGACCACCAGGCTTAATGGGGATAAAAGTCACACTTTATTCAAGAAAGCTTTTTCTATACATGAGTTTTGGAGCCATCAGCACATACATTTCTATTCATATTTGAAACTTTAGAGAATGTAAACCTGTCAATTGTCTACATAGAGAGCAAATTCCAATCTGTAACTAGAAAATGGCCAAGAACTCAAGTCCCATAAGACCTAAGTGGGAAAATATTTGGTTTCTTGTTCATTTCCACATTTGCGTAATATTCAGATAAAACTACCTTTAATCATCATCCATACAAAATACTCAAAAAGCATGTTTTAACTCACGAGGTTGAAAAAAAATTTATGCTAATGTAGCCTTAAGTCTTCTACAAATACAGGTTTGTAACACATTTTAACATTCTACCCTTCTGTAACCACAGAGATTAATTGCAGAGGTCACATTTGACTTCATAAAAGACCTTTCTTATTTTACCTGTTCTGTGTGGAGAAGGAGATTGTCCTTGGGGACAAATTTCAGTCATTCTGCTACCATCACTGCCATATTCCTCATAGCCTGGCTTAGGTACATAGATCATACACATGAAATAATTAGCACACAAAACTAAGGAATATATACACTAATGACAAGATATATTGTTAAGCAACTAAAAAGCAACTTCAAATTTACCTCTTACTTTTGCATTCATGCATACTAAATTTTCCCTTTTAGAAAGGAAAACACACACACCCCCATACACATGAGCATGAATGTGCACTATAGACACATTTCCCTAATACTATTTACTTCTTTCTAACTTGTGAAATTAAAAGATGCTTACTCCTTGGAAGGAAAGTTATGACCAACCTGGAGAGCATATTAAAAAGCATAAACATTAATTTGTTAACAAAGGTCCGTCTAGTCAAGGCTATGATTTTTCCAGTGGTCATGTATGGATGTGAGAGTTGGACTATAAAGAAAGCTGAGTGTCAAAGATTTGATGCTTTTGAACTGTGGTGTTAGAGAAGACGCTTGAGAGTCCCTTGGACTGCAAGGAGATCCAACCACTCCATCCTAAAGGAGATCAGTCCTGGGTGTTCATTGGAAGGACTGATGTTAAAGCTGAAACTCCAATATTTTGGCCACCTGATGTGAAGAGCTGACTCATTTGAAAAGACCCTGATGCTGGGAAAGATTGAGGGTAGGAGGAGAAAGGGATGACGGAGGATGAGATGGCTGGATGGCATCACTGACTCAATGGACATGGGTTTGGGTGAACTCCAGGAGTTGGTGATGGACAGGGAGGCCTGGTGTGCTGCAGTTCATAGAGTAACAAAGAGTCAGACATGATTGAGCGACTGAACTGAACTGAACTTGTGGTCAAAATTCTAGATGGAGCAATTTACATTGATTCTTTAATTTTTCTCCTCTACTCTCTTTCCCCAAACCATGCCCTCCTTTCATCCCTTCACTGAAAGACAGGAATTTCTCAATGCTTTTCTTGCATTATCTCTATGCTGAGTTGAATACAATGAACCTTCCGTCTACTTGAAAATATTCTACGATGTTGGTTTTCAGCACGCTTGCTTCTGTCCTCAGCTGCCCACCTATACCTTTCCTGTCTGCTGGCTCCACTTCCTCTGTGTTCTCTTTAAATGTTAGTGCTGCCTTGGATCTCCTCATGCCATGCAGTCTCCATGGCCCATCCCATTTATGACTTCAACCCCCTCTATGCCGACAGCTAAACAATCTATATCTTGAGGCCATAGCTTATTTTTAAGTTCCAGACCTATATTTCAAACTTTCCATTATTTACTCAGCCTGATAATGATTGTTCTCTAGATATCTCAAACTCACTGTGTTCAAAATGAACCTACTCAACACTGCTCTATAAGAACTAGCTCCTTCTGCTGAATCCCCAGTCATCATCTACACAATTTCCCAGACCAGAAGCGTGAGTATCATCCCAATCTTCTCTGTCTTCTGGAACTACTGCTTTAGACATCTCTCATTTGGATAATTAAAAAGCCTCATATCAGCTCCTTCCTTTGGCCTTACCACCTTCAACCCCAGGCCTTGACAATCTGTATGTCACAGTCTAGATGCAAATCTGATCCTGTCAGTCTCCTGAGAACAATCTAAAATGTCTTCACAGTAAAAGTCAAATTCTTTCATGTAGGAAGAAATCTGATTTTTTTGTATCAGACCTGTATCAACTTTTTCAAGAATTGTATGCCACCAACTCTGATGTGCTAAATGATCATTTGTCCACTTGATTTCACTGGGAACGGTTTTCTACAATTCCCTTTTCTATAGAATACCAGGTTAGAATTGACCAAAAGTAAGACCAAAGGAGACTTGAGAAGCAGAAGTAAAGCAACCGCCAATACACTGTGAAGGCCACTGGTGTTCAGAGGCCAAGGGAGAGAGACGCAGACATGCTAGAATGTCTCAGCTTGGTCTCTTTCCTTTCCACTTCCGGCTTTCATTCCTGACTGCTGATTATGCTAAGTGATAGAAGCTTCAGGCTGACAAAAATGTACTTTACTATAAATACACAAAAACAGTAGCCACAAAGATTAACAAATGTCAATGGACTTGTCTATCCCAGCTTCCTTAGAAGCTCTGCTCCAGAAGCCATTTCTCTTCACAGATTTTTCTTGCCAGCTCCATACTAAGGTTGGTGAGTGATATTTTTTTCTTGTCCTTCAGCTCTATTTTGGACCTTTCCTTATTCAGTCCCTGGGTCAGGACGATTCCCTGGAGGAGGGCATGGCAACCTACTCCAGTGTTCTTGCCTGGAAAATCCCACTGACAGAGGAGTCTGGAGGGCTACAGTCCATAGGGGTGCAAAGAGTTGGACAAGACTGAAGCAACTTAGCATGCACATACTTGTGTTGGGTCCAGCTCAAATGACAGATTCCTTATTCTGTAACCCCACCTGACTGAACCCTGACTGACACTTCTGATGCACAGTCTTCTTGCACTATATTTATATACTTGAGGTTCTACGTATACACCCTGCTCTTAAGTACATGTGCCCACGTGGTTCCCTTGGCCTGCTATTCATTTGCCTATACTAGTCTTCTCCCCACATTTCCTTGACTAATTTCTGTCAATCTCAGCCTTCACTACATTATCACCTCCTGTTGGAAGGATTTCCCCACAATGCACCCACATAATAACTGACATTAATATATCAATTACTATGACACATAATATTTAAAATTTATATAATTTTTCTAGTTACTAAACTATATAGTTTATCTAGGCTAGCCCTAAAGTATGAAACCTCTGAAAGCCAACATAGTGTTTATCCTGTACCTTCAAAACCTGATACAAAACATAAGTGAGATCTGAAGTAGTACCCAGGTAAGAAAAATACTCCACCCAACCAAATCACCTGGAATCAAGATATATGGGGCAAAATTCTTTACTTACGAAGACTTTGACCTCAAAAGAAACCATGATATGAGATAGGACCTTTGATAGCAAATAGAGACATTTTTTCAGAATTCAAAACTCAAGTTCAGTACCCAAAGGACTGCTATTCCATTTCATTTTAACAACCTGCTTAAAACTTTCTAGGTATAGCTCATCCTCTGCAGCAGTGGTTTTCAAAGTAGGTCTTGAAATCCTGAGATTTCCTGGAATTGCTTCAGTGGACCATGTAGAAGAGAAGGAGTTGTTATATGCTAAATGGAAGAATATGAGGTGTTATTTTATTCTCTAATCTTACTGCATGAAATTTCCATGTAGATATCTTTTTGGTAAAATAAAGATGCCCTTTATTTAAGAAAAGCTGAAAAACACTAGCTTACAGAATAATATCAAAGTTCCTTAGCAGAGCTGGTCAGGATTCCATGAACTATGTGCCCTAACTGCAAATTCTTCTCCTGCCATCTCCTCTATTTATATTCTAATATTTCACAACATAAAGCACCCTGGTTTTCTGCCTTGCTTCCCACTATTCCCTCTGCCAGGAATGTCCCTCCCACCTCCTGACTAAATACACCTGTGTCAAAAATAAACTTAGACATCATTATCTCCAAGGAAGCCTTTTACGAAAACATGAGAAAAGTAAGTTTTCATACTGTCCACTTGTGTGGTACCCCCAAATACATGTCTACTATAACACAACATTGCACTGATGTTATCTTTTCAACCGGCTGTTTCATATTCGACCATGATTAGTCAAAAGATGCGTCTTCATCATTCTTATGCCTCTAGGGTTTAGCATAGGCACTGACACAGTGTTCGATAAAACGGTATTGAATAAAACACTTCCTCATATAAAGATCTTAATTCATCAAAAAAAAATTAGACCAAAGGAAGAAGAGGAGAAAAGGAAATAGAATAAAATTATTTGTTTTAGATCCCAGAAGGTGCAGCTGCTGCTGCTGCTAAGTCGCTTCAGTCGTGTCTGACTCTGTGCGACCCCATAGATGACAGCCCACCAGGCGCCCCCATCCCTGGGATTCTCCAGGCAAGAACACTGGAGTGGGTTGTCACGTCCTTCTCCAATGCATGAAAGTGAAAAGTGAAAGTGAAGTTGCTCAGTCATGTCCGACCCTTAGCGACCCCATGGACTGCAGCCTACCAGGCTCCTCCATCCATGGGATTCTCCAGGCAAGAGTACTGGAGTGGGGTGCCATTGCCTTCTCCGCCAGAAGGTGCTAGCTGGCTTCGATACACAGCTTATTTGAGTCTTACAAGATCTGACACTGATACCATTGTTCTCCTTCTACAGTTAGGAAATTGTGGCTCACAGAAGTTAGATAAATCCTATGGGATTCGGTATCTAGGAAGAGAAAGAAAGGATTTGATTTCAGGGTTGCCTGATTCAAAGTATAAGTCTTTATGCCATTCTACACGTGTGATGGTTAATTTTCTGTGTCAAATTGACTGGGATAAAGGGAAGCCCTAATACATGACACAACTGAATTTCTGGGTGTGTCTACAAGGATGTTTCCAGAAAAGATCAGTGTCTGAATCAGCAGATTAAGTAAGATCTCCCTCACAGATATAGTTGGGCATCATTCAATCCATTGAAAAACTGAATAAAGTAAAAAGGTGGGACATTTTCCTTCCTTGTTTGACCTGGGATGTTCATCTTCTCTCGTTCTTGGACACTAGCATTCCTGGCTCCCGGACCTTTGGACTTGGACTGAAATCTCCATCATTGGCTCTAATGGTTCTCAGGCCTTTAGGTTTGAATGGGAGCTACACCATCAGGTTTCCTGGGTCTTTAGTTTATGGATGATGGCAGATTAATACAGATTAAAATATTACATTAAAGAAAACTGGCCAAGAGAGTGCACTTACTCTAAAAATGACCCCATAATACTTTGGCCTGCTTGTTTTTTTTTTCAAGTTTTCCTGGAAACCAAAATTTTGAAATGAAATATTCTTTTCAAAGAACAGCCACCTATTTTTAAGTATATGCCACCCACTTGGTCAATTTAATAAACATTTATTTAGCACCAACTAAATGCAAGTCACTGAATATAGCCTTAGGGGACACATAAAATGAGAAAGGCATGGTCCTTGCCCTTCAAGAGCTCATAATCTAAAAATACACATTAACAACTCTGAATGGAGGCAGATGGTGATAACTGCTGTAATAGAGGTACTTACAATGTGCTAAGGAAGCATAAAGCAGGGAGAGATTAATTCCAACCATGGAGTAATAAAACACCTTGGTAAATGTATCTTTCACTACACACCAAGAAAGTCTTTTATGACCCAAGCCAAAGAATGCATTTCTTTGTAAAATACCAGAGCTTATTCAAGAAACTAACAGGCATGGGTTTTGTTAGCAACAATAGAATTTAACAATAGAAGCAGCCCTACCTATATGTGTTTTCCATACCAACTGGAGGAAACCAATCGGTCTATTGATTTAAAGGGCCCTCAGTCTGTTTGGAAGAGACTGTATGTGGTCCTGCCTGCAAATCTATGTCTATTCATAGCATCTCTTTTCAGTCCACTTGTGCACTTAACATGAAGCTCTGAACAGTCAGTCTCTACATGGGAAATGTAGATTTCAGAGGATATAGCCCAGGCCTAACCAATAAAGGATGAAAGCAAATCAGATTTTTCTTTAAATTTAACAAGAAGCAACTACAGCAACTTACCTAACTGAAATCTTGATTCTAAGTACTTAAATAACTGTGAATGAGGCCAGCGCTGCTAAATGAATTCCTCCATGTGCCAAGTAGATTTATTAGGCACGGGCACCACTGTACCAGACTAAAGTGGTTAGACTGGAATTAAAAGTGAAGGCGCAGACAATTCATACAGTTCCATCACTGCAGGATTAATTTACAGAATCTGTTTCTTTAGAGATGTGTACACTGCCTGCATGAAGAAAAGCAGATCATTCACACTGCTGCTGCTAAGTCACTTCAGTCGTGTCCGACTCTGCACGACCCCATAGACGGCAGCCCACCAGGCTCCTCTGTCCCTGGGATTCTCCAGGCAAGAACACTGGAGTGACTGGGTTGCCATTTCCTTCTCCAATGCATGAAAGTGAAAAGTGAAAGTGAAGTCGCTCAGTCGTGTCCGACCCTTAGCGACCCCATGGACTGCAACCTACCAGGTTCCTCCATCCATGGGCTTTTCCAGGCAAGAGTACTGGAGCGGGGTGCCATTGCCTTCTCTGTCATTCACACTAAACATGTTTTAAAATAAGGAAATCCATATTTAATGTAAAAATAAATGATATGTATCTTTTTGCATGTTTTCTTTTAATTAGCTGTTTTCCTAAGAAAGATATAATCATAGAAAAAAATATAAGTTCCATGTGTTGCTATTTTTAAAAGCTGTCTCTCTGATAAGATAACCATATACTATAGCAGAGAACAAGTGGGATCTGACAAAAGCCAGTGGGCCATTAAGAAGTCTTGTTTTGATAAAATTTTGAATCTGCTTAGACAGAAGAGGAAATTGATGAGAAACTACCCATGACCTTACTGTCTTCCTAGTCCACTGCTACCAGTATATTGTTCTAATAGACACAATCATCCTTCCCTTTGTTTGGAACAAGCAGTTTATAGTACCTGTGTATACTTTTTTTTTTTTAACCAACGTTCTGTGCCATATTTATTAAATCTGGCCTTTATCCCAACTATTGCCATTGCACTAAAATAGTCTCAGTTCAGTTCAATTCATTCGCTCAGTCGTGTCCTACTCTTTGCGACCCCATGAATCGCAGCACGCCAGGCCTCCCTGTCCATCACCAACTCCCGGAGTTCACTCAGACTCACGTCCATTGAGACAGTGATGCCATCCAGCCATCTCATCCTCAGTCATCCCCTTCTCCTCCTGCCCCCAATCACTCCCAGCATCAGAGTCTTTTCCAATGAGTCAACTCTTCGCATGAGGTGGCCAAAGTACTGGAGTTTCAGCTTCAGCATTATTCCCTCCAAAGAAATCCCAGGGCTGATCTCCTTCAGAATGGACTGGTTGGATCTCCTTGCAGTCCAACGGACTCTCAAGAGTCTTCTCCAACACCACAGTTCAAAAGCATCAATTCTTCGGCGCTCAGCCTTCTTCACAGTCCAACTCTCCCATCCATACATGACCACAGGAAAAACCATAGCCTTGACTAGACGGACCTTAGTCGGCAAAGTAATGTCTCTGCTTTTGAATATGCTATCTAGGTTGGTCATAACTTTCCTTCCAAGGAGTAAGCGTCTTTTAATTTCATGGCTGCAGTCACCATCTGCAGTGATTACACCCTCCACATATAATAGTCTTCTCTTTGTCATTATAAAGGTGATCTCTCTCTTCTACCTCATACCACTTACTTGTTAGGTGGGAATATTTCTCACCATATTTACTGTGAATGATCTGTGAGGACACAGTCTCTATCCTCAAGGAGCTTACATTTGAGAAGTATTAGAGATCCATAATTTCAAAGTGTGAGAAATAGTATGGGGAAAATGTGCTATTGTAAGAGAAGGAATTGATTTCCATTGAAAGGTGAGGGAATGTCTTGTTGGGGAAGTGACATTTCACCTGAAACTTGAAGAATGGTTGAAGTTAGATGAGAGTCAGAGGAACTTGTGGGGCTTCCCTGGTGGCGCAAATGGTAAATAATCTCCTGCAGTGCAGGGCACACAGGTTCAATCCCTGGGTTGGAAAGATCCCCTGGAGAAGGGAATGGCTACAGTATTCTTGCCTGGAGAATTCCATGGACAGAGGAGCCTGGAGAGCTAAAGGCCACAGTGTTGCAAAGAATCGGACACAGCTGAGTGACTAACATACTAAGATACATTATTGGGAAGAACTTGTAGTTCTTACAGTGAGATCAGAGATGTTTATTATACTTCATATGTGACTGCATTTAGAAATATATTCAAGTTTTAAAGGTTACAATATAAAAAGAAATTCTTATAGGAAGATGAGCTTTTTATAGAATTATAGGATAGAATTTATTACAAGTATATGGTTTTATACGTACATATATACAGGAATCAAATGAGTTTAACAAATGGCTAGAACTGAATCAGACAAAGGCCCTTGGAATCCAACTTTAAAAAATCTGAATCTTGCTCATCCAGGACATTTTAAAATGGATTTGCATCAAGAGATATAATATATATGGCTTTCATGTCACTCACACTGCAGCAATTCCTTTGAAAATAGATTCAAAGTAGGAGGTTGACTTCCAAATTCATTGATTTCAAATCCATGACCCTCATAGCAAAAATGATGAAGGGGATGAATATGAAAATTATAATTTATAAGGCAGAACAGGAATGTTATAGTCAGATAGTCCTAAAGTCATATCTCAGATATGATTTCACTTTCCTCATAAAATTCTACTCTAAATTTAAAGAAATGTTTATAGTGTCTAGAAGCAGCCTCTAGACAATATTAATATTATATCCCAGAACAGCACATTCCGACTTAATCTTGACATCGTCTGGCAGGTGTACAGCATGGAGTCATGGGGGAATGCTCAGAGTTGCTACATGTAGCATTTTATGTCTTAAAGTAGAAGCTTAATTACTCATATTATTGTCATTGCTTCCTTTCAAGACATCTTATTTATAAAGTTTTTTGACAAATAACAAAATTATTATGCTAAAACTAGTTTAAAAACTATAATAACACTTGTTGCAGTTAAAATAAAAATTCAGAGAATGTGTGGTAAACAGACTATTACATAAATATCAAGTTTCTTTTTTAACATCAGGATACATTTTATAAAGACAGTTTTCTAAAGAATATGTGCAATTTTTCTCAGACATGAAATAAATAGTAAATGTGTTTCTTATATTTGCTAAACTAATATTTCTAAATTTTAAACCAAGTAGTGATTTTGGAAGAGATCTCTAGTCTTTCCCATTCTGTTGTTTTCCTCTATTTCTTTGCACTGATCACTGAAGAAGGCTTTCTTATCTCTTCTTGCTATTTTTTGGAACTCTGCATTCAGGTGCTTATATCTTTCTTTTTCTCCTTTGCTTTTCGCTTCTCTTCTTTTCACAGCTATTTGTAAGGCCTCCCCAGACAGCCATTTTGCTTTTTTGCATTTCTTTTCCATGGGGATGGTCTTGATCCCTGTCTCCCGTACAATGTCACGAACCTCATTCCATAGTTCATCAGGCACTCTATCTATCAGATCTAGGCCCTTAAATCTATTCCTCACTTCCACTGTATAATCATAAGGGATTTGATTTAGGTCATACCTGAATGGTCTAGTGGTTTTCCCTACTTTCTTCAATTTGAGTCTGAATTTGGCAATAAGGAGTTCATGATCTGAGCCACAGTCAGCTCCCGGCCTTGTTTTTGTTGACTGTATAGAGCTTCTCCATCTTTGGCTGCATAGAATATAATCAATCTGATTTCGGTGTTGACCATCTGGTGATGTCCACGTGTAGAGTCTTCTCTTGTGTTGTTGGAAGAGGGTGTTTGCTATGACCAGTGCATTTTCTTGGCAAAACTCTATTAGTCTTTGCCCTGCTTCATTCC
>SJYT01017339.1:175929-207034 GCA_006410635.1 Cephalophus harveyi | reverse complement strand
AAACTCCAGTACTTTGGCCACCTCATGCGAAGAGTTGACTCATTGGAAAAGACTCTGATGCTGGGAGGGATTGGGGGCAGGAGGAGAAGGGGACGACCGAGGATGAGATGGCTGGATGGCATCACTGACTCGATGGATGTGAGTCTGAGTGAACTCCGAGAGATGGTGATGAACGGGGAGGCCTGGCGTGCTGCGATTCATGGGGTCGCAAAGAGTCGGACACGACTGAGCGACTGAACTGAACTGAGTGATTTTGGTTTATACTGTTAATGGATAGCCTGGGATATATTAAAATTTTAAGAGTTTATTTGAGCAAAAAGTGACATACATTAGGAATCAGTCAATCCACCAGATAAAAAGGAGTTCCAAAAGAGTTTAATAGGCAGAAGAAAGTAGAATAAAAGGAAGTAATACTAGGCAAAAAGGTGGACTGATTATTGCAAAGTTATTTCCCTTTGGGGATTACAGGGGTATATCAAGCAGATTAACTAGTGCTAATCAGGCAATGCGTGGTCAACCAGTTTAAAATTGCATTTCTGAAAGAGCGGAAAGTCTTGATTTGGTGATATGGGGTTTAGTTTAAGGAACTCCATTTTGGGCCTATTATCTAGTTTTTAACAACATTTAGGCAATTTCCATGGTGTGTGCTCAGGGATATTTTTAGCCATTTAAAAAATACAGTCCAGGGTTTCCATCTAGATTTCACATCCCCCTATACCCCAGAATAGAGCTTAGTCCTAAGGGGACTAGTGCTCAGAAAGTATGGCTCATTTCCCACAATAGTTAAGGTTTCAACTACACAGTTAAGAATGAAAAATGAATAAACAAATTGGACTTGCCAGAGCTTGTATTGCCAGTCAGAAAAGCAGAGAAGGAGAACAAAGAGAAAAAGCTTATGTGTCTTTGTCCCGTTTTAAGCAACGTTAATACATGCAGTTTAGGAAAAACCTCTTTGCCTCCATTTACCCAACATGGAGACTGATATTGCAGTTCTAAGTCATGCAGGAAGCACACACTCACACAAGGAAGGCAACAGGGAATGGCTTCTACAAAAATATCCCTTGCTTCACTCTATTTTCCTCTAACACAGGATCACACAGAGATTGCTGACAATGTCACAGGCTAAATTCACTTTGTGCTTTAGTGGACGTGATCTGTTCTCCTGAAAGAGATAGAAATTCCCTAGGGACACCAATGGGACCGTCACCCTCATTCCACTTGGGTGCTAAAATAGACTGAAATGCCAAAAGCGGTGCAGTAGGGTTCTTGAAGAAGTACATGCTGGACCACTCTAAATCATGGAAGCACGGCTGATGCAGGCATCTTCCCCAGCTCTTAGCAGCAAGAAATCCTCAAAAATTCACCAAATACAAAGCAAAACCTGGTACAATGTTTAGTTTAAAATGTTGTAGGGGACATTTGAAATGTTTAGGGTTATTTTAAATAGAACCATCCCACTCTGTAAATGAATTTATAATTCAATTCCTCCCCATCCACCCAATACCTCTTGAACCACTCTTCACCCTCAAGCATCCCCACAACTTCCCGCCACAAAGAGCAATTAAACCCCATTAACCTTCAGCAGGCCCACTCAGGCACAACGGTCACTGACAGCTTGTGAAACTGTCACCAGGTAATCACCATCAAGGTGGCTCAGAGCTTCTGGCAAGAGCAGCGAGTAGCTTTCAGCCTGGAGCTCTGAAAATGCTCTCGCTCTCTCTCTGGAATCCTACCAATTCTCAGGGAATCCTGACTCCCAACTTTTTAAAATGATCAGTTGCTACTGGAACAAAGTCTTCTGAGACTTCCAGAAGGGAAAGCAGCTGCCTGCCTAGTCTATTTCCCACAATATCTAACTGCCCCCAATGGGAGTTCTTAATGTGAACTCATGGGAAACTTGAGGGAATAGGAGTGTTACTGTCATTTACATATCATTAAAGAAAGACCCATGGCGAACTGCAAGATACTATCCGGTCACCTGAGACCGTCATGAATGTCCTGTGGCAAATTCCAAACTTGTCAGTCTTTCTTGTCTCTGGGTACCACCTGCTCTGAGTACCTGGTTTGGAGACACCCCCCACCCCAATCTCATATCGGTATATTCCGCTCAGTGCTCTCCTTCTGCCACACTTTGTGAGGGGTAAGCCTAGTTTTCATAAGTCACATCAGTCTATTAACCTTTAAATATCAGTATGTTCCAGTCTTGCAGGTAAATGAATCTTGTATGAACTGTTGGTAGGTGTACAGCTCTAGGGCAGCATTCAAAGACTCCTGGCCTGACTCAGAAAGGGCAACTGCCTCCAGCTTCCCTCAGGAAGCAATGACAGGAATAAAACCTTAGTTTTGTTGTTTCTCTTCATCTCAGAGATGCACAGAAGTAGATAAATGGGGTGTAATTAACAAATAAGTCCTGCCTGTTTGCTGGAGGTAAGGTATCCATAGAAGAGGGGGGAAGGGAGTTACAAAGTAATCCTTCCCACAAAATTAAAAAGGAGGGGAGAAGAAACAGAGGTAAAAGCATTCTTGTTTGCATATTTATATATAATGAAGTCTATGGCTTTTAGGTCAGCAATAAATTAATTTTACGAACTCATGGTTTGTAAACATTTAGAGAAAAAAGGTAAACATTCAGCTCATAGACCAAAGAGCCAAAGTGGACCCTAGAGATTATCTGGATTAACCTTTTCCATTTGCTGACAAGGGAAACAATATTTCTGGGAAGTAAGTGACTGAGAGAGCTCACACCTTTCTGTGTAAACACTGAGTGGCTGTTTCTTCAACGAACAAATTGACTGTCTCCCAATTAATCAGAAAGTCAGCAGCAAGCAATTAAAACATCATTGGACTCCCAAGCACATGTGTTTTTTTCCCCTATTTTTATATATGTTATTCAGCCCATCTATGCAGATAAAATGCCAGGAAACCACTGTAACAGTAAGAAATATTTATCCACAGATGATGAAAAACAAAGAAAGGGAAACAATAAATGGATATCTTAAAATCTAGGTAGTTCAAACTACGGGGATGATAGGCAGGGAGAATTGCTCCATTTGGGTGAAAAATTTTATATATTTTATATACTTTTAGGTAAAGGCAGAAATACAGCAAAAAAACATTGTCTTACAGGGCTACTTTTAGATCAACTTTTATGAAAATGAGTATATTTTGCTTTATATGTGGATGTGCTTTCTAGAAAGGTATGTGATGGTGATGATATCTTGAAAATCCTCCAGGTTATTTTATCTTTGTTTTCATACAGATTTTCTCTTCTGCATTTTCCCTTCTTGTTCCCTTCCCTTTGTACCAGTAGGGATGGGATAAGAGAATTTTGGCCTAAAAGAGGGAAGAAGTAACATGTATTATAGAAAGCGATCCACTTCAAAGGAATAGAAACTATGGGGAAAAAAACCTTCCTTTGCAGTCAGCTGCTGTATGTGTTTTGGGGGAAGGGATGGTGGAGCCTGGAGCAGAAAAGAACTGACAGATTAAGAGTGAGATGTAACTGTTTTCACTGTTTTCCTTAAGGTGAAGACATGAAGAGAGGGGCTGATAAAGGAGGAAAAGCAGAAGGGGTAGACTAGATATAGTATATCTACCCCTTGGAGATATCTAGTTCAATTCAATCACTCAGTCGTGTCTGACTCTTTGTAACCCCATAGACTGCAGCATGCCAGGCTTCCCTGTCCATCACCAACTCCCAGAGTTTCCTCAATCTCGTGTCCATCAAGTTGGTGATGCCATCCAACCATCTCATCCTCTGTCATCCCCTTCTCCTCCCACCTTCAATCTTTCCCAGCATCAGGATCCTTTCAAATGAGTCAGTTCTTTGCATCAGGTGGCCAACGTATTAGAGTTTCAGCTTCAGCAGATATCCAAGAATAATTCAGGAGATATCCAAGAATATAAAAATTAGGGCCCCACTACTCTGCACACAGACTATGGAAAAAATTGTCTTAGGGAAGCCTTGGCTTTGGTACAGTCCTGAATCCAACATGGCATGGCAGGTGAAGTCGCTCACTCGTTTCCGACTCTTTGCGACCCCGTGGACTGTAACCTACTAGGCTTCTCCGCCCATGGGATTCTCCAGGCAAGAATACTGAAGTGGATTGCCATTTCCTTCTCCAGGGGATCTTCCCGACCCAGGGATCGAACCCGGGTCTCCCGCATCAGAGGCAGACGCTCCATAAATCAGCTATAGCTGAGCAGGTACCTGAGTGCAGTCTCTTATACCATGCATATTGCAGATAAGTATGCAGAGAAACCGTGAAGGATCCATGTGTGCATTTTTTGGGGGGAAAGTATACACTGGGCTCATATGTACTAAGAGGCCCGATAGACTAGAGTTGGCCTGGAATAAAAACAAGGCATCACTAGAGGCCTATGAAACCCATGGCTTTTCATATGCAAATATCTTATATTTACAGATTTTTCTCTAAATCTCCCATTAGCTGCTCTAACTGAAACCTAGCTCTGCCTTGAAGACATTGCCTGTAAATGGCAGTGGCTTTTCTTTCCTATTCTTCACATTACTGTCTTTGGAGGTGGGGTAGGTATTCTTGCTCCTTCAATTTTCTTAAAATCCACTCCATCTCTGTACCACACACTTCCACTCCCTTATCACAATAATTCACAGACTTGAGAAGGTGGCGGAGATGAAATTTTTATTTCATGAAACTGAAGACCTTGCTTCACTGATGCACCCAGAAATAACTACCTGTGTCATAACTGTATTTCAATTTCCACATAGTTACATAGAGAAGCTTCCAATATGCTGGCTTTTTAATTATTTGATTTGTTCCTTGATCTGCTCTTCACTGATAGCATCTTCCACTTGCTCCTGTAAATACAACTAGAAGTCACTTTTGACTCCTTTTTTTCCCTACTCCCAACTATCCTGGCAAGTTGTTAAGTATCTGCTTCACCTCCAAGTAGCTCCTGTGTTTCAGAAGATGCTTCTGGGGTGGGAAATCAAGGGAAAGTCTTGATTTATTGAGGGTAACTGCATGCCTCTAGCCACAGTGATTGGTTCAGAAATGGGAACGTGATCTGCATATCTCAACAAAGGTGAGGAGATGTTTGTAGGGAGCATATTTCTTGATGACCTGAGATAACTACCTGAAGAAGTTCTTACTCTTTTTCTGAACAAGGTGGCGTAAAGATTTGTCATCTGGAACTGCTGCAACTAGTTCTGCTATGACACACTATACCTGAAGTTAGGTGAACAAATACACCCTATTCTCTATTGTACTGATCCACTAAGTCAAGGAATGGGCTAGGTGAAGCAGAGACCAACAATGCTAAATTAAGTAAGTAACCAAAAGCTAGATTTGCTGAAGACACATCAGTGGCCTGGAGAATTCCATGGACTGTATAGCTCATGGAGTCACAAAGAGACAGACACAACTGAGCAATTTTCACTTTCACTTTATCAGTAAGCTAGGCTTCAGCAGTACGTGAACTGAGAAATTCCAGATGTACAAGCTGGACTAAGAAAAGGCAGAGGAACCAGAGATCAAATTGCCAACATCCATTGGGTCATAGAAAAAGCAAGAGAATTCAGAAAAATATTCATTTCTGCTTCATTGACTATGCTAAAACCTTTGACTCTGTGGAACACAACAAACTGAAAAATTCTTAAAGAGATGGAAATACCAGACCACCTTACCTGCCTCATGAGAAATTTGTATGTTGGTCAAGAAACAACAGTTGGAATCAGACATGGAACAATGAACTGGTTTCAAATTGAGAAAGAAGTACTTCAGGATTGTATATTGTCACCCTACTGATTTAACTTATATGCAGAGTTCAGTTCAGTTCAGTTCAGTCACTCAGTCATGTCCGACTCTTTGCGACCCCATGAATTGCAGCACGTCAGGCCTCCCTGTCCATCGCCAACTTCTGGAGTTCACTCAAACTCATGTCCATCAAGTCAGTGATGCCATCCAGCCATCTCATTCTCTGTTGTCCCCTTCTCCTCCTGCCTCCAATCTCTCCCAGCATCAGTCTTTTCCAATGAGTCAACTCTTCGCATGAGGTGGCCAAAGTATTGGAGTTTCAGCTTCAGCATTAGTCCTTCCAAAGAACACCCAGGACTGATCTCCTTTAGGATGGACTGGTTGGATCTCCTTGCAGTCCAAGGGACTCTCAAGAGTCTTCTCCAACACCACAGTTCAAAAGCATCAATTCTTTGGCACTCAGCTTTCTTCACAGTCCAACTCTAACATCCATACATGACTACTGGAAAAACCGTAGCCTTGACTAGACGGACATTTGTTGGCAAAGTAATGCTTTTGCATATGCTATCTAGGTTGGTCATAACTTTCCTTCCAAGGAGTAAGTGTCTTTTAATTTCATGGCTGCAATCACCATCTGCAATGATTCTGGAGCCCCAAAAAATAAATTCTGCCATTGTTTCCACTGTTTCCCCATCTCTTTCCCATGAAGTGATGGGACCAGATGCCATGATCTCCATTTTCTGAATGTTGAGCTTTAAGCCAACTTTTTCACTCTCCTCTTTCATTTTCATCAAGAGGCTTTTTAGTTCCTCTTCACTTTCTGCCATAAGTGTGAGTATATCATGTGAAATACCCAGGTTGGATGAATCACAAGTTGGAATCAAGATTGCCAGAAGAAATATCAACAATCTCAGATATGCAGATGATACCACTCTAATGGTAGAAGGTAAAGAAGAACTAAAGAGCCTCTTGATAAAGGTGAAAGGGGAGAGTAAAAAGCTGACTCAATGCTCAACACTGAAAGAGCTAAGATCATGGCATCTGGTTCCATCACTTCATGGCAAATAGACAGGAGAAAATGAAAACAGTGGCAGAGTTTATTTTCTTGGGCTCCAAAAATCACTGAAGATGGTAACTTCAGCCGTGAAATTAAAAGACACTTGCTCCTTGGAAGAAAAGCTTTGACAAAACTAGATAGCATATTAAAAAGCAGAAACATTACTTTGCCAACAAAGGTTCATATAATCAAATGTTCTTTGAAAGGACTGATGCAAAAGCTGAAGCTCCAATACTTTGGTCAACTAATGTGAAAAGCCAACTCATTGGAAAAGCCCCTGATGCTGGGAAAGATTGAAGGTAGGAGGAGAAGGGATCCATACAGGATGAGATGGTTAGATGGTATCACTGACTCAATGGACATAAGCTTGAGCAAACTCTGGGAGATAGTGAAGGACAGGGGAGCCTTGTTTGCTGTAGTCCATGGGGTCGCAAAGAGTTGGACATGACTTAGCAACTGAAAAACAATAACAACAAAACCATAGCTTTGATATGCTAAAGACATACAAGTAAATTTTTGGAAGAGGCTCATCTGTTCTTTGAATAGGGTATGGTAAATTTAGTAAGAAACAGAAATGACATTTTTTTCAGTTTTATTCTCTTTGAATACTTATGATCACCTGAACAGATTAACTGTGTTAACCACAGAGGGGTTTTGTCTTATAGAGCTGACACTATTCTAAGTTGTGTGTGTGTGTGTGTGTGTGTGTGTGCGTGCGTGCATGCATGTGTGCACACACACACACTCAGTTTCTCAGTGGTGTCTGACTCTTTATGATCTCCTGGACTATAGCTCTTGAAGCTCCTCTGTCCAAGGGTTTCTCCCAGCAAGAATATTGGAGTGGGTTACCATTTCCATCTCCAGGGGATCTTCCTAAGCCAGGGATCAAATCCACATCTCCTGTCTCCTGCATTGACAGATGAATCCTTTACCAGTGAGCCACCTAGGAAGCCCAAGCCTAACTAGTACAACCTTGTAAACACTAGTAAGAAGTTTGAATTCTATTCTTCATGCACCAGGGGAAGCCATAACAGGATTAAAGTAAAACACGAAAACAAGTTAAGTGATATTTCTCTAAATTTTCTTAGATATTCTAAAACTTTGAAGTCTCAAAACACAGATTCTGACTGAAAACTGGGCCCTAATACAGAGAAACATTTCTTAAAATGCTGAATTCATATAAAATGATTATAGCCTTCATTATGTACTTGGGTCTCCCCTCCGTTGATTTCTTTTAGTTTTTCCCCAGTAATCATTTAAGGCAGTTAACTTATTCAGAAACACAACCAAGAAAACTTTAGGAAACTTCCATTTCTATAACTTTATGCAAATAATTGTATTTCTCTAGCTTTTTATTTAAAATGGGTCTTCATACTGTTTACTGCTCCCGCCTTGGTTCAGCTCTATGGATCACAACCTATAGAGTCACTCAGGTGACAGGCCTAGTGGGGCCCAGTTTTGGTTTAAAGCCATTTTTTTGCTATCTTCAAATCCTTTGGACAAAAGGATACACGTTTTCCTTTGCTCTGGTCTTCACCACCATTGTACATACACATTCACACACACACCAACAAAGACTTCTGGACCAAACTTCACAGACTCTGAGCCCTCCATTTGACTAGCCCTCTACTCCCCCACCCCTATTGTCTTTGGCCTGCCCATCAGCCCAATCTTCACAAAGAATCCCAAGAAGTCAGTTCAAAGAATCCTTCATTGTTGATACCTCATCAATTTTTTCCTCTCTCATCTTTGATGTCTGAATCCTTGGCCTGTCTTTAGCAAGAATCCTATTAGGACAACTTAGCAAGAATTCTCTGACCCATGATGTCTCCACACAGTAATTTTTATCCATTGAACCCCACACTGCACATCGGCTATCAATCCCCAGCTATATTTGCTGTATTGGGAGTTGAGCCCAATCTCTCCCACTGCAATGCCCTTATTATAGTAGTTTGAATAACTCTTTCTTACCATGAACAAGTGTCAGAATAATTTTCCTTTAACAAAACACACACACACACACACACACACACACACATACTTTACTCCATTGCATGCCTTCTTGAATAATAACTAAAATAGCTAAGGTTCAATAGGTTCATACATATTACATACAAGACACTATACTTAATGCTTTAGAAATAATATTTCATTTAACCTTTATAATGACCCTGTGAGGGAAGGATGTTTACTTTTTCTATTTACAGTAGAGACAAGGAGAGATCCTGCCTGTTTTAACCCAAATTTTTTCCAACTTTCAAGAGACTGGACTCTGATTTGAATTAAGGAATTCCCTTTTAATCACTCTGTTATGTCATATAAATTTAAAGTAAACTTCAGATTCCATGTTAATAAAAGAGGAGAGGGAAGAACACACTCTGCCTAGCTCTGCTTTCTGGTTCAAATAAGCATCCTTGTTTTGAGTCAGGACCATTTCATATGATCCCTATGAGTATTAAAGCCATAGATAACAATGAATTTTCTTGAGTGAAAATCATAGATATGTGGCTTCAGTATGAGAAGCAAGGTTATTTCAAATTATACTCTCCTAGTATTCTACAAGGCAGCTATGAAAACTAAAATATATGCACAATATTCTCCTTAATCTCCTTAAATATCAAATTTTGACTCATCCAGTTGTTTAACATTCAGAACATAATGTTATAGGAGTTGGGGATGAATTATTAATCAGAATCTGAAAAAATCATAATTACATATTTATAAAAGTAATCCCTATCTTTGGTTCTACACTTACAGAGAAGAAAAGGCAGCTGAATATCTGCTAGAAGGATCCAGCTGCCAGCTCTTTTCATTGCAGCACGAAACAATCCCAGATGTACTGTCTTTTAAATATGCTTAAGACGCACATTTAAAATATACTTTATTTCTAAAAAAATAAACTGGGAAATATTAACACACTATGGTGTAATTATTATGAATTCATTAGTAAGAAGCAACGGCCATTTACCCATTTTTAAAAGCTGGTTTAATTTTTGAAAATGTCTCAGATTGATTGCACTTAACATAGCATGCCTTTTCTTATCATTTTGGGCACTTGAGGCAAGACAAACCACTCTACCAATTAGAGATAGATGATCCCTTCCTTCTGTGCCATCAACTACTACTTTAGGATGTTCTTTTCAAATCACCATTTCACCCTCTCCTTACTTGCAGAAGATGAACCATACAATTACTCATTTCACTTTCCAGCTTAGTGAAGAAAGGCCCCAGTGAGTTTCATTTTCCTACCCTATAGGGTAGCAACGTAAATTGTCACTGCATTTATCTTCAAACTAGTCATGTTTCCTTTCCTTTTAATCCGGTTTGTCTTCTTTGGGGGTTATTTCTTTTCAATTTTGACTGCATTTTTCCCAATCACAATAAATCACATCAAAATTATTTCCAATTTTCCTTGATACACCCATGTCTTAAACTTCCTTTTTATTTAAATCACAAGGCAAATGGATACAATCCTTCCAAAGTATTTCTAAAGTACTTTCAGAAGCACTTTCTTAAGAACCCTTCCCTGATTCCACCCTTTCCCAACAAATGTGGTTGGGGTCAAATGTCTCCCAGAAGTTTCCCTTTATTATATCTTGGATCACACTATATTGTATAATAATCACTGGTTTTCCTGACTCGGTCTTTGATCTCAGTTCTGTAGGAGAGGAAAAAATATTTTGCCAACACACACACACACACACACACACACACACATACTTTACTCCATTGCATGCCTTCTTGAATAATAACTAAAATAGCTAAGGTTCAATAGGTTCATACATATTACATACAAGACACTATACTTAATGCTTTAGAAATAATATTTCATTTAACCTTTATAATGACCCTGTGAGGGAAGGATGTTTACTTTTTCTATTTACAGTAGAGACAAGGAGAGATCCTGCCTGTTTTAACCCAAATTTTTTCCAACTTTCAAGAGACTGGACTCTGATTTGAATTAAGGAATTCCCTTTTAATCACTCTGTTATGTCATATAAATTTAAAGTAAACTTCAGATTCCATGTTAATAAAAGAGGAGAGGGAAGAACACACTCTGCCTAGCTCTGCTTTCTGGTTCAAATAAGCATCCTTGTTTTGAGTCAGGACCATTTCATATGATCCCTATGAGTATTAAAGCCATAGATAACAATGAATTTTCTTGAGTGAAAATCATAGATATGTGGCTTCAGTATGAGAAGCAAGGTTATTTCAAATTATACTCTCCTAGTATTCTACAAGGCAGCTATGAAAACTAAAATATATGCACAATATTCTCCTTAATCTCCTTAAATATCAAATTTTGACTCATCCAGTTGTTTAACATTCAGAACATAATGTTATAGGAGTTGGGGATGAATTATTAATCAGAATCTGAAAAAATCATAATTACATATTTATAAAAGTAATCCCTATCTTTGGTTCTACACTTACAGAGAAGAAAAGGCAGCTGAATATCTGCTAGAAGGATCCAGCTGCCAGCTCTTTTCATTGCAGCACGAAACAATCCCAGATGTACTGTCTTTTAAATATGCTTAAGACGCACATTTAAAATATACTTTATTTCTAAAAAAATAAACTGGGAAATATTAACACACTATGGTGTAATTATTATGAATTCATTAGTAAGAAGCAACGGCCATTTACCCATTTTTAAAAGCTGGTTTAATTTTTGAAAATGTCTCAGATTGATTGCACTTAACATAGCATGCCTTTTCTTATCATTTTGGGCACTTGAGGCAAGACAAACCACTCTACCAATTAGAGATAGATGATCCCTTCCTTCTGTCCCATCAACTACTACTTTAGGATGTTCTTTTCAAATCACCATTTCACCCTCTCCTTACTTGCAGAAGATGAACCATACAATTACTCATTTCACTTTCCAGCTTAGTGATGAAAGGCCCCAGTGAGTTTCATTTTCCTACCCTATAGGGTAGCAACGTAAATTGTCACTGCATTTATCTTCAAACTAGTCATGTTTCCTTTCCTTTTAATCCGGTTTGTCTTCTTTGGGGGTTATTTCTTTTCAATTTTGACTGCATTTTTCCCAATCACAATAAATCACATCAAAATTATTTCCAATTTTCCTTGATACACCCATGTCTTAAACTTCCTTTTTATTTAAATCACAAGGCAAATGGATACAATCCTTCCAAAGTATTTCTAAAGTACTTTCAGAAGCACTTTCTTAAGAACCCTTCCCTGATTCCACCCTTTCCCAACAAATGTGGTTGGGGTCAAATGTCTCCCAGAAGTTTCCCTTTATTATATCTTGGATCACACTATATTGTATAATAATCACTGGTTTTCCTGACTCGGTCTTTGATCTCAGTTCTGTAGGAGAGGAAAAAATATTTTGCCTCTACACTTCTGAGTGGACAGCTGTGCAGTGCTGGAGTGGCTGAGAGGAAATACCTCATGCCAAGGTCAGGAGTGGTGGCTGCACTTTGCTGGAACAGTCATAAAGAGATACCCCACGTCAAAGGTCAGGAGTGGCAGCTGAGCTTCACTGGTCTGGCCATGAAGTGATAACCCACATCCAAAGACAGAGAAACCCCAGTAAGATGGTAGGCACTGGAGTGGCTGTGAGGAGATACCCTTTGTCCAAGGGCAAAGGAGAAGCCCCAGCAAGATGGTAGAAGGGGGGATTCACATTTACAATCAAAGCCCATTCCCACCAGAGACGCTGAGGACTCAAACAAACCTTGTGCACACCAGGACCCAGGGACCCCACAGAGAGTGAGACAGAACTGTGTTTGAGTGTCTCTTGTGGAGGTACAGGTCAGCAATGGGCTGCCACAGGGATAGAGGATCTGGGTGCAGCAGACTTGGGTATGGCAAAGCTCTCTCAGAGGTCACCATTAACCCCACCACAGAGCTGCCAGAACTTGCACAGGACTGGGAAATAGACTCTTGGAGGACACAAACAGAGCCTTGTACACCAGGACACCCAGTTGTGGATGTGACTGGAGATGGAAACAAGCTCTGATGCTGTAAAGAGCAATATTGCATAGGAACCTGGAATGTTAGGTCTATGAATCAAGGCAAACTGGAAGTCGTCAAACAGGAGATTTGCTTTTCACTTTCATGCATTGGAGAAGGAAATGGCAACCCACTCCAGTATTCTTGCCTGGAGAATCCCAGAGACAGAGGAGCCTAGTGGGCTGCCATCTATGGGGCTGCACAGAGTCGGACACGACTGAAGCAACTTAGCAGTAGCAGCAAACAGGAGATGGCAAGAGTAAACATTGACATTTTAGGAATCAGCGAACTAAAATGGACTGGAATAGGTGAATTTAACTCAGATGACCATTATATCTACTACTATGGAAAAGAATTCCCTTGGAAGAAATGGAGTAGCCATCATAGTCAACAAAAGAGTCCCAAATGCCATACTTGGATGCAATCTCAAAAATGACAAATGATCTCTGTTCATTTCCAAGGCAAACCATTCAGTCTCACAGTAATCCAAGCCTATGTCCCGACCAGTAATGCTGAAGAAGCTAAAGTTGAGTGGTTCTATGAAGACCTACAAGACCTTTTAGAACTAACTCCCCAAAAAGAGTCCTTTTCATTATAGGGGACTGGATTGCAAAAGTAGGAAGTCAAGAAATACCTGGAGTAACAGGCAAATTTGGCCTTGTAATACAAAATGAAGCAGGGCAAAGGCTAATAAATTTTGCCAAGATGACACACTGGTCATAGCAAACACCCTCTTCCAATAACACAAGAGAAGACTCTACACATGGATATCAGCAGATGGTCAACGCCAAAATCAGTTTGCAGCCAAAGAATATAGAAGCTCTATACAGTCAGCAAAAACAAGACTAGGAGCCTACTGTGGCTCAGATCATGAACTCCTTATTGCCAAATTCAGACTTAAATTGAAGAAAGTAGGGAAAAACCACTAGATCATTCAGGTATGGTCAAATCCCTTACAATTATACAGTGGAAGTGAGAAATAGATTTAAGGGACTATCTGAATGACAGAGTGCCTGATGAACTATGGACAGAGGTTCATGACACTGTACAGGAGACAGGAGCAAGACCATTCCCAAGAAAAAGAAATCCAAAAGCAAGGTCTGAGTAGGCCTTACAAATAGGTATGAAAAGAAGAGAAGCCAAAAGCAAAGGAGAAAAGGAAATATATTCCCATTTGAATGCAGAGTTCCAAAGAATAACAAAGAGAGATAAGAAAGCCTTCCTCAGTGATCAGTGCAAAGAGATAGAGCAAAGTAATAGAATGGGAAAAACTAGAGATTTCTTCAAGATAATCAGAAATAGCAAGGGAACATTTCTTGCAAAGATGGGCTCAACAAAGGACAGAAATTATATGGACATAACGGAAGCAGAAGAATTTAAGAGCAGGTAAAAATACAAAGAAGAACTGTACAAAAAAGATCTTCATGACCCAGATAATCACGATGATGTGATCACTAACCTAGAGCCAGACATCCTGAATTGCAAAGTCAAGTGGGCCTTAGGAAGTATCCCTATGAAAAAAGCTAGTGGAGGTGATGGAATTCCAGTTGAGCTATTTCAAATCCTAAAGACGATGCTGTGAAAGTACTGCACTCAATATGCCAGCAAATCTGTAAAACTCAGCAGTGGCCACAGGACTGGAAAAGTTCAGTTTTCATCCCAATCCTTAAGAAAGGCAATGCCAAAGAATGCTCCAAATACTGCACAGTGCATTCATCTCCCACGCTAGTAAAGCAATGCTCAAAATTCTCCAAGCCAGGCTCCAACAATAGGAGAAAAGGCAGAGGAACCTGAGATCAAATTACCAATATCCGCTGGATCATCAAAAAAGCAAGAGAGTTCCAGAAAAAACATCTCTTTCTGCTTTATTGACTATGACAAAGCCTTTGACTCTGTGGATCACAATAAACTGTGGAAAATTCTGAAAGAGATGGGAATGCCAGACCACCTGACCTGTCTCCTGAGAAACAGATAGAACTGGACATGGAACAACAGACTGGTTCCAAATAGGAAAAGGAGTACGGCAAGGCTGTATATTGTCACCCTGCTTATTTAACTTATATGCAGAGTACATCACGAGAAACACTGGGCTGGATGAAGCACAAGCTGCAATCAAGATTGCCGGGAGAAATATCAATAACCTCAGATATGCAGATGATACCACCTTTATGACAGAAAGTGAAAAGGAACTAAAAAGCCTCTTGATGGAAGCGAAGAGGAAAGTGAAAAAGTTGGCTTAAAACTCAACATTCAGAAAACTAAATTCATGGGATCTGGTCATATCACTTCATGGGAAATAGATGGGGAAACAGTGGAAACAGTGTCAGGCTTTATTTTTTTGGGCTCCAAAATCACTGCAGATGGTGACTGCAGCCATGAGATTAAAAGATGCTTACTCCTGGAAGGAAAGTTATGATCAACCTAGATAGCATATTGAAAAGCAAAGACATTACTTTGCCGAGTAAGGTCTGTCTAGTCAAGGCTATGGTTCTTCCAGTGGTCATGTATGGATGTGAGAGTTGGACTGTGAAGAAAGCTGAATGCCGAAGAATTGATGCTTTTGAACTGTGGTGTTGGAGAAGACTCTTGAGAGTCCCTTGGACTGCAAGGAGATCCAACCAGTCCATTCTAAAGGAGATCAATCCTGAGTGTTCATTGGAAGGACTGATGCTGAAGCTGAAACTCCAATACTTTGGCCACTTGATGTGAAGAGCCAACTCATTGGAAAAGACCCTGATGCTGGGAAAGATTGAAGGCAGAAGGAGAAGGAGATGATAGAGGATGAGATGGTAGGACAGCATCACTGACTCAATGGACATGAGTTTGAGCAAGCTCTGAGTGATGGTGAAGGCCAGGGAAGCCTGGCATGCTGCAGTCCATGGGGTCACAAAGAGCTGGACATGACTGAGGAACTGAACGACAACAAAGTTCCAAAATGAATATCAGTGAATATCAGTTGACTTATTTAATAATAAATAAGGATAACCTGCAATGCCAAGAGGACAGCCAGTGTGGTGTAGGTTTGGAGGAATGGCTAAACTTCAAAGCTATGTATTCAAAGGAAATGCATCACTACTTTGGAAAACAGATTCAAAGAGGCTGAATATTCCACGTTAGGTGTGAGGTGAATATTTATTTGTTAAAAGAGCTATTTCTCTTCTACATTCACTTAAAATTTAGAACATCATGTATTTATTGTTAAGTATTCTGAGCAGTGAAATGTGTTGACAAATCAGCACACTTACTTTATTTAAATGACCTGATAATCTGTCATTTGTATTTTACAAAACAGAAAGAGAATTTAAATCAATGTCTCACCAGTTTAACCACTGATCTAGAGTCTTTCATATGCCAGTAATTTTGATAATGTTTGCTCACAGAAAACAAATATAAAGCTTGTCCTTGCAGGATCTATAAACTCATTTATATGAATAATCACCAACAGATTATGGCTGTGATACAGCTTCGCAAATCCCTGGAGTGTAAAACTGAACATGGAAATTAAATAAATCACAATAGCCCCAATCAAACTAAGCAAATCTCTCTTCTCACTGGATTTTACATTAAATTCCACAAGGTCATTTGACTTACCCTGAGGTTGCCAGGATTACCCATGTACTATTAAATTCCCTGCCTTTTTTTTTTTTTTCCTAACAAAATTAGTTGAAATTGCCACTTATTTTTGAGACATCCATGTTACTTTGAGTTGAGTCCCTCAACAAAACTGCAGAATGGTTGGGATCTGACAGACCCACTGGTAGAGGTAACACAGCCCACTGACCATTCCTGCTGTAGGACTGGCTTTTGTTTCACACATGGCACACAGTCAGCCTCCAATGTTCCTGCCAGACTTCATGTTCTAAGTTTCTGGATATAGAAACAGAATCACTACAACCCAAGGAATCCCTGCAAATCATTAAGAAAGAGATAAATGTGTTTTATGTACAACATGTTATGGTTCAAAGTTAGAGCTTTGATGCCTTTGGCTTCTCCCATCACTTATGACATTCTGTTGTTAAGGAAGACCAGCCAAAGGGAATCTGTATACCAAAGAGGACTATTTCTGAAACTTGATCATCATTGGCTTTTTACGCTGCTCCATGTGTATGCCCAGTTGAGTCTGACTCTTCATGACCTCATGAACAATAGCCTGCCAGGCTCCTCTGTCCATGGAATTTTTCAGGCAAGAATACTATAGTGGATTGCCATTTCCTCCTCCAGGGGATCTTCCCAACCTAGGGATTGAACTTGCTTCTTTTGCATCTCCTGTGTTTCCTGCATTGGCAGGCAGATTCTTTACCACTGGTGAGAGAATTAATTCTTAGGTGGGTTGATAAGGAGTCTGGGGCCCTTGAGGAGGAGAAAGGGGTCCGGGGCCCTCGAGGAGGAGAAATTCTCTCCTTTGGAGATCACAAATCTGACACCATTCATCATAAGCTTGGAAGCCCTACACTGCTCCAATGGCAGAAAATTCCTAACAACAAAGCAGAGCCTCTCCTGTCTCCACTGAAAAACCAGCACCCAGAAATCAAAACATATTGCAACCCTTCCTTATCTAAGTCTCTTAAAAATTTTGTTAAACATAAAACCAATCTTTTAGTTACTTTCACTTTCTAGCTCATGCAGTTTCTAGCTCATTTCTGTTTGTGCTTTTAATGATTAAATCGGCTTCCCAGGTAACCCAGTGGTAAAGAATCTGTCTGCCAGTGCAGGAGACATGGGTTCAACCCCTGAGCTGGAAGAACCCCTAGAGGGGGAAATGACAACCCACTCCAGTATTCTTGCCAGGGAAAGCCCATGGACAGAGGAACCTGGTGCGCTATGGTCGATGGGGTCCCAAAGAGTTGAATAGGACTTAGCAACAAAACAACAATCAGATCAAAAAAAAAAAAGAAAAAAAGGAAGCCTATCTTCTTTACCAAGATCATTCATAAACTCTACGTTTTATCTTAAGATTCTTAATCACTTTTTCACATGTATTGATTTCTCTAGGAAGTTTATTTGCTCAGCTGTGAACAGTGGGGTCATACTGAATTATCTTCTTCTTCATACATAAACAGTGTTTATAGCAACTATTGTTACCAAATTTCATGAAGTTTCTACTTTAGCCAGAGGAGTTTCAGCCACAACTAAATAAAGCAGTGAATTGGCCAGTGTTTGTGTTAAAAGTGAGTTTCTCTTGAAGTTTTTAGGCACAGACAACATCTAGTACTCAAGAAGTACAATAATCATTTAGGAAAAAAAAATTTAACAAACCAAAATGTGTAATTTAATCAGAAAATCCCATTATATCTTTTTCATTCATTTATTCATCCATAAATCACTCAACAAATCCGTACAGAGTCCCTACTTTGGATAATCTTATAGGTTGTGCAGATAGATTTTTTAAAAAAAGTCAAACAGTCAAACCCATGCCTTCTTGGAATTTATATTTTAGCAGAAAAAGATGGAATAAACTAACCAGATAAAATATGTAGTGTGTCAGATGGTCACCAGCGCCAAAGCAAAAAATAAGCAGGGAAGTGGGGTATGGAAAGCAGAATCAAGGAGAGGGACTGGAAAGGATAATGAAGATAATGTGGGAAAGACCAACTGGAAAGGAGTATGTGAGCAAATATTGAAAAGAAATGAAGTGAGATAACAAGCCATGTGAATATCCAGGGAACGTTCCAAGCGGAGACAGCAAGTGTGTTTGGAGCCAAATGAACCGGAGCAAGAGGATTAGAAGATAGAGATGAAGAAAGAACCATAAAGATGAAGTTTTGACTGGGGGTCAGGAGGCCAACCATGCAGGGCATTAGGGCCTGACCAACACGGGAGGTACTCGGCATTTCCACTCAGGAGGCCAATGGCATTGAAGTGTTTTGAACAAAGGAATGACATGATCTGGCATAGGTATCACTATGATTATTATAATGAGAAAAGAGTTTGGAAAGATAATGAGAGAGCAAAGAAACCTTCTTACTGTCCTTAACTGTCATGCAGAACTTTTCATCCATCCTTCTCTAATAAAAATTCTCAGCATCTGTTTTCTCATGTGGTAAAAACAAAAGTGTACCCATCATGTCTTTGATTAAGAAACTCCTCCACAAATACCAAGGCAACTTCTTGTATGTTAAGAGTCATTCTATCAACACAACCAAAGCTCCCTCTGGGCTTAAATGCTTTGAGAGAGCTTCTTAATTGCACCTAATTAAAAAAGCATGTAAACAATCTTAATTTGAGATGTCTATGTGAGGATGGATTTTAATTATTTAATATTAAATTTAAAAACTCTCCTCTGTAAGTGGAATTTTTCTCATATGAAAAATTGATATAACTACAGTCCCTGGACTAGTCACATGGTGAGGTAGCCTCACAGTCAAGCAAATATAAGCAATTTAAACCTGATACATGCTTAGAATTCTATAATATTAGTATTAAATAAGTTGCATACAAAAAATTCAGAAATATACAAGGAGAAATTTTAAAACATTTTTGTGTTTTGGAAGAGTTTCTTTAATCTAGAAAATAAACCATTATAGGATTCCACTAAGCAGAAATTCCCATAGTAAATTATTGATATGCTGATATCATTATCAGCATTATTGATATGCTGATAATGATATGCATTATTATCAATATACAATAATGCTGTATACTGATTGATATACAATCAATATACAGCATTATTGATATGCTATAAATTTTATGCTGATATTATTGTATATCAATCAATATACATTATTGATATGCTGTAAATTTTTCTGTAAAATTTTACAGAAAATTTTATAATTTCTGTAAATTATATTTACAGAAATATAATTATCCTTGAAAAATTGAGACTTCCAACCTGGGCTACTGGGGTTCATTACTAGGTTTCCTAAAGTCTGTAAAACCTATGAAATTAAGTGCAAAGTTGTCTGTATGTATGTAATATGAATGTTTCTAAAGAGTGGTCATAGATTTTATCAGAGTTTCAAAGAGAATATTTACTCTATAAGAACTATGGTACAGTCACTATGAGGAAATGACTGTAGTCATAAGAAAAGAGTTTAAATATGTATTTTAGTATTTATTCTAAAAGTTTTTTCCAGGGTCTTCTAACTTCAGAGTTAGAAGCGTATTCAAATACTTGGTCCACCTGATGCAAAGAGCTGACTCAGTGGAAAAGACCCTAATTCTGAGAAAGACTGAAGGTAAAAAAGGAGAAGAAGGCAGCAGAGTATGAGATAGTTAGATAGCATCACTGACTCAATGGACATGAACCTGAGCAAACTCCGGGAGATAGTGAAGGACAGGGAAGCCTGGTGTGCTGCAGTCCATGGGGTTGCAAAGTCAGACAATACTTAGCGACTGAACAGCATCAACTTCAGAGTACTGGAGATCTCACAGAGAGACTAACGCAAGATCTAACTGTCCTCAAACTTATGTTCTTCTTTAAAAGATAAAGAAAATCTACAGAAAACAATTCAAGGAAAAGGCAAGGACATGATCTGACCAAGGATTAGAAACCCAATCACAATGAATTGAGTAAAACATAATGTATTATAAGGAATCAGAAGACTTAACTAGACCCCAAGTATGCACCTGGTGGCTTAGGCAGTAAAGAATCCACCTGCATTGTGGGAGACCTGGGTTCAATCCCTGGGTTGAGAAGATCCCTTGGAGGAGGTCATGGCAACCCACTCCAGTATTCTTGCCTGGAGAATCCCCACGGACAGAGGACTAAGCACAGCATACACACAGCATAAGTATGCCCAGCTATGATAGGAACTGAGATGTTCTGGCTTGCTCTCCCTCAATCTCTCTTCTACTCTGCAATTTATCTGATTCACATTTTTGTCTGCAGATATCTCTAACAGGCTTCTAAGTTTTGCTCCTCCAAACATTGCTTGCTATTGGCTTTGTAAAAGCCATAACACTCATGCTGAATTCCCCATTTGCCAAGATTCTAGGTATCCAAGCAGGACACCTAGAATTTTGTTACCAATCAGGTAACAAAACCTGATTCAGGTCTCCATTTTCCTTAAGACTGTGTTAATTCTTTGGAAAAAGGGAATTTGATATTCTCTTCTTGGATTCTGAATCCATCTCTGGACAAACAAGGCATAAAATCATCTGATAGAAGCCTGGTCACTGGCCCCTCCTTCAAGGAGGGCAAGTAAGCATATTCAGAAATGGTTACATAGTATGGGCTGACAGCCAAACCCTCCTATCTATCTCAATGGTTATGACTATGTGTGTAAACCAATCAATTATCTTTTTTTTATCTTGAACATATGAGGCACCTAGGATATCACTGGGATTCACTAAATATTAGTACTTTCAACAAACATGCCCTCGATCAGTTTCATACATGCACTCAACAAATACAGCTACTTACAAGGTCTTCCTTATGTACTCAACCCACCGAAAGGAAGACAGAAACATAAGCCTCCTTTCTGTCCTTGGGGTCCTTAAAATCTATTACAATATTAAATAGTATTTGATGAATACCAAATAGGTGATTAATAGTGCTACATCTAGAATTGACACCTGAAGCAGATCATTTTTTAACGCACCCTCCTCGTTATGACAAAATTAAGTTCAGTAATGAGCTTCAAATTAGCTGTTTTGTAGCAATAAACACCTTTAACAAACACCATATTTACATAGATGTTAATTTGAATAACTTCTGATATATTTGTAATGAGCCATTAGTATTCGAGTTTGTATTGGGCGCAGTGTTTTTTCAACTTACATGATACCATGTATTTCTCCATCTAAGCAGCACATTTGAAATAAGCTGTGAAAACACAGTAACTGTTAAGAAAAAAAAAAAAAAACTTGAGTTACTTCAGATTTCTCATTCTGCTATTCTGGAGTTTTTGTGGAATTTTAAATGTGATCTAGAAACAAATCTAGATTCATAATCACTTAACCGCCAAGCAGAATACCTGATTTAAGAGGTGTTCAATAAGTATTTGTTTAAAAAATATGTCCAGGAAGAATCCAAAATACTGTCTAAAGTATATTAAACTTTCATTTGTTGTTGCTATTGTTTAGTTGCTAAGTCATGTCTGACTCTTTGAGAATCCATGGAATATAGCCCGCCAGATTCCTTGGTCCATGGGATTTCCCAGGGAAGAATACTGGAATGAGTTGCAATTTCATTCTCCAGGGGATCTTCCTATACCAGGGATCAAATCCACATCTTCTGCATTGGCAGGCAGATTCTTTACCACTGAGCCACCAGGGAAGCCCAGTATTATTGATAATAGTCTAGTAAATAGAAACTAATACAATCATAGTCTTCACGGTGCTAAAAAAAACTGATTTGGTAAACAGTTGGAGACAGAAGGAGAGAGAAAAACTGCATGATAACCACAGAAAAATTTTAGGGCTAATGTTTAATGTAGATCTGTGATGTGGATGTGTGATATGAAAGATAAGTCTTGGTTTAACTTTTTGGTCTTGCTAAATGGATATGGGTTTGGGTGGACTCCGGGAGTTGGTGATGGACAGGGAGGCCTGGCATGCTGCAGTTCAAGGGGTCGCAAAGAGTCAGACATGACTGAGAAACTGAACTGAACCAAAATATAGTAAAGGAAAATAGGGGTGGGGAATCACAATTTTAAAAAATGATCAGTTTCTTGTAGCTTTTCTCTCCACTTGCTCTTCTTGCTTTTGACCTACAGATATTTTGAAGAATATAAACTTTTCTTGCTAAAAAGTTTAAAATCATAAATCTTTCAGTCCTCCACTTAAAAAATTTTTTGAGAAAAACCCACCTGTCTTAATCTCTGTGAAACTAAGGTGTAGGCAATACTTTTTCTTCACCAGAATTCTATCAAGATATTATATCATTAAACTCTTTTTTTTTTCTTCTTTTGTAACAACAATGACAATGAAGAATAATTGGGCCACATTAAGTTACTGGTGATATCTTGATCTCTACCAAATAAAGATTAAATAGATATGTAATCAATATTTTATTGACTACAAAACTAAGAACTGTAAAAAAAAGATCTTAATGACTCAAATAACCACAACAGTATGATCACTCACCTAGAGCCAGACATCTTGGAGTACAAAATCGAGTGGGCCTCAGGAAGCATCAATACAAACAAAGCTAGTGGAGGTGAGTTGGCTCATTGGAAAAGACTCTGATGCTGGGAGGGACTGGAGACAGGAGGAAAAGGGGACGACAGATGATGAGACGGCTGGATGGCATCACCGACTCAATGGACGTGAGTTTGAGTGAACTCCAGGAGATGGTGATGGACAGGGAGGCCTGGCATACTGCGATTCATAGGGTCGCAAAGAGTCGGACACGACTGAGCAACTGAACTGAACTGAGTGGAGGTGATGGAATTTCAGCTGAGCTATTTCAAATCCTAAAAGATGATGCTGTGAAAGTGCTGCACTCAATATGCCAGCAAATTTAGAAAACTCAGCATTGGCCACAGGACTAGAAAAGGTCAGTTTTCATTCCAATCCCAAAGAAGGGCAATGCCAAAACTACCACACAACTGCTCATTTCACATGCTAGCAAAGTAATGCTCAAAATTCTATAGGTTGGGTTTCAGCAGTATGTGAAATGAGAACTTTCAAGTGTTCAAGCTGGATTTAGATAAGGCAGAGGAACCAGATATCAAAACACATAATTGCCAGTATGTAAGATACAGAGGTAAACCACAATGTACCATAGTATGGAGATGACATATATTTAAATTCAAGATAAAAAGAAATTAATGTGATAGCTTTCCATACTAAATGTTTATGTAATAAAATTAAGAATCTCATACGGTAAAGAGTCATTTTCAGAACAGTTAATAGATTTAAATGCATCTTTTTGGGGGCCTCACTTCTTCATTACTTTCTAGTATTTTCCAGATATGAACCCATATGTCCATTCCTAGGGTCTTGCTAAAAAATCCAAAGTGAAAGTTAAGTCGCTCAGTTGTATCCAACTGTGTGCGACCCGTGGACTGTAGCCCACCAAGCCTTTCCATCCATGGGATTCTCTAGGCAAGAATACTGGAGTGGGTTGCCATTTCCTTCTCCATCCAAATGGCTTCTTAAAATTTATATCTGACCTGGATATTTCATGTTATCACTATTACTTATATATATTTTTGGAACATGTTCTATATTTGAAAATTTGTTGTATATATATTCCATAAAATAAAGAAAAGAGAGGTTTAAGTTTAGCAACTTTGGTAGTATTTGAAATGTGACTTACTTAAAAAAATGCTTTCAATTTAAGCCCAAATACCTACAGTGACTAGGCAGTGAAGTGGGTAAGTACAAAAAAAAAAAAAAACCAGAAAGCAGAGACTATTAAATTGGAAATACTGTCCATGTGAACAGGAATAAAATCTCTGTATTGCAGTTGAGATTTTCCATGTGGTAGCTTAACCCCAGCATTGCCAACACTTTGAATTTTCAAGAAAGTCAGAAATCTAAATTTCATATTATTTTTAAATGTCAATAATGAACTTTTTAGCATTCAGAACTATGTGGGATGACAAAATGGGAACCTGGAAATGACCCATCATCAGATCTTTAGCCACTGACCTATATTGGGTTAGCCAAAAAGTTAATTTGGGTTTTTCCATAACATGTTACAGGAAAACTCAAATGAACTTCTTGGCCAACCAAACAATTCATTCAAATGAGACTTAAAATGCTTAAAATAAAGCATAAAATAAAGTTCATGTCATACAATGTTCTTTAACTGAAACAGAGTGCTACACATCTCAGATGCTCAGATATATTGTGAGCTATGAATCACAAAACTAATTCAGAATATAAATCTTATTCCTGTTATAAAATTATGCAAACTAATTGAGCAATATTACCTTACACATGCTCTAGGTTTGGGGTGGCCTTACTTCAATTAGGCAAACACACAGTGCTCTGACAGGCAGAACATATTCTCAGAAGAAAAATACCAGGAAAAAGCCCATATAAGCAATTCTGTTATGATCACAAACTGTTTCAAATCAACATCATCAATCTGTTTTAAATAAGAAATAAACAACTAATTAAATCCAGAATCATAACAGATTCAACAGTTAAAATTCTTACTGCCAAACCAGCTATTTTTTATCTAGAAATAAATCTTGAGTTGACATATACATAAGTTATAGCATATAGGCTTCTATTATATACCCGCCTCCCTTTTACAAGGGCAACGATAACATCAATTAATTATTTCACAAATACAATTACAGGGTGCAACACAGTCAGAAGTCCTGTCAGCTTCATAGATCAAAAAACACTCAGAAGCTTGGCTAGTGAAGCCCGCTCTATTGTCCAGTGCTGGTAGCCTGCCTGTAGTGGTCCCTGGTATTTATTCATTCTTTTACTTTGGACATGAAAAGTCTACTCGCATAGAGAGGTTGATATGACTGTTGACGGTTTTTAAATCAAAGTGTTAATATGCAAAGGAAGTAACATTTCCCAAAGCTTCTGAAAATGCCTCCCTACTTCTTAAACTCCAGGTGACATCCCAAAACCTAACCTTCATATTATAGCACTTAACATAAATCTTGCTTTGTTTCAAAATTTCTTGCTAAAAAGTTTAAAATCATAAATCTTTCAGTCCTCCACTTAAAAAATTTTTTGAGAAAAACCCACCTGTCTTAATCTCTGTGAAACTAAGGTGTAGGCAATACTTTTTCTTCACCAGAATTCTATCAAGATATTATATCATTAAACTCTTTTTTTTTTCTTCTTTTGTAACAACAATGACAATGAAGAATAATTGGGCCACATTAAGTTACTGGTGATATCTTGATCTCTACCAAATAAAGATTAAATAGATATGTAATCAATATTTTATTGACTACAAAACTAAGAACTGTAAAAAAAAGATCTTAATGACTCAAATAACCACAACAGTATGATCACTCACCTAGAGCCAGACATCTTGGAGTACAAAATCGAGTGGGCCTCAGGAAGCATCAATACAAACAAAGCTAGTGGAGGTGAGTTGGCTCATTGGAAAAGACTCTGATGCTGGGAGGGACTGGAGACAGGAGGAAAAGGGGACGACAGATGATGAGATGGCTGGATGGCATCACCGACTCAATGGACGTGAGTTTGAGTGAACTCCAGGAGATGGTGATGGACAGGGAGGCCTGGCATACTGCGATTCATAGGGTCGCAAAGAGTCGGACACGACTGAGCAACTGAACTGAACTGAGTGGAGGTGATGGAATTTCAGCTGAGCTATTTCAAATCCTAAAAGATGATGCTGTGAAAGTGCTGCACTCAATATGCCAGCAAATTTAGAAAACTCAGCATTGGCCACAGGACTAGAAAAGGTCAGTTTTCATTCCAATCCCAAAGAAGGGCAATGCCAAAACTACCACACAACTGCTCATTTTACATGCTAGCAAAGTAATGCTCAAAATTCTATAGGTTGGGTTTCAGCAGTATGTGAAATGAGAACTTTCAAGTGTTCAAGCTGGATTTAGATAAGGCAGAGGAACCAGATATCAAAACACATAATTGCCAGTATGTAAGATACAGAGGTAAACCACAATGTACCATAGTATGGAGATGACATATATTTAAATTCAAGATAAAAAGAAATTAATGTGATAGCTTTCCATACTAAATGTTTATGTAATAAAATTAAGAATCTCATACGGTAAAGAGTCATTTTCAGAACAGTTAATAGATTTAAATGCATCTTTTTGGGGGCCTCACTTCTTCATTACTTTCTAGTATTTTCCAGATATGAACCCATATGTCCATTCCTAGGGTCTTGCTAAAAAATCCAAAGTGAAAGTTAAGTCGCTCAGTTGTATCCAACTGTGTGCGACCCGTGGACTGTAGCCCACCAAGCCTTTCCATCCATGGGATTCTCTAGGCAAGAATACTGGAGTGGGTTGCCATTTCCTTCTCCATCCAAATGGCTTCTTAAAATTTATATCTGACCTGGATATTTCATGTTATCACTATTACTTATATATATTTTTGGAACATGTTCTATATTTGAAAATTTGTTGTATATATATTCCATAAAATAAAGAAAAGAGAGGTTTAAGTTTAGCAACTTTGGTAGTATTTGAAATGTGACTTACTTAAAAAAATGCTTTCAATTTAAGCCCAAATACCTACAGTGACTAGGCAGTGAAGTGGGTAAGTACAAAAAAAAAAAAAAACCAGAAAGCAGAGACTATTAAATTGGAAATACTGTCCATGTGAACAGGAATAAAATCTCTGTATTGCAGTTGAGATTTTCCATGTGGTAGCTTAACCCCAGCATTGCCAACACTTTGAATTTTCAAGAAAGTCAGAAATCTAAATTTCATATTATTTTTAAATGTCAATAATGAACTTTTTAGCATTCAGAACTATGTGGGATGACAAAATGGGAACCTGGAAATGACCCATCATCAGATCTTTAGCCACTGACCTATATTGCTGCTGCTGCTGCTGCTAAGTCGCTTCAGTCGTGTCCGACTCTGTGCGACCCCATAGACAGGAGCCCAACAGGCTCCCCTGTCCCTGGGATTCTCCAGGCAAGAACACTGGAGTGGGTTGCCATTTCCTTCTCCATTGTGTGAAAGCGAAAAGTGTAAGTGAAGTCGCTCAGTCGCATCCGACTTCTAGCGACCCCATGGACTACAGCCTACCAGGCTCCTCCATCCATGGGATTTTCTAGGCAAGAGTACTGGAGTGGCTTGCTATTGCCTTCTCCGCTGACCTATATTGGGTTAGCCAAAAAGTTAATTTGGGTTTTTCCATAACATGTTACAGGAAAACTCAAACGAACTTCTTGGCCAACCAAACAATTCATTCAAATGAGACTTAAAATGCTTAAAATAAAGCATAAAATAAAGTTCATGTCATACAATGTTCTTTAACTGAAACAGAGTGCTACACATCTCAGATGCTCAGATATATTGTGAGCTATGAATCACAAAACTAATTCAGAATATAAATCTTATTCCTGTTATAAAATTATGCAAACTAATTGAGCAATATTACCTTACACATGCTCTAGGTTTGGGGTGGCCTTACTTCAATTAGGCAAACACACAGTGCTCTGACAGGCAGAACATATTCTCAGAAGAAAAATACCAGGAAAAAGCCCATATAAGCAATTCTGTTATGATCACAAACTGTTTCAAATCAACATCATCAATCTGTTTTAAATAAGAAATAAACAACTAATTAAATCCAGAATCATAACAGATTCAACAGTTAAAATTCTTACTGCCAAACCAGCTATTTTTTATCTAGAAATAAATCTTGAGTTGACATATACATAAGTTATAGCATATAGGCTTCTATTATATACCCGCCTCCCTTTTACAAGGGCAACGATAACATCAATTAATTATTTCACAAATACAATTACAGGGTGCAACACAGTCAGAAGTCCTGTCAGCTTCATAGATCAAAAAACACTCAGAAGCTTGGCTAGTGAAGCCCGCTCTATTGTCCAGTGCTGGTAGCCTGCCTGTAGTGGTCCCTGGTATTTATTCATTCTTTTACTTTGGACATGAAAAGTCTACTCGCATAGAGAGGTTGATATGACTGTTGACGGTTTTTAAATCAAAGTGTTAATATGCAAAGGAAGTAACATTTCCCAAAGCTTCTGAAAATGCCTCCCTACTTCTTAAACTCCAGGTGACATCCCAAAACCTAACCTTCATATTATAGCACTTAACATAAATCTTGCTTTGTTTCAAATAACTTGTGTATGTGTTCTTCTCCACTGATTTGTCCCAGGTACCTGAAAAGTGTTGATTTGGTCTTTTTTTTTTTTTTTTTATCATTTATTGTTTACCCATAGAAGACCAACCCATCATAAATCCTTATGCAGATGTGTACAAATACTCAGTATATGTGTACAAATTAATCAAAATATGAAAATCTGGAGATTCAGAGATAGGGATGCAAACCATCCTTTCCATGGTACCTTATGTTTTCTGATTGGTACCCAAAACTGACTGCAGGTGTCGCCCAATAATTGCATAAGATATGCATCATTGTACTGTTAAATTATACAGAAGAGCTCTTGAGCTTCCCATTTGCCATGGAAGATATCTCTTAAGAATATGAGGATGAGACATACACATACATTACCCCTTTAATATGGAGAGCGATAAGAGCAATTATCACGTTATATGAAAATTACTATTTATCTCTTCCCTAGAATACAAACTTCTTAGAATACTGATCATGCCACAGTATCTTCACACTTTCAATATTAAATATAATACAAAATTTGACCCCTAAGATATACTCATATCTGTTAATATAATAACAATCAATGATAAGCCAGTTTGAATAATAATGATGCCATCACCTTCATAATCATTTACAATAAAATATATGGTAAAAGGACTTCCAGGTAGCCAAGACAATGGTGGCTGCATAAATCCATATCTCTTCATGCATCCTATCAAAATTATATAGATCAACAATAAGAACAAATAAAAACATACAAATTCTATGTTTTCAGCAAAACTAGAAGACAGGACATAGTAAGTTTCAGATTACCTAAAAATGGAAGAATAAATGCCAATTCCCATCAGAACTATTTCTTGGGCTCCTGCCACAATGTTTTCAGGGAGTTAGTGACATGTGGAAAAACAGTCCAAAAGAGAGAAAAGGGATTTGAGATAAAATATACTCCCATGGAAGAAGAAAAAATCAAAACAAAACTGAAGAACCTATTACATCAGAACAATGATAAAAAGAAAAAATAATCACATAGAGAGTGACAGTAAAAATATCAAAGTATGTAGCTCCAGAGGCCCATCCATCCACAAAATTATTTTTAAAATTAAGTGTAACTATAATCATTAGCTTTGCAAGAACTCTGGAAAAAGTTAAAGATTTTCAGTTCAGTTCAGTTCAGTCACTCCGTCATGTCCAACTCTTTGCAACCCAATGAATCACAGCACACCAGACCTCCCTGTCCATCACCAACTCCCAGAGTTCACTCAAACTCATGTCCATCGAGTCGGTGATGCCATCCAGCCATTTCATCCTCTGTCATCCCCTTCTCTTCCTGCCCCCAATCCCTCCCAGCATTAGAGTCTTTTCCAATGAGTCAACTCTTCGCATGAGGTGGCCAAAGTACTGGAGTTTCAGCTTTAACACCATTCCTTCCAAGGATATCCCAGGGCTGATCTCCTTCAGAATAGACTGGTTGGATCTCCTTGCAGTTCAAGGGACTCTCAAAAGTCTTCTCCAACACCACAGTTCAAAAGTATCAATTCTTCGGCACTCAGCCTTCTTCATGGTCCAACTCTCACATCCATACATGACCACAGGAAAAACCATAGCCTTGACTAGACGGACCTTTGTTGGCAAAGTAATGTCTCTGCTTTTTAGAAACCAAGCAAACCCTTACTCAAGAAAAATACAACTTAACAATTGTAAGAAAACACTGCAGCATTTTTACCCACTCTTGCCCTATTTACTTTCACTGCTCGGTTGTGGTCTTAAAATCAGCCCATGTTCTCAGTGGAGGATCTTGTTTCTGGGTTCTGGAAAAAACAGAGCAGATCTTATTTTCAGAGAATTGTGTTTGTATGTTCTAAGCTACAGGAGGAGCTAGCCCATGGCATTTATTTTTGTTTTGCTTAAATCAAAATAAACTTAGGGAAGAAAAGCTGGTGTGCAGAAGGCATTCCTAGAAACATTATAAGGGAAATGAATAACTGAGGCAAAAGACAGACAAGTGAAAAGCCTGGGAGGAAAAATTGTGGAGAGAGTTCGAAGGAAAGACTTCCACTCAGAAATGAGAGCGTTCAAAAGCACACATGTTTATTGAGAAATTTAGAAAAGCATGTACATGTGCAGGGAAAGATACACACTCAGAAAAGACTTGAGAAGACTCTAAGCTTTCACCGTTAGCTATCGATGCTCAGGGTGAGCAGGAAGTTAAGGCTAAGTCAGAGTCATGAATGATCTCACCAAGCACTGAAGGAAAGGCAATTTGCAAAAACTGGAAGAGTTTTCTTTCTTTCTTTTTTTTTCCCTCCTGGACTTCAAGGAAATCTGTGAAAACACTAGCTGAACACAAGCTAAAATAACAGAAAAACAGACTTTAGAGCTCATATGTGCCAAAAACTACATACTTTACAAAAATAGTTTAGAAAAACCACTAAACAAATAAATATATGTAGCCCACAGCAAGAAACATAAAAAAACCTTGTGAAAAGGGGGAAAAATCTGATTTCCAGAGTTATTACATCCAAAATATGATTGTTGTATAGAAAACAAATAGATGCCAAAATATATTTTTAAAAACTGACCAAAAAGACATTAAAAGGTTAAATTAAAAAAAAAAAAACGGAAAAAAAGGGCATAAAATATATAATTATAA
>SJYT01017339.1:151763-175319 GCA_006410635.1 Cephalophus harveyi | reverse complement strand
TAACACCCAAAAAAGATGTCCTTTTCATTATAGGGGACTGGAATGCTAAAGTAGGAAGTCAAGAAACACCTGGAGTAACAGGCAAATTTGGCCTTGGAATGCGGAATGAAGCAGGGCAAAGACTAATAGAGTTTTGCCAAGAAAATGCACTGGTCATAGCAAACACCCTCTTCCAACAACACAAGAGAAGACTCTACACGTGGACATCACCAGATGGTCAACACCGAAATCAGATTGATTATATTCTATGCAGCCAAAGATGGAGAAGCTCTATACAGTCAACAAAAACAAGGCCGGGAGCTGACTGTGGCTCAGATCATGAACTCCTTATTGCCAAATTCAGACTCAAATTGAAGAAAGTAGGGAAAACCACTAGACCATTCAGGTATGACCTAAATCAAATCCCTTATGATTATACAGTGGAAGTGAGGAATAGATTTAAGGGCCTAGATCTGATAGACAGAGTGCCTGACGAACTATGGAATGAGGTTTGTGACATTGTACGGGAGACAGGGATCAAGACCATCCCCATGGAAAAGAAATGCAAAAAAGCAAAATGGCTGTCTGGGGAGGCCTTACAAATAGCTGTGAAAAGAAGAGAAGTGAAAAGCCAAGGAGAAAAGGAATGATATAAGCATCTGAATGCAGAGTTCCAAAGAACAGCAAGAAGAGATAAGAAAGCCTTATATGCAAACTTTATACCTCAGCAGAGAAAACTTTACACCTTAGCAGAGAAAAATTCTTTAATATAGGAAATAGTCATAAAATTACACATATTTTATACAGTCTCAAATATTGTCATGAAGAAAACACTACTGACTTCTATAAACTAGAAATATTATAAAACAAAATACAATAAAAATTAATAACAATATTAAGAGTTTTTCTATATAGAAATTTAAAAGAACATATCAAACAACTCTTGCATGAAAGTCAATACAAACTAAAATGATAAGATTTAGCATTACTTTTGAGAACTTCTATACATCATCATAACCTCAGGACAACACTGAAAGCAGTTTTCAGATGAAAATTTACAAGCAGAAACTCATCAATTAAAACAGAAAAAATGAATTGGATGAATTGAATTCCCCAATTAAAACAATAAAGTAAAATATTAATGAGTAAAAGTAATACTGATCACTAGAACTTTCAAGTGTCTATGCATATAAAATGTAATTTAAAAATAAGTTGTTTTATTTGCAACAATATGGATGAATGTCAAAAACATCAGGCTGCTTTAAAGAATCAAAAGACAGATAAAAGAGAACTCTAATCTACAGAAGTAGATAGTGGATCAGTGTTTATACAGAAGATATGAATAGTATGCTAATCTTTGGACTGAAAAGTGTCTTATGATACACATATTTGCTTATACATGTTAAAAGTGATGCAATACATGTATATAAAAACTCGGTGGGAACCATACATATAGTCAAAAGGAAGATTTTTTTTTTAATATATTTTACCCTTAAAAACTTTTTCTTCTAAACAAGTAATCTAGCATGATATGAAGTCAATATATGATTTTTTAAAAAGTACTGAAAACTGATTATCAAACACTTTCCAAATGATTTACAATGGTGGTAGAACAGGCCCATGGTGCCCGAACTAAAATTTTCAGGCCAAATTTCAGAATTCAGAATTATTCAGAGCTTAGAAAGATAATACACAGTAAAGCCCTTGTGTATGACACCTCTTGTGTATGTCACCTCCAGTGAGGTGTGAGCCAGTACCCCTTAATCAAACACATTAATATTCTGTAGTGAAATATATAATTATTCAAATTGAGCAAATTTTAAAAAAACAATATGTTACCTCAGCTCAGTTGAAGCAGATTTTGCAGCCAAATAACTGAAAAGAAAACTTAGTTTTCTGAGATTTGGGATTTCAGAAGCGTAGATAAGGAAATCAGGATCCTTACTTGCCCACAGCATTGGGCATATAGAAGATTTTTTTATGGACCTATTAACTAGGTGATTCCTGATAAAACAATTTCATCAAAACGTTCATGTGTGATATCACCCACATTAAGTTCAGCAATTCAGCTAGGACACATGCACATTTCAAGACAAGAAAGGTCTGCTAAGACTAAGAAATGGGGCTGCTTCCCAGCAGGATGCCTCATTAGAAGATCTGTAATAGTATCTGAGTCTGGATTGGATTCTTCTTAGGATATTCAGTAGTTTGGTTTCAGTTCTTCCCAGATTCTCAAAATACAAAGAAAAAGAAATAAAAAGGACTTCATTAAAAGGAGGAGGAGGAGAAAAAAGGTTCTCATTTATCCAAGTTCATTGGAAATTTGCAATTCAGCATCCATTGCTATAATAATGAAAATGTTATAAAAGCTTTATCTTATCTTCTATACTTTTTAATGTTATTAATATAATTTAAAGACTGTATAAACTTTATCATTTCCAAAAAACACACATCCAAATAATTTTCTAGATGTTATCAATTTGAAGTCTTCAAACAATGATTTTTTTAACAAAAGGTAACACTAATTTTGCTTATTGCTACTTTTGTTTGTGATCCTCTGAATTGACACTAATTACGTAAATGTTCATGTATTTAATTAATAGGGGAAGTGAGTAGAATGCTTGGATTGATGGAGTGAAAGGTCTTATAATTATGCTGACAATTATTAATAATTGCAACAATAATTTTGAATAAATTAATTTTACATGTACTGAAATCAATAAGGAAAACTACATACTGAGCCTGCAAACATTATTATAATCAATTGTAATTTCTTTTTCAGCAAATTTGTTTTTCATATCTGGCATACATATATCAAAAGCTATAGATCTCTGAAGCCCAGAAATAAAGTGAAATAATCCAATGGGCAGTTCTAAAGTAAGAAGCTCTTCTAAGTGGAAATCTCATCACTATCTCAAATTCCATATTCTCTTTGGCCAAAGTCACCTTTAGAAAGATAATCAATAAAGGGAGATGAATATTAAGAAGACTGTTCTTTTCCAAATGTTAAAAAATATTCCAGTTTCAAATGCCATACTCCTGTTGATTCACCTTTATGAGATTTATTTTGCTATCACCTTCCTGTGTCCAGTGGATTTGAAGAACTGTCTGCACACCCGGTAATATACACACAATCATCTGTCCTCACTTTCTGGGGTACAAAAATTAGCAAATAATATCAGGGTTAAGGAAAACTAGTAAATTTTAAATTTGACAATTCTTTGTCTAACTAATATCTTAGAGGTCCAGGAGAGGGAGTAAGGGCTTAAAAAAAAAAAAAGAAAAAATCCCAGCAGTTGTTTTCAAAGCCTCTTGTTTTACCCACTACATCTGATAAGAGAGTTTATGAGGAACTGGGTTTCATCCCTTCCCTTTAAATGGCTACTTCCAGAATAAAGTTTCAAATTCAGTGAGAGAACCATCACTCTCACTGACCAGGTTGGGAAGTGTTTCTTTATCATGCTCAAAGCTGAGAAACAAAGCTTATCTTTTCCCAAACCAAAATAAATCACGCGACGTCCAATTTGACACTAATACAAAAGAAGTCAAGGGCCTCTTTGGGTTTGCTGAAGGAAAGGAAGGGACATCTAGTTCTTGCAAGTGTCAGTTGCAAATGATTAATGAATCAAAAGAAACTAACAGGAAGGGGAGTAAATCAACACAGGGTCAAGTGGTCCAGATGTCAAAAGGCCGGACAAATAGGTAATTTGTTGAGATGCTTATGAAGGATTTTCCCAGAGAAGGTCACAAAGTACTATGACTGTAAATAAGAGCAATGGAAACTCTTCCACAGACCTACTGGGAAGAGCTGTCTGCAGGCCCACTGGACACACACAGAAGCATCTGTCCTCATATGCCTGCTGATCTTATTAGAGGAAGTGAGATGGCATCTTGAGAACACCTCCTCTCTACTCTAGTTTATTGGAGCAGATGAACAGATCTTCAAGTGCACAAAGTAAATATTCAGGGAAAGATGAGGGGAGCAGGAGTGGGAGGAATCTCAGAAACAGAAACAGAGAAAAACAGAATATGAACCCTCATAAAATAGAGTGAAGAATATAAGAAAATCTGGATCTTTGCTTATCAAAGATTCATAGTTAAAGCATCTGCCTGACAATGCAGGAGATGCAAGAGATGTGGGTTCGATTCCCTAGATTGGGAAGATTCCCTGGGGTAGGAAATGGCAACTCACTCCAGTATTCTTGCCTAGGAAAATTCCTTGGACAGAGGAGCCTGGTGGGCAGAGGAGCTTGGTGGGCTACAGTCCATGGGGCTGCACAAAGTCAGACATGACTGAACACACACACACATTGTTTGGCAGAAACGTTAATAAAAAAGCAACAGGAACATACCCTCTATTGATTATAAAGATGGATTGCTTAGGTCCCAACAGGCAAGAATCTGTTTCATACCCTTAAGTGAAGTCTTTTTGAGGAAAAGGAAGATGACTATATACACACCAGTTGTTATTAACGACTATTATTGGTCCTAATAACCATGACTAATAGTAAAGGCTACTGTTCTGCCCAGACAGAGCAAAGACTATGTTAACACTTACCCAGCACACCGCCTGTGTGTTCATCTCAGAAGAGTAAAAAATACCTCCAGAAGCAACTAGGATTGGTTTTTAATGCAAAGGTACTTCATCTGGTTTCCACAAACACTATTTAGAAGTCAAAAATCAAATTTCACTTCCTCCCACTCTCCTCACCACATACAGAGTACATCAGTGAATCTGTGTTCATTACTCTGAGTATCTGACAGCTTCCAGCAAATTCTCAAGTGCTCTTAAAGGATTAATAACTACCTATATAATACCCTACCTATAAGGCCAGTGGAGAAGGAAACGGCAACCCACTCCAGTATTCTTCCCTGGAGAGTCCCAGGGATGGAGGCACCTGGTGGGCTGCTATCTATGGGGTCGCACAGAGTCAGACACGACTGAAGCGACTTAGTAACAGCAGCAGCAGCAGCATAAGGCCAGTAGTAGATAGAAGGGTACTAAAACAGAAATAGTAGTGACTATCCATTTAGTTAGCTAACCCAAGAAGAGGGCTTGTTTCATGGAATGTGTGTGTGTGTGTGTGTGTGTGTGTCTGTGTCTGTGTATACTTGAGAAAAGTAAAACAGAATCCAACATCCTGGTATTTATTTTTAATATGAATAATCCTACAATTCTTATCAATTTTACATCAGAATAAATAATTTTAGCAAGGGACAGGAAGACTGTCAAAGAAAACTGGGAAGAATTATTAGGTAGGATATCTGCCAACTAATCAAAATGTATTTAAATTGAAATTTGAAGGGAATAGAAAACTATTTTACAAGTTTATAAGCAGATACCAGACATGGCATCAGAAAAGACAAAATTTTGGTGACACAGAGGTAAGCAACTGTCCCTCAAATTTCACTGGTTTATATTAAAAATATAATAGATTAAATAATTTAGTAAGTAAGGAGTAAATATTTTGCATATTCTGCTCCCTTTTCATTTCACTGGTGTATAGTGACCTAAATTACTCTAAAATCAAAGATTTCCTTGTGAAATATTCATGTAAGATTCTTCTGTATAAGTGGATAGTAACCTTTAGCACTGAAAAACTTCCTGGGTTTTAAAACTGCTTATAAAAATAGCATAGAACACATATGAGAAAGAAAGTAAAAGTATTAAAATTTTATTGGGTTTTTATCTTTTAAAAATAAAAAAAATCAAAATAGAAAAAGTAGGTATATTATTAAGTGATAACTGAAATGAAGCATAATATGGATAAGAAGATAATTAGCTTCTTTTTAGAAAAATAAAACCCAGGAGACAGAAAGAACTTAAATAGATGAGATTCATCATTTTTTGAATCTTCAAATTATGGAAACTTTTAAAAGAGGTATTATAACATCAAACACTGTTCAATACCTTGCTTTTCAGAAAGAAGAGAATATTAAATTCTGTACATGCCAATGGTTTACATTAGCATTGTTCCCTGGCCAGTGTTTAGAATAAGTTATTAAATAAATGGATGATGAGTACATAGAAAAGAAAGTGAAGTTACTAATGGCCATCAAGGGTTCACTGGAAAAAGTTATGCCAAGTGAACAGTTTTCCTTTAACAGCTTCTAGTGCCAACTGGGAGAGTGAGTTCTAAATCTTCAAGCAGATTCTGTAGCTATTTTCCCTTGTGCTCTACCATATTTCTTATCAGTGACTTTTAGTGAAGGCCTGAAAACTTAAGAAGAAAAATGTCTGACTAAACGGGAAACAATAAGAGCAGTTATGGTAGCTGAGAGATTCAAAAGCACAAAAACTGAAACTGGGAGAACTTGAAACCAACAAGATTAAATTGTGGCAAACTCAAAGTACTCCCCATAGGATGGGTGGCTGTCAGTTGCTTCTGGAAACTGAGAGGGACAGTATGCATCTGAGCAGCACCTCGGCAGGGATACCTTAATTAATATCAGACTGCCAAGTCCTGGCTGGCTCATATGCCTAAGTATTTGATGGGCTTATCAAGGGAGGATAAGATGCCTGGGAAAGACCCCAAGACAAATAGCTCTAAAATGAGTACAAATTTTCAATTGTTGACTTGCTTTTTAACTTCTCTTATCTTTTATACCAATGACCTCATTGCTTATCATGGAAAGGGTGCTATTAAAATGATTAGAACAAACCATGAAAAGGTTATTATGAATGATCATATATAATATATTGAGAGATACAGTCTAAATAAACTTATCAAATTTTATTCCTTTGAGTCATGTTTTAAAATGTTTTCATATATTCTCTTGATGCCAACATGCATTTTGAAGTCCACAGATCCGTCTAAGATTTCCAAGGAGAACATGTCTACTACCTGAGGCATGGAGAAAGGATAAAATGAATAGATTTTCAAGGCAACAACTTCAATTGGGGTAAAATTAAACAAAAAACTAAAACAACAAAGAAAATTGTGTCAGAAAGTGGGGAAGGTGGAAGGCCAAGCAAAAATATCTGGCTGAACTTGATTAAACTATCTTTTATTTCAAGTAAAATGAGAATGTGGTCAATGCCCTGCAACACTTAGTTTCTACTCTTTAATGAGACTGTAAATTTCAATAAGAATAAAGATCACAATGTTATTGACCTGCTTCCAAACTTTCTGCAGTTCTGAGCTTCCATAGTCCTCCTGTCAAAATTACTTGATTTTTGTTTGTTCATTGAAGTATAATTGATTTACAATGTTGTGTTAATTTCAGGTGTACAGCAAAGTGACTCGGTTTATATAAATAAATATGCATAATACATTGCAGCTCAGAAAATCAAAGACCAAATGTTTCTTATGTTATAATGACCACTCAGTGACTTATTTTACCTTTTTTTCCACTCTTCAATAATTTGTGTAACAGCAATGTATCCAATAGAAAACCAGTATTTAACAATTAAAAAATATACATGAATGAGAAAAATGAAAAACAAAAGTATTAACTAAATTCAATTACATTGTGTGGAGTAAATTGATCATCTTGCTTCATGTACTGAATTATTTGAGCCCAAGGAAATGGAGGCTCATTAAACAGTTCTCATCATACTTCTATCATGCTAACAGATACTATTCTCTCCCATATCATGATTAATAACAAAATTTAAAAAAAAAATCTGAGATAGAAACTGGTAGTGAAACTCCAAACAAAATCAATTTATGGAGATTAGCAAAAGAGATAAAATTTCACTTACAGATAACCATAATGAACTTGGAGTGACATACTCTTCCCCTCTTTAACATCTAGAGAATTTTATAGTTAGCAGTAGGAGAAAGTTACAATAGAAGAAACTAAGATATGGAGCTTTTTTCCCCTCAGGCTAGATTTATACATTTGGCATAAAGTTTCCTCTCTAGAGTTGGGTAAAGAGGCCAAACATAGCTATGCAACCCAGTCATTTCCATCACTGTGTATATATCATTGTTTGGGTACAAGCAACAACAACAAAAAATACACTGGTTACAATAAATAAAATGTGGAAACAGTTGAAAGCATATCAGAAAATTTCAAAAATCAAATAAAAAGCTAGAAAAAAAATCACATTTAGAAATTGGCAGGAACCAGAAAAAATCAGTGGTTTAGGGAGCAGGTAGTTCTCTGCAGTGTCTCAAAAGAATGAACCCCAAGTGTTTTCTGTCTTTATGTCCCTCAAATTCCAGGGAGAAAAGTCCCATGAATCTAGCTTAGTCCCATGGTTAGAAGGGTTAAGACACCTCGAGTCAGTTATGCTAAACTGTATACCATGAGAAGACAAGTAATTCCTCTCTCCCAGACTTTGGATTCTATGACTAAATGAATGAACATTGGTTCATTCTAAAATGACAAACATCCACTACAACCACTAAAGTCTAAACCAGGTTTTAGTCAATAAGAGCAGATAAACGAGCAGATAAGAGCAGATCTACGATAAACGAGCAGATCTACGAAAAAGTAGTTACCAACTCAAGAAATGAGACAATCTTACACAAATCTTTTATCTTGAATTTCTAACCATTAGTGGACACAGGTCTCATTTACAAACTTTTCTTATATAGACCACTGTGAGTTAGGTGATAAGTGCTTAGACTTTATAATAGAAAAATGATGATATTCACTATGAAATTATAAAATGAAAGGCTAGTAATATGATAGAAATCATTGAGGAAACTTTTCTAGCTTTCTTTAGGCCTTTACGGAGAAGGCAATGGCATCCCTCTCCAGTACTCGTGTCTGGAAAATCCCATGGACGGAGGAGCCTGGAAAGCTGCAGTCTATGGGGTCACTGAGGGTCAGACATGACTGAGCAACTTCACTTTCCTTTTTCACTTTCATGCATTGGAGAAGGAAATGGCAACCCACTCCAGTGTTCTTGCCTGGAGAATCCCAGGGATGGGGGAGCCTGGTGGGCTGCCGTCTATGGGGTCGCACAGAGTCAGACACGACTAAAGTGACAGCAGTTAGGCCTTTACCTGCATTTAGTAGGTAGCTGTTATCTTCCCAGGAGGTGGTAGAACCAGCAATGCTGTATGATACAGTTATAGGAACTGTTAATTGTCTTTCAAGATAACGTTTTCCTTTACCTCTGTAGTAATACAGCAAAGCAACGGTCAACTGGAATAGACTATGATTCTCAGTCTTCTTTGTAAAAGTCATGTATCTGAGTTTCAGCAGATGATAAAAAGCTTCATGAGGCACTTTCTCAAACCCTCTTGAAAGACTTTAGCAAATTCTCTTTATCTTTTTTTCTGTGACACTTCTTTCCTGCTAGATGGAATATGAATTTGAAGGTCGAAGCTGGAACATCAACGTTGGACTATGAGGTAATTTTGAGGATGAAGCCTTTCATGTTATTCAGTTGCTCAGTCCTGTCTGACTCTTTGTGATCCCATGGACTGGAGAATGCCAGGCTTTCCTGTCCTTCACCATCTCCCAGAGCTTGCTCAAACTCATGCCCATTGAGTCGGTGATGCCCTCCAACCATCTCATCCTCTGCTGTTCCCTTCTCCTCCCTCCTTCAACCTTTCCCAGCATCAGGGTTTTTTCCAGTGATCAGCTCTTCACATCAGGTGGCCAAAGTATCTGAGCTTCAGCATCAGTCCTTCCAATGAATATTCAGGACTGATTTCCTTTAGGATTGACTGGTTTGATCTCCTTGCAGTCCACAGGACTCCTCTCAAAAGTCTTCTCCAACACCATAGTTCAAAAACATCATGAAGCCCCTTTACGAGGTCATGCTGAAATAGCGCCCGGGCCTGAAATCGGACTGAAGCCTTTTCCTCGCCTGCCGTCTCCTGCCGCTTCTAGACTACGGCCCCCTACAAAGTGAGTGAGCTTTGAGCCCTTGTGAAAATGTGTACGCAGGACCAGAGCGTTCTGCACACCAAGGAAACGTGCTTCCTGAGGGAGTGGTGGAGTAAAATAGCACCTGCTACTCCTAAATCTAAATTGGAAGAAAATACCAAAGATGAAAAAATAGATGGTAAGAAGCTGGAGGAAAACATAAAGATAGAGGAATCAAGTGAGAAAAGTGTTCTAGAAATTGACAATGAAGGTTGAACCAGACACTGATGCACCTCAAGGAACAGGAGATGAAAATGTAGAGATAACTAAGGAGTGATGGATCAGGCAAATGATAAAAATGTGGCTGTCATTAATGCCCTAAATGATGGTGAACTACAGAAAGCCATTGACATGTTCACAGATGCCATCAAGCTAAATCCTCATTTAGCTATTCTGTATGCCAAGAGAGCCAGTGTCTTCATCAAATTACAGAAGCCAAATGCTGCCATCCGAGACTGACAGAGCTATTGAAATAAATCCTGGTTCAGCTCAGCCAAATACAAGTGGGGAGAGAAAGCACACAGACTTCTGGGCTACTGGGAAGAAGTTGCCCATGATCTTGCCCTTGCCTTTAAGCTGGATTATGATGAAGATGCTAGTGCAACGCTGAAGGATGTTCAACCCAGGGTCCAGAAAATTGCTGAAAAACGGAAAAAGTATGAGCAAAAACGTGAAGAGCGCGAGATCAAAGAAAGAATAGAAGGGTTATGAGGGCTCGGGAAGAACGTGAGAGAGCCCAGAGGGAGGAAGAAGCCAGAAGACAATCAGGATCTCAGTCTGGCTCTTTTCCAGGTGGCTTTCCTGGGGGAATGCCTGGTAATTTTCCTGGAGGAATGCCTGGAATGGGAATGGGAATGCCTGGAATGCCAGGAATGGCTGGGCTCAATGAAATTCTCAGTGATCCAGAGGTCCTTGCAGCCATGCAGGATTCAGAAGTTATGGGGGCCTTCCAGGATGTGGTCCAGAACCTGGCAACTATGTCAAAATATCAGAGCAACCCAAAGTTTATGAGCTTTCGGCCAAATTTGGAGGTCAAGCATAATGCCCTTCTGACATAAAGCCCCTGATGGAGGAAAAGCAACTTAGATCACCTAATGGATGTTGCAATAATACAAACCAGTGTATCTCTGACCTTCTCATGAAGAAAGCTGGGGTGCTTTGAAAATAATCCCTACCCCTTTCCCCTAAATTCAGCTGAACACATTTTACAGTGGTTTGCCATTAGGGTATTCATTCAGATAATGTTTTCCTACTAGAAATTAAAAACTTTAAACAATTTTAAAACCTTACAAATACTTAAAATTAAAAAGATGTATTAACCTCTACTTTTTTCTTTACTAATCATTTTTATTTTTTCCTTTGAATTAATTAGGCAAGGAAGATGCATCAGTGTGGAAGATTTACTGTTCCAAGTTTGAGTGAAATAAAGATTTGTTGCTGCTGCTGCTGCTGCTAAGTCACTTCAGTCGTGTCCAACTCTGTGTGACCCCATAGACGGCAGCCCACCAGGCTCCCCCCTCCCTGGGGTTCTCCAGGCAAGAACACTGGAGTGGGTTGCCATTTCCTTCTCCAATGCATGAAAGTGAAAAGTGAAAGGGAAGTTACTCAGTCGTGTCCGACTGTTAGCGACCCCATGGACTGCAGCCCACCAGGCTCCTCCATTCATGGGATTTGCCAGGCAAGAGTACTAGTGGGAGGCAAATACAACATTTAAATAGATAAAATTTGAATTGGACATATGGTTACTGAGGCATTTTGATTTGTTTTTTTAATTGCTTTGTTATTACTATTTTAAATGATTTGCTTCTGTAAACTCTTGGGACCACCAGTATTGCAGTAGGACCTGGGTAGGGACTGGAAGTCCTTGGCCGGACAGCAGCCATCTTAATACATTTCATATCACATGTCCCCTTGTGCACATGCAGTTAAATCTTACACTGTGGTGAAGGGATGGTTTTTATAATGCTGCAGTAAAATTAGATTACTTAGCTCTGTCCTTGTCTGATACCTAAAATAAATGTTTCACATTTCCACATGGGGGGAAAAAAAGCATCATGAGAGAATAAACCTGAGCCTCTAAAAATTCCATGAAGTAGAAATCTTAAGGTATTTCTATCTTGCTTAAGTCAGTGTTGTTGTTAGGATTACCTATAAGTAACAGAGATACTAAGCAAATAACAACCACCCCTTTGTTGTACATGAACACATGATTTAGACTGGCCCTTTATAGTGCTCCCTATCCCCACAGTGCTTAGAATTCTCCAAGCCTGGCTTCAACAGTACATGAACTGTGAACTTCCAGATGTTAAAGTTGGATTTAGAAAAGGCAGAGGAACCAGAGACCAAATTGCTAACATCCACTGGATCATTGAAAAAGCAAGAGAATTCCAGAAAAACATCTACTTCTGGTTTATTGACTATGCCAAAGCCTTTGACTGTGTGGATCACAATAAACTATGGAAAATTCTTCAAGAGATGGGAATACCAGACCACCTGACCCACCTCCTGAGAAATCTGTATACAGGTCAAGAAGCAATGGTTAAAACTGGGCATGGAACAACAGACTGGTTCCAAATTGGGAAAGGGGTACATCAAGGCTGCATATTGTCACCCTGCATATTTAACTTAAATGTGAGTGCATGATGAGAAATGCCAGGCTGGATGAAGCACAAGCTGGAATCAAGATTGCCAGGAGAAATATCAATAACTTCAGATATGCAGATGACACCACCCTTATGGCAGAAAGTGAAGAAGAACTAAAGAGCCTCTTGATGAAAGTAAAAGAGGAGAGTGAAAAAGTTGGCTTAAAATTTAACTTTCCAAAAACTAAGATATGGCATCTAGTCCAATCACTTCATGGCAAACAGATGGGTAAACAATGGAAACAGAGAGAGATTTTATTTTTTTAAGCTCCAAAATCACTGTAGATGGTGACTACAGTCATGAAATTAAAAGACACTTGCTCCGTGGAAGAAAAGTTTTGATCAACCTAGACTGCATATTAAAAAGCAGAGACATTATTTTGCCAACAAAGGACCATCTAGTCAAGGCTATGGTTTTTCCTGTAGTCATGTATGGATGTGACAGTTGGATTATAAAGAAAGCTGAGCACTGAAGGATTGATGCTTTTGATCTGTGGTGTTGGAGAAGACTCTTGAGATTCCCTTGGACTGCAAGGAGATCCAAGGAAATCAGTCCTGAATATTCATTGGAAGGACTGATGCTGAAGTGCCAGTATTTTGGCCACCTGATGTGAAGAACTGACTCACTAGAAAAGACCTTGACACTGGGAAAGATTGAAGGAGGGATGAGAAGGAGGTTGAGATGTTTGGATGGCATCACTGACTCAATGGACATGAGTTTGAGTCAGCTCCAGGAGTTAGTGATGGACAGGGAAGCCTGGCATGCTGCAGTCCGTGGGGTCACAAAGAGTGGTACACAACTGAGCAACTGAACTGATCACCACAGTGGCAGCTGGCTTAGCAACAAGCACACACTAAGCTGGATCAATCTGGGGGCTTCACAGAAACTTAATCAATATAAATGTCTTTCCTTTGGGCTGCTAGTCTGAATGATGTAAGTATAGCAATGGTTGCAACCTCTTAATGTCTCCTACCATACAGAGACCATTTCCACAGTAAAAGAGAATGTGGAAGGAACACAGAGGAAAACAATGATAGAAAAAAGGAGTAGAAGAGACAGAAAAATATTTGACATTATGTGACTTTATGATACCAACTGTGCCCATAGATTTACCAGTTCCTTACAGTACTCATTTGGTGGTGAGGGAGAGGTTGATAGAATTAAGGTCCTTGAGTTGAGTTTCTGTTACTTAATCCTGTAAGAAATCTGACTTAACAAGTCACTTTTTATAAAATGGCCATTCCAGAAGATTAATTGTTTCAGGTGTCATATACACTTCCAATCCTCTTGGTTTTGTAGATGTTTTTACTACCTAAGTTACAAAGGGGAAAAAAAGAGAATCCATCACATGAAATTTCCTTTAACTTTTTAGACCACCCTAATAATAGTGTGTTGTTGGAAGAGGGTGTTTGCTATGACCAGTGCATTTTTTTGGTAAAACTCTATTGGTCTTTGCCCTGCTTCATTCAGCATTCCAAGGACAAATTTGCCAGTTACTCCAGGTGTTTCTTGACTTCCTACTTTTGCATTCCAGTCCCCTATAATGAAAAGGACATCTTTTTTGGGTGTTAGTTCTAAAAGGTCTTGTAAGTCTTCATAAAACCGTTCAACTTCAGCTTCTTCAGCATCACATGCTAGTAAAGTAATGATCAAAATTCTCTGGCTTCAGTAATATGTGAACCGTGAACTTCCAGATGTTCAAGCTGGTTTTAGAAAAGGCAGAGGAACCAGAGATCAAATTACCAACATCCACTGGATCATGGAAAAAGCAAGAGAGTTCCAGAAAAACATCTACTTCTGCTTTATTGACTATGCCAAAGCCTTTGACTGTGTGCATCACAATAAACTGTGGAAAATTCTGAGAGAGATGGAAATACCAGACCACCTGACCTGCCTCTTGAGAAATCTGTATGCAGGTCAGGAAGCAACAGTTAGAACTGTGAATGATGCTGAAGCTGAAACTCCAGTACTTTGGCCACCTCATGTGAAGAGTTGACTCATTGGAAAAGACTCTGATGCTGGGAGGGATTGGGGGTGGGAGGAGAAGGGGACGACCGAGGATGAGATGGCTGGATGGCATCACAGACTTGATGGACATGAGTCTGAGTGAACTCTGGGAGTTGGTGATGGACAGGGAGGCCTGGCATGCTGCGATTCATGGGGTCGCAAAGAGTCAGACATGACTGAACAACTGAACTGAACTGAACTGAATATAGTGTGTAATAAAACCTGTTCTATCCACCATTATCCTTCTCTCTTTTGGTACTATGATTGGAAAATCTGCCCAACTTTCTTTCCCAAACTAATATTCAGCCTCATCTTTCATTAATTTCTTCTGTAAACATGCACTGAGCATTTGTTAGTATGCACTGGGCACCGAGTTTGACTCTGGAAACATAGGGTGACTAATACTCAGCCCTTGTGCTATTCTGTGCTTAGTCGCTCAGTTGTGTCAGACTCTGTGACTCTATCGACTGTAGTCTTCCAGGCGCCTCCATCCATGGGGACTCTCCAGACAAGAATACTGGAGTGTGTTGCCATGCCTTCCTCCAGTGGATTTTCCCAACCCAGGGATCGAACCCATGTCTCCCACATTGCAAGTGAATTTTTCACTGTCTAAGTCACCTCTTAAGGAACTCACAACCTAGAAGAGTACACAGACATATAAATGGACAATTGATTGTTATTGTATTAAATGAGTAAAAACAGGGATAGAGCTTTGGGGAAGGAAGGAAAGCAGTTCTCTAACCAAGCATGCAAGCAAAGGAAGAAGGAATGAGAAATAATATCTGGGAAAATCTAAGAGAAGAGAGACATTCTAATTGTAAGAGTTGGTAGGAGTCAGGCAAATAGGGAGAAAATATTCCAGTCAAAGGAACCCACCATAGAGGACACTGAGATTAACAGCAGCACGGTGTGTTCAGTGAGCCACAGTTCTGAGTTGGTGATAAAGTAAAGTCAAGTGAGACAGCCAAGAAATAAAGTAAGTCCTTATGGTTGTTGTAAAAGGTTTAACAGAGGGTCCACCCTGGAAAGTAGAATTATTGTAACATTTTAAGCAAAAGAGTGACATTATAAAATTTCTATTTTTTGAGTTGGTGATAAAGTAAAGTCAAGTGAGACAGCCAAGAAATAAAGTAAGTCCTTATGGTTGTTGTAAAAGGTTTAACAGAGGGTCCACCCTGGAAAGTAGAATTATTGTAACATTTTAAGCAAAAGAGTGACATTATAAAATTTCTATTTTATAAGCTTGCTCTGGATGCTCGTGAAGATTGTAGAGGGATATGAGATGAGGCAGAGAAATCAGCTAAGAGAATATTTCTGGAATCAAGGGATGAACAATGTGGCTTGCAAAAGGGTGAAAGTGGTAAGAAATATTTCAAAGATGGAGCTAACAGAATTTTATCAAGGGGTTAAAAATGGACAAGAGAGGAAACTAGATGATACCAACAGTTTTGGCCTGAGCAACTGAGGAAATAGAAATGCTGTGTATCAGGATGAAAAGGATTGGAAGAGAAACAGTTTCTAGAAGAAAATAAGGACATTATTTATGATCACAGAATGATAGAGATGAAAATTAAACATTCATATAGATGTCTGGGCTAAGAGGCTTGATCAGGATTGAAGATAAATTTAGAATGAAGAAATATCAATAACCTCAGATATGCAGATGACACCACCCTTATGGCAGAAAGTGAAGAGGAACTAAAAAGTCCTTTGATGAAAGTGAAAGTGGAGAGTGACAAAGTTGGCTTAAAGCTCAAATTCTGAAGGAGATCAGCCCTGGGATTTCTTTGGAAGGAATGGTGCTAAAGCTGAAACTCCAGTACTTTGGCCATCTCATGCGAAGAGTTGACTCATTGGAAAAGACTTTGATGCTGGGAGGGATTGGGGGCATGAGAAAAAAAGGACGACCGAGGATGAGATGGCTGGATGGCATCACAGACTCAATGGACGTGAGTGTGAGTGAACTCCGGGAGTTGGTGATGTACAGGGAGGCCTGGCGTGCTGTGATTCATGGGGTCGCAAAGAGTTGGACATGACTGAGTGACTGAACTGAACTGAGTATTATGCTAAAGCTGAAACTCCAGTACTTTGGCCACCTCATGCGAAGAGTTGACTCATTGGAAAAGACTCTGATGCTGGGAGGGACTGGGGGCAGGAGGAGAAGGGGACAACAGAGGATGAGATGGCTGGATGGCATCACGGGCTCAATGGATGTGAGTCTGAGTGAACTCCGGGAGTTGGTGATGAACAGGGAGGCCTGGCGTGCTGTGATTCATGGAGTCGCAAAGAGTCGGACACGACTGAGCGACTGAACTGAACTGAGCACATATACATTATCTCAAGATAGGAGGCTGTGTAAGATGACTCAGAGAATAGACTATAACCAGAAGGGATCTGAAAACTCTAAGTTGTTTCAATATTCAGGGGCCTTTACAAGATAAGGATTCAGCAAAGGAAAGAGAGGAAAGAACTGCCAATGAGATTCAAAGATACCAGAAAGGAATATGTGAGAATGTTTCTAGGAGGAGAAGTAACCAAATGCTACTGAGCGCTTCATTTTCAAATTTAGGGTTAGAAAACGTTTCCAGCAATATCCCTCTGTCACCATTCTGTGCATCCCCCGACTCCAACCTTAACCCTTATTCCATCTCCATTGTAGTCCTGCCACCTGCCAACAAGTTCTTGCCTAGCAGCTAGGAAAGTAGCCCTTCTAAGTTTTAGTATCTCTTCCCAAAGATAGGGTAACCTAATCATATTTAATATGTATCAGGGGGCAATAGTTTAATAGTGCATAAGACAGCAGAAGCCAAGAAAAACAGACTCAAAAAGCAATTACCTTGGACATAAAATTAGAAGTTTTTTAAATTGGGTGAAAAATGTTGCAATCCTTTATGCTTTTCTAATTTTCTTGCTTCAACAATTCACTGAGGCAGCATTACATACAGCTCAGGGATTACCCCAATTTGAGAGCTTCAGTTCTTTCTATTTGGAAAGTGATTCTGATGGATAGTATTAATATTATAGTACTGCATCAGAAAAGCTATCAAATATTCATTTTTAAGTAATTGTAACACCAATTTTCATTACCTAGAATGATAGCAGAGATCACCTAGGACAGTACTGGCAATTTCACAAATAAATCCTAAGATGGATCTAAAGTTTTGTTGATTTAACTTGAAAGCAAAGACCAGGTCATCATGTCAGTTAAAGAAGTGGCTCTTAATGTATTGTTCATGGACGAGAAGCAGCAGCAGCCCCTGGAAATTGCTGGAAATACACATTCTCAGGTCCCAATGCAAATCTACTGAATTAGATACTCTGGGGGTAGAGGCCAGCAACAGTGCTTTAACAATCTCCCCAGGTGATTCCAATGAACAGAGTTTGATAAAGGCTGGGTTAAAGGATGAGAAAGGGAGACAGCAAGGAATATAGAAAAGGAGGACCAGAAAGAAAAGAGTAGGGGGGAGAGAGAGAAGGGAAAAAAGCAAGAGAGGTGGGAGAGAAAGAAAAGGTGAGGGCACTCAAGGGGACGAGGGCTAGGGAATCTGAGTGGAAGGCTGAGAAGAAAGATGGGAGTGGCGTAGGAGTGTGAGAGGAAGGGAGAACCACAGGTGTCCTTTGATGGATATCTAGGGCTTTCCTGGTAGCTTAGATGGTAAAGAATCTGCCTGCAGTGCAGGAGACCAGGGTTCTATCCCTGGGTCAGGAAGATTTCCTGGAGAAAGAAATGGCTACCCAGTTCAGTATTCTTGCCTGTAGAATTCCATGCACAGAGGAGCCTGGTGGGCTACAGTCCATGGAGTCACTAAGAGTCAGACACACCTGAGCAACCAGCACTTTTCAGTGTCACATGAGTACTTACACGTATATGATCAACAGTTTTGTTCTTGTTTAGTCACTAAACCATGTTGAACTCTTTTGTGACCCCCAAAGACTGTAGCCTGCCAAGCTCCTCCGTCCATGGGATTTCCCAGACTAGAATACTGGAGTGGGTTATCACTTCCTCCTCCAGGGAATCTTCCTGACTCAGGAATCAAACCCACATCTCCTGCATTGGCAGGTGTATTCTTTACCACTGAGTCACCTTTGAGGTGGTATTTTGAAGTGAATAATAATTACCTCACAATATTATAAGAATTCATCTGAGAAAATTAAAGTAAAATGCATTTCTGGCACCTAATATGGGTAATATCTGTATAAAATTACTAACCCCCAAACAGCTTAATATAGCTCACAGCCCCTTCAAAATCTTAATTTTCCTCCTTTATTAACTATTATTTTCATTTATTTTCTCCAAGGCACATCTGTCTTAGGAGGCCTATTCTCCATCTAACTTGCCTCTTGGCTTATTTTAATTTTGCTTTCATTCTAAATCCTTCACTACTTTCTTGAAACCCCCTTTACTGCCTATGTTCAAACTCATCCAGCTGATTTTCAACTAATAAAAAAGCTGAAAAAGATGCCATCTGGGGAGTGGTGAGATTTAGACGGCCATGTAAAGTCCACTGGTGTAACATCTTGGCAAAGAACCATAGATAAGATTAATGTTTGTTCACATGGAGACAAGAACACTTCCCATTTAGAGCCAGAGAGAAGCAGAGTCAAATTGTTTTTAGTATCATTTGACTTCCTTATGGAGACCTAAGATTTCCTGGAGTTTTATTATCAGCAGAAAGTACCTGAGAGGCCAACTAATTCCAAAGATTCAGCTCTTCTTCGTTGTTTAATAAAAATCATAAAATCCACCTGGCTAGGAAATTTAAAACTAAAAAAACAACTAATTAAACTTAATTGGGTCAGTCTGGACAGGCTGATTACTCTGATTGGCCTCAGGAGAATCTGATCATGGATTCACCAAGAGAAACTTGGCAAAGGAAAGCTTGAAATCAGGACAGGTGCTATATTTCTGTCTGACTGGAGATGTAATTTTTAGTGAGAAATACACAAAAGAGGTTAAAGAGGAAACAGGGTATTGGGGGAAGGCACAATCAACTATAAGCAAGTCATTTCAGACCCATCCTGATTTCTCAGAGTGAAGCAGAGGGAATTATTATAATAAGGTCACAGGCTTATATTATAGGCCCTGGATTTCTTTTACCTGAATTAATCAAATACATTTGATCAGTTTTTACTTGTTGATATTTTGTTGGGGTTTTTATTTTATTTATTTATTCTTTTTTTTTTTTTTTTGGCAAATGCTTTCTTGCTGGCAACCCAGAAGAGGAACTAAAGAAAGCCATGTAGAACGACCTCTGATGATGGTCACATTTGTCTGAGGAACCCAGACCACTATACAGTAGGAATGTCAATTCCTAGAATTTGAGTACAATCTTATCCCACCAGCATATAGGCTTATGATAATTATTTACTTGGAGCCTCTTCTTTTGAATGTAGTATTACTCTGGTTAATTAATATTGATTTTGATTACAACAAGATAAAAATGTTTCAGCATATAAAAATGATTTTTGCACTTAGAAAACCACTTTGGAATTTCAGTGTTACCTTATAGAAGAACTCCAAGGATTAAATGTTTTATTTAAGGTTATATAGATCCATGCTTCTCAAACTGACCCGTGGAACTCCTGCACTTAACTCATTAGAAATATGGCTTAAAAAATATAAATTTCTAAGCCCTAACCCAGGCTACCAAATCAGAGTTTCTTATATTAGTTTCAGGGAAATGTTCTTTTTGTTCATTTGTTTTCCAGTGCTTCCAGGTGGCTATGATTCACTCTAAAACCTGAGAAATGAACTTCCTGATTATGAGATAAGAAATGCCGGGCTGAGTAGCAAAGTAGTAAAGGCTGCCAGCTCCATCATACCATAAGTGGCATAATTTACCTTAAGTAAGTCATTTTACCACCTTGTACCTTGTTCCTAAAATGAAAATATTAAGAGTCCTTATCCCAAAGTATTATGGCAAAGATTAACACATGGCAAGAGTTTAGTACATTGCCTTGGCTCTTACTGTTGTTATTAAAAAGAAGGTTACCCGGGTAAAAGTGGTAGCCCAAACAAAGTGTCTCAATGATTCCATGAGGTGATCCTGTTTTGCACGTTTCAGTTCCTACACTATTCTAGACACTCTTTATTAAAAGCTAACTTTTATCGTTCTTGAACCTTCTTTTTTGTCTTTTACTGTTATTCCTAACACTATGAATCTCTTGAAAGAAAATAAAGCAACAGATAAGGAAACTTTCTAAGACACAAGGATAACATAAGAGACCCAGGTTTAAAGAGATGTGGCAGGGATATCCATACATGACCATAGGAGGAAATAGCTGTAGATCTTATGACCCGCAATTACCCAACATAAAGGGTGATGGCCTAGAGGAAAAAAGAAACTCAGACACAAACCACATTATTAAAAAAATTAGTTATGTGTCTTATGAAGTATGTTTCTCATCACTCTGAGATATGTACATTTTTCATCAAAAAATAACAACAAAAGATAATAAGATGCGTACCGTGGAAAAGCCACAACCAAGTTATCTGTGCTTCATCAACCATAGTATTTATGCTGTTCCTACAGATTGATATGTGTGATTTAACTTAATTTAATTCTCAGAAAACCATGCAAGGAAGATAGTCTTTTTCACAGGGAAGGAAAATAAGTTTAGCGAGATTAAGTAGCCTGCCTAGGGTGGCACTCTGCATTCAGCTCTTGGCTGATTGTTTCTGGCCCCAAATCCTGTTCTTCATCACTTGACCTGAGCAGTAGATACACAGCAGCCTGCTGGGTGCCCAACATTACTAGCAGCTGAGGACACAGCCCCAACTTGTCCTCTGGGACCTTTCAGTCTAGCAGGAAAGCCAGAGAATGAATACATTCTGAGCAGAAATACAAGTGGACCATGGGAGACAAGAGGAGTTCTAAGAGCACATATCATGGAGACTAGTTTTACTGAGAAGATGTGGAAAGGCCTCCTCAGGGAAGGGTCATTTATCCTGAGAGATGAACTGTGAGTAGGGTCAATAAAGGATAGGGAAATAAAGTATTGGTAATGGAGCAGCATGTATGAAAACACCCAAGCTACACTGAAGGAAAACAATATCCAGGAAGGCTGGAGCACTGAAAGCAAGAGCTGAAAAGAGACTAAAGAAAAAATAATGGAAAGGTTATGTAACGTTCTGGGAATTCATCCTAAAATCAAATAATAATACTTTAAATTAAAAATTCAATGAAGAGATTAAATAGATGAAAGACATGTGCAGATTTTTTGATTTATAAGGCTCTCCCACATCAATGACTGGCATAGAAGATTCTACACACTATGCCCAATGTGTGTTTGAGCATCAGATCCGTGGCTCTCAATATTGTACTCTTGCCAGTTAAACTGATGCAGCACAAATACAATAAATACTATAAATACACTGCAATTTCTACTAACCTATAGCTCTAAGCACTATCTCTTATCTTGATTTCAAGATGTACATCATCTGTTTCTCTCTTGGCTTATTGTCTGCAGCTGTGTAATAATGACACCCCAAGCACCCGTTAGAGTCAATTTTATTGGTAACTTCTGCTTACTTAGGAAGACTATCATTAATCAGCCTCTGGCAATCAAAGCCAACCACAGCCTCTGCTCTAACATATACCTGCAGTCTTCCAAGTACTAGAACTATGAGGAAAGACAGAGCAATTAAAAAAAAACTTTGTATAGAGAAATGGCCCTTCTGTGTCTCACTGATAAGTCACTGGCTACCTTAGTTTTTAGTTGGAGTCACTGCTGACTGTAGAATGAAATTCACTGTGTTCATCTTGACTAATAGCTTTGAATGCTCCTCACACCTTCTAAACTTAAAAAAAAAAANGCCCTTCTGTGTCTCACTGATAAGTCACTGGCTACCTTAGTTTTTAGTTGGAGTCACTGCTGACTGTAGAATGAAATTCACTGTGTTCATCTTGACTAATAGCTTTGAATGCTCCTCACACCTTCTAAACTTAAAAAAAAAAAATTCATTAGCTGATTAACTGAAAATTTTAGGAAGTGTGTGAGTCAATAGCTGAGCTGATTTTATTCCTCTTTTCTTTTGATTTGCTACTGAACTGTAAACCAAGATTACAAAGTCCTTCCTTTTGTCCCCTTGCTGTTCTTGTTCTTATCTCATGTATACATTTGTCTCCTAAAATCCTCCCCCTGACTAACCCAGTCCTGCTTCTTCACACCTTTTCTCTCCCAAAGTTCTCACTTTCAACATTGAGTTTGGAACTAACAGTTTGCAAGGATGAACCCTACTCCTCGGAGGCTGAAGCCACAGAATGTAAAGGAGAAATGGAAAATAAATAATTTATGTTGTAGTTTGATGTTGTGATTCTCATCAGAGCCTGCAGAACAAATACAGGAAGATCGGGGCACTACCTGGATTCTGCATCAGGGAGGCTTGGAAGGAAGATGTTGATCCTGCTCTTCTCCGTGAACTGACTGTTCAACTAGTAACTCGCCACTGACTCTCCTAAAATTAAATAAAACCTTGAAGACTGGCAAGTGTTAAGTATTCTTTCAAAATGTTCCTAGTCTAGAAATTTAGTGGACACACCCTAAGGTGACCCCAATGAGACATGCCTTTATATAATTACCTCCCTTGGAGTAGGGATGGAACCTGCTAGAGCTTCTAAATGATAGATTATGGCAAAATATCAAGCCTTTGATTAAGCTGGTTTGTATAGCAAATGTGATGCAATGTCACCCCTATGAATATTACATAAGACTCTGGCTTAGAAGACTGGAGAGTGAAATTCTCCTGTTGGCCTAAACATAAGGCTGTCATATTGTGAGATGGCCCATCAAGAAGCTCACATTGTATTGAAGTGGGGGGCCTCTGGTAGCTGAGAACAGCCAACAGCAAGCAATAAAACAGGGACCTCAGTTTCACAACTGCAAGGTGATAAACTGCCAGCAACCACAGAGAGGTGAGAAGCAGGACTTCCTCCAGTTAAAGCTCTGATGAACCTGTAGCTTGGCTGGTACTGAGAGAGCAGACTATGAGATCCCAGAGGAACCATTTCTAGCGAAGCTAAGCCTGTGCTCCTTCCCGACAGACCTTGTGAGATGATTAGCTGGGTGTCCCCGCCCCCCCCCCCGCCCTCAGTT
>SJYT01017339.1:131631-151380 GCA_006410635.1 Cephalophus harveyi | reverse complement strand
AAAAAAAAAAAAAAGTCTCTGGATATTACCCTAAGGACATAAGCAAATGGAAAAACACCTAAAATATATGCAGCCTTGGTAAGAACACAGAGTTTGTGTTATTTTAACCCTCTACTTTCCTCCCCCCAGCTCACCATGACTGTGACCTTAACTCCACCTCAGGTTCAACCAAGAACCCAAGGATCTCTTCCCCAGGGGTCACACCATCTTCCCCTGGCAGGGCAGGCTGCTAGGGCATTTCATGCTCCAGCTCTGTGCTACAGAAGCCATATTCCAGGCAAGTGTGGCTGAGTGGTCCAATGATCCCTTCTTCCACCCAGCTCTCGCTCAAATGATGGAAGCCGACTTCTCCGTGCATCTGATTAAAAATACTGGTTCCTGATTGGCTCATCTCTACTGGCTTGTAGATAGGACAAAGTTTCCACATGTGAAGAGGCAAGCCAAGGCCAGAAGCTAATGACCCACCCAGTGGCCCATTTGTGAGAAAGGAATGTCATCTCTTGAGAAGTGGCTTAGAGCCCTTGGCCTCAGCTCTGGAGCAGTGGTACAGAGGTGGTAAGCAATTAAAAGGAGGCCCATAGCTCCATAAATAAGCACCCAGCTAAACCTTAGACCCAGGAGAAGTTTAACAAAGAGCCCCAGGGAAAGAGACAGACAGCTAAGAGAATCCCTTCTGAGGTCGGAACAAACCACAAAGGCAAGCTTCAAAGACTACCCTGCGGAGAATGGACTTCAGTGTGATTGGACTGTGGAGTGGTTTATGCCCCAGGACATTGTCAAAAGCAATAGAACAATCAGCCAGCAACTTGAGGAGGCTGGCAGTGGGTGTGATACCATCAGAGGCAGACAGTTTAACAGATCAGGGAAACAGAGAGATCAGCTAAAGCCACTGTCATCCCAGGGTACCTGTGTGTAGTGTAGAAGGCTACATTCTCTGACACTGCATCCTGTGAGGAAACAGATTTCACTGAAATGTCCAGCCAAGCAACTAAAAGTATAAACAAACACCAACAACCACAGTGAGCCCTGGAGGGACAAATCAGTATCCAGAGATAGAACCCACATAGAAGACTGATGGAAATAAAAAATGGTGCAGTCACTTTGGCAAACAGTCTGATGGTTCTTCAAAAGACTCAACAGGCAGCTACCATATGATCTGGGCTTCCCGGGTGGTTCAGTGGTCAAGAATCCACCTGCCAGGGCAGGAGACACAGAAGAAACTGTTTCAGTCCCTGGGTTGGGAAGATCCCCTGGAGGAGGGCAACTGACTCCAGTTGCCTGGAGAATCACATGGAAAGAGGAGCCCGGTGGGCTACAGTCCATGGGGTCACAAAGAAGTGGACATGACTGAAGTACTGAGCACACATGCATACACCACATGATCTAGCAATTTCACACCTAGGTGTACATTCTTCCCCCCAAAAAGAAAGCACACATCAACTGAAACAAAGGTACACAATGTGAAAGTGATGAGTTTCAGCCTTATTTGCTGACTTTCTGAGGACTATTACAGCTCAGGTCACAGTCAAGGACTGCAGTCCTTGGGTCAAGGACCCAATTCTTGTAGAAGTGGGTTCAGTTCAGGTCAGTCGCTAAGCCATCCAACCATCTCATCCTCTGTCATCCCCTTCTCCTCCTGCCTTCAAATCATTCCCAGCATCAGTCTTTTCAAATGAGTAAATTCTCCATATCAGGTGGCCAAAGTATCAGAGTTTCAGCTTCAGCATCAGTCCTTCCAATGAATATTCAGGACTGATTTCCTCTAGGATGGACTGGTTGTGAGCAACATTTCTTGTTGCCACAGTATGGGTAGGCCATTCAATATGGCTGTTGTCTGGCTCACTGTATATCCCATGTTTGACCAACTCTGATTCATTCATAGGACCATCCAATCCCCTTAATTATGGACCTTAATTAGTAACTGCACACAAGCTGTCCCCTGCCCACCTGCTGGTTTCCATGATAACTGATAAGCCACCTTGACATCAACTCCCCTTATAAATGGTAGCCTTCTTCCCCAAGTGGTGAAAATTGCTGCCATGTTCTTCCTGACCTCTGCCATCCATGGTGGGCCGTTACTCCAGAACCTTTGGTTCAAACATGTAAAGTCCCCTGTCCAATAAATTGTTGATTTATCTGCTGCTGTCTTCAAGGTCTTTGTTCAGTCTTAAGACTGGAAAACTATCAGGCTTGCAGGCCTTTGGGGTGCAGCCTAATTGAACTTGTTGTTGTTGTTTATTCAGTAAGTCATGTCCAACTCTTTGCAACTCCATGGACTGTAGCCTTCCAGGTTCCTCTGTCCATGGAATTTCCCAGGCAAGAATACTAGAGCAGGTTGCCATTTCCTTTTCCAGAGGATCTTCCTGACTCAGGGATAGGACCCACGTCTCCTGCATTACAGGCAGATTCTTTACCACTGTGCCAACTGGGAAGCCATAACAGAACATGTCTCCACACAAAAACATACACAAATGAACATAGCATTATTCATAATAACCAAAAAAGTTATTAAAAAAAACAAATATCCAACACTGGTAAATTTACAAATAACATGTGGTCCATATATCCCTATAATGGGAATATTATTTGGCAATAAGAATGATGAAATACTGATACCTGCTATAATATGAATAAACCTTGAAAACATTATGCTAATGAAATAAGCTACTTATGAAGACCACAATTTGTCCATAGACAGTGTGAGTGGTTGCATAAAGCTGAGGCTGTTGGTAAGAAATAGAAAAGGACTGCTAAAAGTTATGAAATTTCTTTTTGAGGTTATTAAAAGTTTCTCATGTTGATTGTGGTGATGTTTACACAACTGTCAATTTTCTAAGTGAAACTGAATTGTACATCTTCAGTTCAGTCGCTCAGTCGTGTACGACTCTGCGACCCCATGAATCGCAGCACGCCAGGCCTCCCTGTTCATCACCATAGATGTGTATAAGAGACAGGTTTATTGTGATCCACACAGTCAAAGGCTTTGGCATAGTCAATAAAGCAGAAGTAGATGTTTTTCTGGAACTCTCTTGCTTTTTCCATGATCCAGCGGATGTTGGCAATTTGATCTCTGGTTCCTCTGCCTTTTCTAAAGCCAGCTTGAACATCAGGGAGTTCACGGTTCACGTATTGCTGAAGCCTGGCTTGGAGGATTTTGAGCATTACTTTACTAGCATGTGAGATGTGTGCAATTGTATGGTAGGTAATTTATATTTCAACCCAGCAGTTTTTTTTTAAACTAGCAATTCAACCAGTTACCTTCCTTAATGAACTAACATGCATACACTATTAGGATTTTACCTAAAATTTTGTGCTTTTTCCCAAAATTTTTAGAGTATTCCTATGGTTATGTGATGGAGAGAGGGGACATTTTTAAAATACAGGCTCTTTTTTCCAATAGTAAAGTACGTGTTGCTGTAGATAAACATCTGGCCAGGAATTGAAAGATTCAGTATTGCTCTGTAATGTGAGATTTGCCTCTAAAGATCTGAGGCTTAGTAAATAAGATCCATCGTTTTCCTTCCATTCCCACATCAGTGATTGGCCTAATTCATTATTAGTTATGTATTCAGGTATACAACGTGCTTCAATGCTGTGCTTTGAGTTTAGGAGAGTCCGCTTTTAAAATTAGGCTTATTTACCACTCAGCAATATTAAACCCATAGTTTTTGTCACCACACCACACCTATGCTTTTTTAAAAAGCTATTTATATTTAAGAAAAGAGATTAGAATATATCTTATGATACTTAAACATAAGCCTTTATTAAAGCAAATAAATATAAGGAATATTAGTCAATGAAACATAATTCTTTTAGAGAAAGATTTCTTTCAGAAATAAAAACCTAGGATGTATTTCTTAGTAATTCCTTTAAAGGGGTTGGGGGTGGGGAAGACCTCAGACATTTCTCTTTTAACACACATCTCAGTTTGTGATTAAAAACCTCAGCAGAAATTTATTCTCAGCCATCCCCAGTATTTGAGTGTCCAAGGGTCTCTTAACTTCTCTGTCACAGCCACAGACTGTAAATCAGTGTCCACATTAATTAAGGAAAACATTGGTTTACCTTTTCTACTTGAGGGTAGAACTTCTGTATTTCTTATGTGCACTTAGCAGAAAAGATAAACTTCTGTACATTTCCTTATATACCTTTCACATGATTATGGTCATTCAGAAAGTCCATTTTCAAAGGGAGCAGTACAGTCATTGGTCATTTCTTTCCATGAATCTTTTTAACTCCTCCCTCCCAGCAGTCATTTGTCATTTGGTGCCAGATGTCACTTAATTGATGTGTATCTGTTTATATTTTGAAAACAATCTAAGGTAGACCCCACCAAAAAAAACTAAATTGTAGAAACTATCCGAAGGTACTGAGTTTCCTTAAATGATCACAATATTTTGAAAACAACTTAAACTAGACTTTTAAATAGAAATAGTGCTTGTCAAGCATGGCAAAATGTTGAACCATATTGGGCACAGTAAGAAGCCTGTATCTAGCCAACCACATCCAATCCAGCATCTCCTAGCTTGTGGCAGCCGCAATAAATTGATGGCAATGATGGATCATTAAATTCTGGTAATTAGTGGGATATTATTCCTTCTATCAAATTTAAAGTATAATTGATTAATCCCTTAACTTCGAGATATGTCACATCAATTTATTTTGCTTGTCTCAATAACAATCTTTCCATGCTCTTAATAGTTATTCCAAAATTATAGGTCAAGCAATCAATACAAATTTACAAGTGACAAAAAGATGTGAGTTATTATGCTGGACTTTACGAGAAATACATTAGATAAAATCTCTTTGTTACTAAGTCACTTAGATTTTAGATGGACAATTGGGAACTGCTAGGGAGGGGAAAATTTCACCTCTACCCATATTGTGTTCTTGCCGCCAGACTAACAATGAAATTGACAACAAAAAACAGGTTAATAGAAGAAAAAGAACCAGATTTTAATTCAGGCATTTGGAGGTCTCAAAGAAATGAAACCTAAGAAGTGGCTAAAGCAGGCAGCTTTTATACATTTTGACCAAAAAAACAAACACACACATTTAACATATAAGCAATTGCCTGAATTAGCGAAGTAATTCAGGAGGGTGCTGAATTAGCGAAGAATCCAAACAGAACTGGGGCTTGGGTGGTAAATTAAAGAGGTAATAATATTTGTCTATACAGGCTTCTGGGCCTAAATTCCCTATCTCTGGCATTAAGGGTGTCCAGACAGGATTCAAGAGCATCCCCATGGAAAAGAAATGCAAAAAAGCAAAATGGCTGTCTGGGGAAGCCTTACAAAGAGCTGTGAAAAGAAGAGAAGCTAAAAGCAAAGGAGAAAAGGAAAGATATAAGCATCTGAATGCAGAGTTTCGAAGAATAGCAAGAAGAGATAAGAAAGCCTTCGGCCATCAATGCAAAGAAATAGAGGAAAATAATAGAATGGAAAAGACTAGAGATCTCTTCAAGAAAATTAGAGATACCAAGGGAACAGTTCATGCAAAGATGGGCTTGATAAAGGACAGAAATGGTATGGACCTAACAGAAGCAGAAGATATTAAGAAGAGATGGCAAGAATACACAGAAGAACTGTACAAAAAAGATCTTCACGACCCGGATAATCATGATGGTGTGATCACCCACCTAGAGCCAGACATCTTGGAATGTGAAGTCAAGTGGGCCTTAGAAAGCATCACTACGAACAAAGCTAGTGGAGGTGATGGCATTCCAGTTGAGCTATTTCAACTCCTGAAAGATGATGCTGTGAAAGTTCTGCACTCAATATGCCAGCAAATGTGGAAAACTCAGCAGTGGCCACAGGACTGGAAAAGGTCAGTTTTTATTCCAATCCCAAAGAAAAGCAATGCAAAAAAATGCTCAAACTACTACACAATTGCACTCATCTCACATGCTAGTAAAGTAATGCTCAAAATTCTCCAAGCCAGGCTAGAGCAATACATGAACTGTGAACTTCCTGATGTTCAAGCTGGTTTTCAAAAAGGCAGAGGAACCAGAGATCAAATTTCCAGCATCCGCTGGATCATGAAAAAAGCAAGAGAGTTCCAGAAAAACATCTATTTAAGACTCTTGAGAGTCCCTTGGACTGCAAGGAGATCCAACCAGTCCATTCTGAAGGAGATCAGCCCTGGGATTTCTTTGGAAGGAATGATGCTAAAGCTGAAACTCCAGTACTTTGGTCACCTCATGCAAAGAGTTGACTCATTAGAAAAAACTCTGATGCTGGGAGGGATTAGGGGCAGGAGGAGAAGGCGACAACCGAGGATGAGATGGCTGGATGGCATCACCGACTCAATGGACATGAGTCTGAGTGAACTCCGGGAGGTGGTGATGGACAGGGAGGCCTGGCGTGCTGTGATTCATGGGGTCGCAAAGAGTTGGACACGACTGAGCAACTGAACTGAACTGTGCTTCCAGATGCAGGGAACGTATCTTTCATAGGAGAGATTTATTTCCTGTTTTCAGGGAACGGGAAGGAAGGGTCAGAGTGTCCCTCTTGTGTTGACTGTTTTTTCAGTTCAGTTCAGTCGCTCAGTCGTGTCCAACTCTTTGCGACCCCACAAGTCACAGCACGCCAGGCCTCCCTGTCCATCACCATCTCCAGGAGTTCACTCAGACGCACGTCCATTGAGTCAGTGATGCCATCCAGCCATCTCATCCTCTATCGTCCCCTTCTCCTCCTGCCCCAATCCCTCCCAGCATCAGAGTCTTTTCCAATGAGTCGACTTCGCATGAGGTGCCCAAAGTACTGGAGTTTCAGCTTTAGCATAATTCCTTCCAAAGAAATCCCAGGGCTGATCTCCTTTAGAATGGACTGGTTGGATCTCCTTGCAGTCCAAGGGACTCAACAGTCTTCTCCAACACCACAGCTCCAAAGCAGACTGTTTTTTAAGTAACTTTAATTCAAAGTAATCAATATGCCATTGTGGCATATTTGGGGGTGGGCTGCGTTGAGACCCAACAGAACTAAATAAATATATTTTTTATATAAAAGAGAAAGAGAGAAAATGGGATGTAATAAGTATGCCAATGAGTGTTTTGAATCTCTTTAAACCAATGACCACCATATTGGTCTTCAGATTATTATGCACCAGGTTTATTGCTCATAGTGTTCACACTGGTTGACCAAAACTTCTCATACTTAGTGGTATAAATAAGAATATTTTCACTTTCTCCTAAAATGAAAACTACAAAACAGCCCTATTTCTAGTGGCAAAGGTATTTTTGTTTTGACTTGGCATTAAAAAATATTCACCTTCAGATTATTGCTGAAAATATTGCTTAAAGCATTCTGATAATCAATTATTACTTTCCATACTAGGCTTTCATATTTATTAGTGAATATTCTCACAGCTATGGTATAAACACACATTTTGGAAAAATGTAATCTACCAAACCAACTAAACTACAAATTGCAGAGTTGCCTATGTTGCAGTGAAAAGGAATAAAGGGGAATGAGTTTTCCTCTTTCCCTTTCCCGAAAACAAAGAAGATAAAGAAATAGTGAGTAGGCCTGGAGGGAGGAGAAGATGGCGGAGGAATAGGACAGGGAGACCACTTTCTCCCTCACAAATTCATCAAAAGAACATTTCAACGCTGAGTAAACTTCACAAAACAACTTCTGAATGCTGGCAGAGGACATCAGGCACCCAGAAAAGCAGAACATTGTCTTCAAAAACAGGAAGGAAAAATATAAAAGACGTAAAAAAGAGACAAAAGAGGTAGGGAGGGAGCTCCATCCCAGGAAGGGAGTCTTAAAAAGAGAGAAATTTCCAAACACCAGGAAACATTCTCACGGCCGAGTCTGTGGTGAGCCTTGGAAGCACAGAGGGCAACATAACAGGGAGGAAAAATAAATAATTAAAAGCAACAGATTACTAGCCCAACGGTAACTCCCCCAGTGGAGAAGCAGCGCAGACGCCTGCATCCGCCACTAGCAAGCGGGGGCTGGGCAGGGAGGCGCGGGCTGCAGTGCTTTCATAACCAGAGCAAACTAACTTGGGCTAGCAAACCAGATTGTGGGATAGCTACCGCGACAAAAGCTCTAACATAAGACACCACCAGGACCATGGACAGAACAAAGGACGGAACAGAATTAGCCCTCTGCAGACCATCTCCCTCTGGTGACAGGCAGCCAGAGCCCGAAGGGCCGGAAGGGGTCAATCACAGCCCCAGAAAAACTTCCAAACTGCAAGTAAGCTTCTTTGCTAACTAAGACTTCTTGGGGTTCTGGACAGTCACCATTTGCCTAATAAGGGGTGCCAGATGTACACCCAGAAAACTGAGCAGCAGGGTCGGGAAAGGCGATAAGTCGCAGCAACTGCACTCACCAAACTCCCGAGCTGCTCGGAGCTGGGAAGGGCACAAAACATAGGCCCAACCTAGTCTGTGCCTCTGAGGACTACGGGAGTGCCTGAGCTTGAGCGGCTTAGACTGGGGAGGTGCATGCAGCTCAGGGCCAGCCTCAGACGGTTCCCGGAAGAGCAACCTAGAGCCTGAGCGGTGTGTACCGCGAGCAGAGACAGGCCCAGTGGGGCTGAGACACTACGAACACACGCCAGTGCTATTTGATTGCAGCATCCCTCCCTCCCCACAGCGCAACTGAACAAGTGAGACTAAAAAAAAAAAAAAAAAAACGTGTCCACCACCATCCCCCTTGTGTCAGGGCAGAAAACAGACACTGAAGAGACCAGCAAACAGAAGAAGCTAAAACAGAGGAAACTGCCTTGGAAGTATAGATCTTAAGAAATATAAGCCAGAGCAAGGAACTATCCAAAAATGAACTGACCCCACACTTCACAACAACACCAGAGAAGTCCCAGATTTACCTTTACTATTTTTATGATCATTCTTTGTTGTTGTTTTGGTTTTTTTTTAACATTTTTTAATTTTTAAGTTCTTAAAGGAAACGCCATATATATATTTCTTTGTGGTTACTGTTTTTTTTTCTTTTTTAATAATTCATGTGACTTTGTTGTTTTTTTTTTTTCCTCTCTTTCTTCTTCTTCGTCTTTTCTTTAATATTGTATTTTTGAAAATCCAACCTCTACTTTAGATTTTTAATCTTTGCTTTTTGGTATTTGTTATCAATTTTGTACCTTTAAAAGCCCAATCTTCAGTACCCATTTTTACTTAAGAGTGAGATTACTGGCTTGACTGCTCTCTCCTCCTTTTAACTCTCCTTTTTCTCCACCAGGCTGCCTCTGTCTCCTCCTCTCCCTTCTCTTCTCTACCCAACTCCGTGAATCTCTGTGTGTCCCAGACGGTGGAGAACACTTAGGGAATTGTTCACTGGCTGGATCTGTCTCTCTCCTTTTCATTTCCCTCTTTTACCCTCCTGGCCACCTCTGTCTCCTTCCTCCCTCTCCTTCTATTTCTTTGCATTGATCGCTGAGGAAGGCTTTCTTATCTCTTCTTGCTATTCTTTGGAACTCTGCATTCAGATGCTAGATAATACTCCCTTTATTTTCTGTCTTCCCCTCTCTGTTTCATTTCACCATTTCCCTTCCAGTGATTTCTAGGACTGTTTCCTAAATAAAATACTTGCACTAGAATCCTTGTCTCAAAGTCCACTTCTTGGAGAGCCCAACCAAAGTCAGCAAAGAAAGGAAAGAACAAAGACAACCATTACCTTAACCAAGTTGCTTTGAAAAGCCAGGATAGACTGGTGGAAAGGATACAGTTTCTGACACATATTAGATGCTCAATAAATCTTTGTCAAACAAATGACCAGTTTTCTCCTATGTGTTCCAGATATTGATGAATGTAAACCACCCACTAGTGTATATTGTGGAGTGAATGCTGAGTGTCAGAATACCAATGGAAGTTTCTACTGTCACTGTATTGCTGGATATAAACTCCTCTCTGGGAAAACACGATTCAACAATTCCAATGAGAACACTTGTCAGAGTAAGAAAAATTTTTGTTTTCTTATCTCCCCTCCTAATTTTTAAGTGAGTCTAACACCAGCATGTGTGTGCTCAGTCATTTCCAATTTTTTGTGACCCCCATGGATTATAGCCCACCAAGCTCCTCTGTTCATGGAATTTTCCAGGCAAGAATACTAGAGTAAGTTACCATTTCCTCCTGCAGGGGATCTTCCCAACCAAAAGATCAAACCTGGGCCTTTTGCAGCCAGATTTTTTTTTACCACTGTACCATCTGGGAAGTCAGAAAATATATATTTGTGGTGGGGCCAGTGAATATCTATTCTCTGGAAGGAAATGGATGATGTAAAAAGGAGGTGAAAAGAAAAGTAGGAAATTTAGATAAATGATGGGGTTAAGAATGCAAGTGAACTTTGGAGGTGATGTCACAGGTCACAGGATGATGGTTGAGACAGGATTCTTTGAATTGCAAAGTAGAGAAACCCACTCAGGTTAACTTAAGGGAAAATATGAGTTTATGATAAGATTCAGGTGCTTTCCTGGTGGCTGAGTGGTAAAGAATCCATCTGCCAAAGCACGGGTTCAGTCCTTGGGTCAGGAAGATCATCTGGAGGAGGAAATGGCAACCCATTCCAGTATTCTTGCCTGGAGAATTCCATGGACAGAGGAGCCTGGCAGACTACAGTCCATAGAGGGCCACAAAAAGTTGGACATGACAGACCACTGAACATGCACATACACGTGTGATGAGATGTATGGATATGTCTTGGGTAAGAATTCAGCTGGGTACTGGAATGAACTGAAGTTGGGGACCCAACACTGTCACGGCACCCCAGTCTCTCATACTCTGAATCCGCTTCTTCTCTTCTCCTTGCAAACTGGTTTCTCTGCCTCCTAGTCCACAGGATAGGAAATATGGCCACCAATAGCTCCAAACCTTACCATTGCTACTGATCCAACCACCAAAAGAACTGATTCTCTTGAATATAATTGCATATTCTTTGGAAATGTAAAAATTGACCCGGTTTGAATCATATGCCCACCCTTGGATCTGTGATCTTGGATAAGCATGGTAACTGTCATAGAAATCATAGAGAAAGTCTAGACATAAATACAGAAGAAAAAAAAGAAGAAGAAAGACAGGACTTAGCAGACTATCCATGAGGTACTGGCTACAATTGAAGTCGTAAGAGAGAGAGTCTCTAAATCTGAATGCTAGGAAACTGATTCATGGAGAAACAATAATGCTGATTGACATGTATATACATATATATATATACACACACACACTCTTACGTGGGTGCTCAGGCATGTCTGACTCCTTGCAACCCCATAGACTATAGCCCACCATGCTCCTCTCTACATGGAATTTTCTAGCCAATAATAGTGGAGTGGGTTGCCATTTCCTACTCCAGGGGATCTTTCTGACCCAGGGATCGAACCCACCTCTCTTGTGCCTCCTGCATTGCAGGCAGATTCTTTACCACTGAGCCAGCCAGCAATAATACTGATAGACAATATTTATTTCAATTGTACGATGTGCCAGAACAGAAGAACCTGACAGGCTACAGTCCGCGGGTCACAAAGGGTCAGACACAACTGAGCACAAACACACGCACACCAGGTACTGCACTAAGTACTTTACATTCTTTGTTCCATTTACAATAATTGCATGAGATAAGCACTGTTATTACAGATAAAGAAACCAAAGCACCCAAGATTTAAGTAACTTGTGCTCCTGCCCATCCAGCATTAAAGCCAAGAGGTTGGAGACTCCACAGTAGAAAGAACCTAGAGGAAGACTGACAAGGGTCATTGTATCCCACTCACCCCGCAAGATCCCCTAAGGAGCTCGGGGTCATGAGCAGCATAAGCCTTCAGCTTTGATATCAGGAAATCTCATATCAGAATTATCTGGCCATCTTTATAGCAATAGGATTCATACCAGGTCAGTTCTGAGATTCCTTCCACTGGGAGGGTCCAGGACCCCACGATCCTTCCACAGAACTGAGTCTCAGAACAAAGAGCAACAATTATGCCAAAGGGAAGCGAGCCACAACTACCGAAGCCCACTCGCCCTAGAGCCTGTGCTCCGCAACATGAGAAGCATGACAAGAAGCCTGTGCACTGCCGTAACTAGAGAAAGCTCCCATGCAACAACAAAGACCCAGCGCAGACCAACACTAATAAATAAATTTAATAATTTTTTTTAAAGGGAAGAAGGACTATTCAGGGACCTTAGACCCAAACTCCCTTTAAAAAGATTAAAACAGGATTCCAAGATCAAACTGGAAAAGAACAGTGGTACAAAGGCCTCCACAGATATAGAGATGCCTTTTCCAGACACCCTCATTGAATTACAGAGGCTTGGCTATTCCACATCAGGGTTCTTAGGTAGCGAAGGGGCCACAGACAGTCTTCATCAAGGGTGCCTGGGAATGACTGAACTTGCTTATACCTCCTTCTGATTCTTGTGTGTGCAGGCTCTGCACATGTGAAGTGGTACGAGATTTGCTTCCCCCATGCCTCAGCAGTAAAACTCCGCCTGCAATGAAAGAAACGCAAATTTGATCCCTGGGTCGGGAAGATCCCCTGGAGAAGAAAATGGCAACGCACTCCATATTCTTGCCTGGAGAATTCCATGGACAGAGGAACCTGGCGGACTATAGTCCATGGGGCCACAAAGAGTCAGACACAACTTAGCAACTAAAAAACCACCACCACAATGAGCTTTGCACTTAGACAACTATGGATTTAAATCTGGGCTCTACTGCTTACCCTTCCATGACTACAGACAATTCCTTAACAACCTGTGCCTATTTCCTCATCTGCTTAAACAGCAGAACCTGACTCATGAAATTATTTCAAGGATTAAATGAAATGATGCATGTGAGGAGGCATTCAGCAAGTGGTAGCTGTGATTTTTGTGCATGGTGCATTTTTCTGCCAGATCTAGCCACATCTTCAAGAGACAATAGAGCAGAATGGTTAAGAATACTTTCCAGGTGGACTGCTGTGGTAGTCCAGTGGTTGAGAATCTTCCTGCCAATGAAGGGGACATGGGTTCAATCCCGAATTGGGGAACTAAGGTCCCACATGCAACAATCACAAGTTCTCATGCTGCAACTAAAAAGATCCCACATGCTGCAAGGAATTTCGAAGATCCTGCATGCCGCAACTAAGACCTCAGTTCAGTTCAGTTCAGTTCAGTCACTCAGTCGTGTCCGACTCTTTGCGATCACATGAATTGCAGCACACCAGGCCTTCCTGTCCATCACCAACTCCTGGAGTTCACTCAAATTCATGTCCATCGAGTCGGTGATGCCATCCAGCCATCTCATCCTCTGTCGTCCCCTTCTCCTCCTGCCCCCAATCCCTCCCAGCATCAGAGTCTTTTCCAATCAGTCAACTCTTTGCATGAGGTGGCCAAAGTACTGGAGTTTCAGCTTCAGCATCAGTCCTTCCAAAGAACAACCAGGGCTGATCTCCTTTAGAGTGGACTGGTTGGATCTCCTTGCAGTCCAAGGGACTCTCAAGACTCTTCTCCAACACCACAGTTCAAAAGCATCAATTCTTTGGCACTCAGCTTTCTTCACAGTCCAACTCTCACATCCATACATGACCACTGGAAAAGCCATAGCCTTGACTAGACGGACCTTTGTTTGCAAAGTAATGTCTCTGCTTTTCAATATGCTATCTAGGTTAGTGCAGCCAAACAAATAAATAAATACTTATTTTAAAAAACAGCTGATGGTTATAAACTGACATTCCTGTCTCAGTTATAATTCCCAGCCAGACTGAATTTTAAAACATAAAACATCTAGTCTTCTGTTTGCTGAGCCTTTTCAGTTATAATGGTCAGCCAGAGCCAGATCTGAATGAAAGAGCTCGGAGCTTACAATTTTCTTCTTCCTCTATGCCATGGTATCTATATCACAGCAATGTTGACACTTGGGGTCCCAAAATTATTTGTGGTCAGAAGCTGTCCTCTGCATTGAAAGGCATTGAGCACCATCCACCCACTAGATCCCAGTAGCATCCCCACTCAGGGTCATGAGTGACCTCCAAAAATGTCTCTAGCCATTGCCAATGTCCCCAGGAGGCAAAATCACCCTAAGTCGATAAACACTGCTGTCCATGACAACAAGGAATTTGGACTCTGATCCCCCTAAAGAGCAAATAAACTCATCAGAGAACGTGAAGTGTATGATTTCAGACCTCCTAGATGCAAAGTTACCCACCTTACCTGCCGACTTCTCTACACTTTCATTCTTGGTTCCAACAGTAACTTCTCTTGATGTCTTTTTCAGAAATCACTCCCTCAAAGACAACCAACAGCACAAAAGAGGTGAGTGGAAGCTGAGTCCTGGAACCTAGACAGGTAACAAATATTTACAAATCTCAAAGTTAGCAAATGGAGGTGACATATAGTATCATATAGTACATATAGTATCACATACTATACATGTGATATATGTCATATATCATATGCATGATAATATAAAATACATGATATAATTATAACAAATATTGTAATACATGCTAATTATAATATATATTTATTAAAATATTATATTTTGATATAATATGTATTGTATAACTGTTATATACATGTATATATCATTATTTTTATCACTATGTATCTCACTATAGAGATAGATGATAGATCAATACAGTGTGTATGTATATATGGGTGTGTGTGTATGAGTGTGGGTGTGTGTGTGAGTGTGTGTGTGTATACTACCCCCTGAAGAGAGGATCTATCCCAGATCAAGAAAGAGACTAAGTAAGACTGTATTAGGATTCTCTGAGCTGCTGCAACAAATAGGCCCAAATATCCAACGGCTTTAAAAACATGGATCTTTATTACTTTCTGAGTTATTAGTCCAGAGGTGAACAGTCCAGGCTGGTGAAGGAATTCTGCCCCATGAGGTCATTCGGGTACCCACATTCTTTCCATACTGCTGCTTCACCATCCCCTGGCATCTTGTCCTCAACTGCATATTCAAAGCTGGGTTGCAGCAATGCTGCATTCATACTGGTGGGTAGAAGGGAGGGGAAATCCAGAGCAAGCTGTCTATTGTACAAGGTGAAGGAGGAGAGTGGAGAGAGGGCCTCTCTCCTCATCTACTCACTAAAGTGCTGATAAGGTCAGGAGAACTTCTTTGGAGGCATGTCTTAAGGTGACAATCCAAAAGTTGCATATATCACAGTGAAACCTAGCTGCAAAGGAAGCTGGGACAATACTATCTATGATTGGGTGGCACAACCCAGATAAAATTTGAGAAATTTATTCTATTATTAAAAATAGGAGGATAGAACTTCCCTGGTGGTCCAGTGGTTAAAAGTCCACCTGCCAATGTAGGAAACATGGGTTCTATCCCTGATCTGGGAAGATTCCACATGCTGTGGGACAACTAAGCTTGCATGCCTTAGAGCCCATTCTCTGCAGCAAGAGAAGTGACCCCAATGAGAAGCCCACACACCGAAACTAGAGTGTAGCCCCCCACTTGCTACAAGTAGAGAAAGCCCAGGTCAGCAATGAAGACCTAGTACAGCAAAAAAAAAAAACACAGGAAGGGGAAATGGATATTGTAGGATAATTAAGAGAGACCAAGAAAATGATTATAGGTAGTAATCATTACTGTCTGTAAATTGACTCTGAACTTTAGCAAAGAGAATGATACATGTCTCTGAGCATCTATTGTCTAACAGAATGAGCTCATCCCTCCCTCTCGCCACTCCCCAACTTTACCCTTCTTTACTCCCAAGGAACTCTTCATGCCTTGCCCTCCCAAGCTCCAGGTCTCAGATACACACCATTCTCTCTACCTAAAACTCCTTTTTCCAGTTCCTCACCTGGCTGCTTCCTTCCACTCTTCTTTACTCAAGACCCAATTCAAGTGTCACCTCCTTCTGTATGGCCTCCGTCACTCCCTTCATCTGAGTTAACATCCCCCCAGTATGTTCTTATTTATTGATTTATTTGGCTGCACTGGCAGGAAATGGCAACCCACTCCAGTACTCTTGCCTGGAAAGTTCCATGGGCAGAGGAGGCTAATGGGCCACAGTTCATGGGGTCACAAAGAGTCAGACACAACTGAGCAGCTGAGCACACACACACTGGGTCTTAGTTGCGGCCTCTGGGATCTTTAGTGGTGGTGTGTGAAGTCTTAGTTGAGAGAACTCTTGGTTGCAGCGTGTGCGATCTAGTTCTTTAATCAAGGATCGAACCCAGGCCCCCTGCACTGGGTGAGCAGTCTTAGCCACTGGACCAGCAGGGAAGTCCCCACCAGACTATGCTTTTATGGTAGGGGTTTCAAATCCTAATACCACAGTGGCAAGTGACTTGGGCAAGATGATGACCTCACAGCATTAGTGTTCTCCAGAGAAACAGAATCAATAGGAGATAAGCTATAAAGAGAGCTGTTATATGGAATTGGCTGACAGGTCCCAAAATCTGCAGTCAACAAGCTGGAGACCCAGAAGAACTGATGATGTAGTTCCAGTTTGAATCCAGAGATCTGAGACCAACCCAGGAAGAGCTGATGTTTCAGTGTGAGTTTGAAGGAAAACAACAATGTCCCAAAACTGAGTCGTTTGTAGAGATGTGGATGGGCTTAAAGAGTCTGTCACACAGAGTGAAGTAAGTCAGAAAGAGCAAAACAAATATTCATGTATTATATGTGGAATCTTAAAAAAAAAAAAAATGGTACTGATGAATCTATTTGCAGGGCAGGAATAGAGACACAAATGTAGAGAGCCGACGTTCAGACATAGTGGGGTAAGGGGTGGGTGGGATGAATTGGGAGATTAGGTTTAACATAAATACACTACCATGTGTAAAATAGATAGCTAGTAGGAAGTTGCTGTAAGGCACAGGGAGCTCGGCTTGGTGCTCTGTGATAACCTACAGGTAGGTTGGGTGGGCGGAGGGAGGTTCAAGAGGAAAAAGATGTATATTAGAAACAGCTGATTCACTTCATTGTATAGCAGCAACTAACAACATTGTAAAGCAATCACACTCCAATAGAGTTTAAAAACAATGTCCAATTAAAATAAGTAAATAATTTTTAAAAAAATAATAATAATAAAGCTAAAAAGCAATGTCCCAGCTCAAGGCTGGCACAAGCAGTGAGACAGGAGGAAATTCCCTCTTACTCAGACTTCTTGTTCTAATCAGACTCCCAAACTGACTGGATGAGCCCCAACCACATCAGGAAGGGCAATCAGCTTTACTTCCTCCATCCATTCAGATGTTAATTTCATGTCAGACCCAGAATGACACTTGGCCAAACATCAAGGTAACCCATGACTAGCTGACACATAAAATTAATCATCACATGTTTCGAGAAGAATTTACTCATCTTTAAGATGAGGGTGGTGATGGCACCCTTGGAAAATGAGCAGGTTAAATGAGATAATACATGTATAGTATTCAGCACAGTGCCGGGCCCAGAGTACACATTCCATCCATGCTGTCTATTGTCATCTCCTCCAGACTGGTGACATTTAAGTGGTGTGCTGCCACTCACTCGACAGTGAGCTTCTTGAGGAGGGGAATCAGACCAAGCCAGCCTTGGGAGTTCAACATCTGTTCACTGCAGTAGTGAACAAATAATCGTGTTATCAAAGGGAACATTTCATTATGAAAGTCATTGTCAGGTTTCTCAAAAAATTAAACATAAAATTATCAGGTGACTCTACAATTATCTGAGCTTCCCTGGTAGCTCAGACAATAAAGTGTCTGTCTGCAATGCAGGAGACCCAGGTTCGATCCCTGGGTCGGGCAGATCCTCTGGAGAAGGAAACGGCAGCCCACTCCAGTAGCCTTGCCTGGAAAATCCCATGGACGGAGGAGGCTGGTGGGCTACAGTCCGTGGGGTCGCATAGAGTCGGACACGACTGAGCGACTTCACTTTCTTTCACTTTCTACAATTCTACTTCTAGGAATATAGCCAAGAGAATTGAAAGCAGGGACCCAAACATATACCTGGACAAAAGTAGAATTCAAAAAGATACATGCATCTGTATATTCATAGCAGAACTGTTCACAATAGCCAAGACATTGTAACAACCTAAATGTCCATCGACAGATGAAAGAAGATGTGATACATGCGTATGATGAAATATTACTAAGTCACTTTAGTTGTGTCCAACTCTGTGTGACTCAGTGGACTGTAGCCCACCAGGCTCCTCTGTCCATGGGATTCTCCAGGCAAGAATACTGGAATGGGTTGCCATGCCCTCCTCCAGGGGATCTTCCCAACCCAGGGACTGAACCCGTGTCTTTTATGTCTCCTGCATTAGTAAGCAGGTTCTTTACCACTAGCACCACCTGGGAAGCCCAATGGGATACTATTCAGGCATTAAAAAAAGGCTGAAATAATGTCATTTGCAGCAACATGGATGAACCTCGAGATTATCATACTAAGTGAAGTAAGTCAGAAAGTGAAAGACAAATAAGTCAGGGTTAGGGTTAGGGTTAGAGTCTTATTTTCTGAAGTAAGTCAGAAAGTGAAAGACAAATACCATATGATGTTGTGTATGTGAAATCTAAACTGTGACACAAATGACCTTAGTTACAAAACAGAAACAGGCTCACAGACACAGAGAACAGACTTGTATTGCCAAGGAGGCGGGGGGTGGGGGGGTCAGGGAGGACTGGATTGGGATTTTGGGATTAGCAGATGTGAACTATTATATATAGAAGAGCTACATTCAATGTCCTGTGGTAAACCATGATGAAAAAAATATGAAAATGTATATATAAAACTGAATCATTTTGCTGTACAGCAGAAACTAATACAACACTGTAAATCAACTCTACTTCAATAAAATAAATTTTAAAAAAAAGAGAGAGAGAGAGCAGGGACCCAAATATATACTTACACAACTATGCTCTTGGCAGTCCTGTTCACAATAGCCAAAAGACAGAAACAGCCCAAATGTCCACTAATTGATGACAGGATGAATAAAATCTGGTATACCTATACAGTGGAATATTATTCAGCCATAAAAAATGAAGCTCTGATTCCCAGTACAATATGGATGAACCTTAAAAACATTATGCTCAGTGAAAGAAGTCAGACACAGAAGATTACACAGTATATGATTCCACTTACATAAAATGTCCAAAATAGGCAAATCCAGGGAAACAGAAAGCAGATTTGTGCTTTCCAGAGGCTGGGGGAGGGGAGAATAGGAAGTAACTGTTTAATGGGTTTTATTTGGAAATGATGGAAATGTTTTAGAACTACTTAGAGGTGATGGTTATACAATATCATGGACATTCTAAATTATTACTGACTTGTTATTGCCAAATTCAGACTTAAATTGAAGAAAGTAGGGAAAACCACTAGACCATTCAGATATGACCTAAATCAAATTCCTTATGATTATACAGTGGAAGTGAGAAACAGATTTAAGGGACTAGATCTGATAGATAGAATGCCTGATGAACTATGGACAGAGGTTCGTGACATTGTACAGGAGACAGGGATCAAGACCATCCCCAAGAAAAAGAAATGCAAAAAAGCAAAATGGCTGTCTAGGGAGGCCTTACAAATAGCTGTGAAAAGAAGTGAAAAGCAAAGGAGAAAAGGAAAGATATAAACATTCGAAGGCAGACTTCCAAAGAACAGCAAGGAGAGATAAGAAAGCCTTCCTCAGCGATCAATGAAAAGAAATAGAGAGGAAAACAACAGAATGGGAAAGACTAGAGATCTCTTCAAGAAAATTAGAGACACCAAGGGAACATTTCATGCAAAGATGGGCTCGATAAAGGACAGAAATGGTATGGACCTAACAGAAGCAGAAGATATTAAGAAGAGGTGGCAAGAATACACA
>SJYT01017339.1:110435-128796 GCA_006410635.1 Cephalophus harveyi | reverse complement strand
TATGGTTTTTCCTGTGGTCATGTATGGATGTGAGAGTTGGACTGTGAAGAAGGGTGAGCGCCGAAGAATTGATGCTTTTGAACTGTGGTGTTGGAGAAGACTCTTGAGAGTCCCTTGGACTGCAAGGAGATCCAACCAGTCCATTCTAAAGGAGATCAGCCCTGGTGTTCTTTGGAAGGACTGAAGCTGAAGCTGAAACTCCAATACTTTGGCCACCTCATGCGAAGAGTTGACTCATTGGAAAAGACTGTGATGCTGGGAGGGATTGGGGGCAGGAGGAGAAGGGGACGACAGAGGATGAGATGGCTGGATGGCATCACTGACTCAATGGACATGAGTTTGGGTGAACTCCAGGAGTTGGTGATGGACAGGGAGGCCTGGCGTGCTGCAATTCATGGGGTTGCAAAGAGTTGGACACGACTAAGCGACTGAACTGAACTGAACTGATACTTTAAAAGGGTGAGGAACTTCCCTGGTGTCCAGTGGTTAGGACTCCATGCTTCCAACTGCAGGGGGTGTGGGTTTGGTCCCTGGTTGGAGAACTAAGATACCACATGCTGTGTGGCAAAAAAAAAAAAAACTACTTTAAAAAAAGGATGTATTTTATGTTACGTGAATTTCACTTCAAAAAACCAAATGCACTGCCAAAGAAAGACAGGTACAAAGTCATCACGTTAGATCAGACACTAAAACAGCAATTCTAATGACCCAATACTCTGGCACCTATTCTGTACAAATCAGTTTAAACCAAGAAGACTTCTGCTGCCATTTAGAAGAGAGAGAGGCATTTTAGATCAGGTGTGGCTGAGGAAGGTGGCTGCACTTTCACTAGAAAACTCAGCTCAGAATTTCCACCAACACTGGTTAGACTGAAAGAGTAGACCATTAAAAAGGCTTATTTGAACCTGATTCTGAAAGTCCCTCCAATCCTTCTTTATATATTACTCTCCTTATAATTCTTTGGCATGATATTTTCCTATTAAAAATGTCCATTTAACCCATGAACACTTACTGAGCCTCTGCTAGTCACCAAAGGGGCTTCCCAGGTGGCACAGTGGTAAATAATCCACCTGCAATGCAGGAGAGACAGGAGATGCTGGTTCAATCCCTGGGTCAAGAAAATCCCCTGGAGGAAGGCATGGCAACCCACTGTAATATTCTTGCCTGGAGAATCCCCCGGACAGAGGAGCCTGGTGGGCTATAGTCCATAGGGTCGCAAAGGGTCAGAAACAACTGAAGCCCCATAGCACTATCCATCAAGGACTGTTCTAGGTGCGAGGAAATAGCCGTGAAGACAAAATTCCTATCCCAGTGGGACTTACTGTCTAGAACTTTGCGTGCTGTGCTTAGTCATTCAGTCATGTCTGACTCTTTGCAACCCCATGGACTGTAGCCCGCCAGGCTCCTCAGTCCATGGGGATTCTCCAGGCAAGAATACTGGAGTGGGTTGCCATGCCCTCCTCCAGGGGATCTTCCCAACCCAGGGGTCGAACCCAGGTCTCCCACATTACAGGAAGATTGTTTACCGTCTGAACCACTAGTTCAGTTCAGTTCAGTCGCTCAGTCGTGTCTGACTCTTTGCGACCCCATGAATCGCAGCACGCCAGGCCTCCCTGTCCATCACCAATTCCCGGAGTTCACTCAGACTCATGTCCATCGAGTCAGTGATGCCATCCAGCCATCTCATCCTCTGTCATCCCCTTCTCCTCCTGCCCCCAATCCCTCCCAGCATCAGAGTCTTTTTCAATGAGTCAACTCTTCGCATGAGGTGGCCAAAGTACTGGACTTTCAGCTTCAGCATCATTCCCTCCAGAGAAATCCCAGGGCTGAGGGAAGCCTATGAATACAGGAGAGGGTAGTCAATCTTCTCAAGGGGATATTCCCCACCCAGGAATCAAATTGGGGTCTCCTGCATCACAGGCAGATTCTTTACCACCTGAGCTACCAGGAAAGCCCCCTAGTACCTTAACATACCACAAATCCTTTAGAAGCTTGTTAAAGTACAGGTTTGGATTCAGAATATGTGGCCTGGGACCTAAGAGTCTGAATTCCTAATAAGCTCCCATCTGATGCTGATACTGCTTGTCTGTGGACTATACTTTGAGTAAAAGCATGTAGAGATCAACATAAAAATAATTTTTCAAATCACGTATGCTACAGTTTTTATTGAAGCACAGTTTTTTTTGTTTGTTTGTTTGTTTGTTTTTTAAATTTTATTTTTACTTTATTTTACTTTACAATACCGTATTGGTTTTGCCATACATTGACATGAATCCACCATGGGTGTATATTAGCTCCCAATCCCAAATCCCCCTCCCACCTCCCACCCCACATCATCTCTCTGGCTCATCCCTGTGCACCAGCTCCAAGCATCCTGTATCCTGTATCGAACATAGGCTTGGAAGCACAGTTTTTTTTAATTAGAGTGTAATTGCTTTACAATGTGTTAGTTTCTGCTGTAAACAGCGTGAATCAGCTATGAGTATAAGTATACCCCCTCCCTCTTGAGCTTCCCTCATACTGCCCCCATCCAACCCCTCTAGGTCATCAGAGGGCACCAAGCTGAGCTCCCTGTGCTACACAGCAGCTTCCCACTAGCCATCTATTTTCCACAGGATAATGTATATATGTCAGTGATACTCTCTCAATTTGACGTAGTTGTTTTACTGTTTCAGGTGTACAGCAAAGTGATTCAGTTACGTATAATCTTTTTCAGATTTTTTCCATTATAAATTATTACAAGATATGGGAATATACATTCCTGTGCTATACCGTAGGTCTCTGTTATCTATTTTATATACAGTAATGTGTATCTGGTAATCCCAAATTCCTAATTAATCCCTCCCTGCCCTTTCTCTCTATGGTAACCATGAATTTGTTTTCTATAACAACAGTTTTAAAATTTCACCTTGACCCTTCAGTCTTCTTCAGCCACTGGCCCATCTGTTTTGCTATTCTTCATAGAACCACTATATTGTATGGCTGAAACTAATATAATATTGTAAATCAACTATATTTCAGTAAATCAGTAAGATAGATAGATAAAATGAGTTTAATGTAGCTTTTAAAAAACAATACATTTCTACATACAAAAAGGCCAGTTAGAGTTCCTTCTGAGCTATGATACTACTAAATGATTTCTCAACTTTGGCCCTAGTGACATTTGAGACTGGGTCATTCTTTGCTGTGGGGGCTGTCACGTGCATTATAGGATGTTGAGTAACATCTCTGGCCTAATTATCACTAGAAATAGCACTCCGTAGTGGTGACAATCCAAATGCCTTCCCATCTGGGGAATGCAAATTGCCCCCAGTTGAGAACTACTGGTCTATTTCTAAAAATCTTATCACTTCCCTGTTGGTAAAAGATGCACTTAATATCTAGCACTTATGTGATGTTTGAGCTTCCCTGGTGGCTCAGTTGTAAAGAATCTGCCTGCAATGCAAGAGACCCAGGTTCAATCCCTGGGTCAGGAAGATCCCCTGGAGAAGGAAACGGCAACCCACTCCAGTATACTTGCTTGGAGAATCCCATGGACAGAGGATCCTTATGGGCTACAGTTCACGGGTTGCAAAGAGTCAGACACAAATGAGCGACTACCACTTCTACGGTGTTTACCAGGCTAACACTCTTCTAAAAATAAAGTCTCTGCATTAATTTAATCTTCCCCCAAACTTTATGGGGTCTTAGTACCATCTTCATCCTAAATGGAGAACCTGAAGCACAGAGTGACTGAGTGACTTTCCCAAGGTTGCACAGCCAGTGAGAGCTGGAGTCAGTATTCGAAGCAGTCGTCTGACCCCACCGCCTTCTTTCTTGGGTTTTCTTCTGACCCCTGGGATGTGGGACCTATCGTTTGGATTTTTTTTTTAATTCTTTCTCTCTTCAAAGATGCAACGGATTATTGAGAGTATCGAGTCTCTTCTCACCAATAAGACTGTACTGGAAGAGAAGAGAAACACCACATCCATGGTCACAGCCATTTTCCAGAGAGTGGAATCAGAAGTTCTAGAAACTGCCTTGAAAGCACCAGACCAGGAAATCCAGAAAGTCCAAAAGAGCACTGTGGGTAAGAAGACAGTAAGACCTGAGACGCACAGGGGGGTGGTTACTAACTGGGGTCCGCATTAAGCAATGAGAGAAGTAAATAAGGACTGTGTCCATTTATAGGGCTTCCCAGTGATAAAGAACCCGCCTGCCAATGCAGGAGACATAGAGGCACGGGTTCAATCCCTGAGTCGAGAAGATCCCCTGGAGGGGGCTATGGCTACCCACTCCAATATTCTTGCCTGGAGACTCCCCATGGATAGAGGAGCCTGGGGGGCTACAGTCCTTAGGATCACCAAGAGTCAGACATGACCGAAATGACTGAACACACACGAACACATCCATTTATATAAAATTCTAGAAAATGCAAACTAATCTCCAGTGACACAGAGGGTAGAGTCAGTGAAGGGATGGAAAAGGGATGTGAGAAAATCTGGATAAATTGTTGGCGGTGACAGAAATGTTGTCTACCTTGACTGTGATGGTGGTTTTACAGAGGTACACACTCGATGAAAACCATCCAATTGTACACTTTAATATGTGAGATTTGCTGTACATCAATTACACCTGCATAGAGCTGTTTTTAAAAATTGCCAATGGGGGAATTCCCTGGTGGTCCAGTAGTTAAGACTTGGCACTTTCACTGCTGAGGTCTGAGCAGGTCCGGAAACTAATATTCCACAAGCCTCCTGGTGTGACCAAAAAAAATTTTTAATAAAAATAATGCTTTGTTGTTGTTCAGTCACTCAGTCATGTCCCACTCTTTGCAACCCCGTGGACACCAGCATTCCAGGCCTCCCTGTCCTTCACCATCTCCCAGAGCTTGCTCAAACTCATGTCCATTGAGTCGGTAATAAAATCCATTGAACCATCTCATCCTCTGTCGACCCCTTCTCCTCCTGCCTTCAAATCTTTCCCAGCCTCTGGGTCTTTTCTTATGAGTCAGCTCTTTGAATCAGGTGACCAAAATATTTGAACTTCAGCTTCAGCATCAGTCCTTCCAATGAATATTCAAGATTGATTTCCTTTAGGACTGATTGGTTTGATCTCCTTACAGTCTAAGGGACTCTCAAGAGTCTTCTCCAGCACCACAGTTCAAAAGCATCAATTCTTCGGCAACCAACTTTCTTTAAGGTCCACACTCACATCTATACATGCCTACCTGAAAAGCCACAGCTTTGACTAGGTGGACCTTTGTTGGCAAAATAATGTCTCTGTTTTTTAATATGCTGTCTAGATTTGTCATAGCTTTTCTTCCAAGAAGCAAGCATCTTCTAATTTCATGGGTGCAGTCACCATCTGCAGTGATTTTGGAGACCAAGAAAATTAAGTCTGTCACTGTTTCTATTCTTTTCTCATCTATTTGCCATGAAGGGATGGTACTGGCATGCTGCAATCCATGAGGTCTCAAAGAGTCAGACACAATTGAGCAATTGCACTAAACTGAACTGATGGGACTGGATGCCATGATCTTTGTTTTTTGAATGCTGAGTTTTAAGCCAGTGTTTTCGCTCTCCTCTTTCATTTTCATCAAGAGCCTCTTTAGTTCCTCTTCACTTTCTGCCATAAGGGTGGTGTCATCTGCATATCTGAGGTTATTGATATTTCTCCTGGCAATCATGATTCCAGTTTGTGCTTCATCCAGCCCAGCATTTCTCATAATGTACTCTGCATATAAGTTATATAAGCAGGGTGACAATATACAGCCTTGTCACACTCCTTTCCCAATTTGGAACCAGTCAGTTGTTCCATGTCCAGTTCTAACCGTTGCTTCTTGACCTGCATACAGGTTTCTCAGGGGGCAGGTCAGGTGGTCTGGTATTCCCAACTCTTGGAGAATTTTCCACAGTTTGTTGTGATAATATTTAGAATTAAATAAATACCTGCATGCTAAGTCACTTCAGTCATGTCTGACTCTTTGTCACCCTGTGGACTGTAGCCCTCCAGGCTTCTCTGTCCATGGGATTCTCCAGGCAAGAATACTGGAGTGGGTTGCCATGCCCTCCTCCAGGGGAATTTCCCAACCCGGGGATCAAACCCATATCTCTCATAGCAGGTGGGTTCTTTACCACTAGTGCCACCTGGTGACTGTAGCCCTCCAGGCTTCTCTGTCCATGGGATTCTCCAGGCAAGAATACTGGAGTGGGTTGCCATGCCCTCCTCCAGGGGAATTTCCCAACCTGGGGATCAAACCCATATCTCTCATAGCAGGTGGGTTCTTTACCACTAGTGCCACCTGGGAAGCCCAAATAAATACATGAATAAACAAAAATTATCAATGGTTTCTAATCCTGAGTCGGATTTTGGCTTAAAGGTAGTTTTTTTTAATGATTCAGTGTTCATGGAACCTAACAGCACGTGTCACAGTGATGTGACTTAAACCACCCCAGAAGGAGCATCTTAGTACATATTTTTTATATAGAAATACTTTTTTTTAAGGAACTGAAAGCAAACTTGTATTTAAAGACCTCTTCAGGTCATGGTCATTTGGACTCATGGTCTCAATTTGTTGCTCAATTCTATGATGATTCAGATAGTAAAGAATCTGCCCAAGACTCAGGTTCAATTCCTAGGTCAAGAAGACCCCATGGAGAAGGGAATGGCAACCCATTTCAGCACTCTTGCCTGGAGAATTCCACGGACAGAGGACCCTGGAGAACTATAGGCCATGGAGTTGCAAAAAGTTGGACATGACTGAGTGACTTTCACTTTTGCTAGCAGAGCTCTGGCAGCAGTGAAACAAATGTGCTGAATTCTTTCTAAAACAGAAATGATTTTATTAAGGAATCCCCTAGCTGTCCAGTGGCTAATGCTCAGCACTTTCACTGCCTTGGGTCTGGGTTCAATTCCTGGTTAGGGAACTAAGATCCCACAAGCCACGCGGCATAGCCACCCCCCCAAAAAAAAAAAAATTTATTATAACTGTCATCAGTTCAGTTCAGTTCAGTCACTCAGTCATGTCTGACTCTTCGCGACCCCATGAACCGCAGCACTCCAGGCCTCCCTGTCCATCACCAACTCCCGGAGTTCACTCAGACTCACGTCCATCGAGTCAGTGATGCCATCCAGCCATCTCATCCTCTGTCGTCCCCTTCTCCTCCTGCCCCCAATCCCTCCCAGCATCACAGTCTTTTCCAATCAGTCAACTCTTCGCATGAGGTGGCCAAAGTATTGGAGTTTCAGCTTTAACATCATTCCTTCCAAAGAACAACCAGGGCTGATCTCCTTCAGAGTGGACTGTTTGGATCTCCTTGCAGTCCCAGGGACTCTCAAGAGTCTTCTCCAACACCACAGTTCAAAAGCATCAATTCTTTGGTGCTCAGCTTTCTTCACAGTCCAACTCTCACATCCATACATGACCGCAGGAAAAACCATAGCCTTGACTAGACGGACCTTTGTTGGCAAAGTAATGTCTCTGCTTTTCAATGTGCTGTCTAGGTTGGTCATAACTTTTCTTCCAAGGAGTAAGCATCTTTTAATTTCATGGCTACAGTCACCATCTGCAGTGATTTTGGAGCCCCAAAAAAATAAAGTCTGACACTGTTTCCACTGTTTCCCCATCTATTTCCCATGAAATGATGGGACCAGATGCCATGATCTTATTTTTCTGACTGTTGAGCTTTAAGCCAACTTTTTCACTCTCCACTTTCACTTTCATCAAGAGGCTTTTTAGTTCCTCTTCACTTTCTTCCATAAGGGTGGTGTCATCTGCATATCTGAGGTTATTGATATTTCTCCCAGCGATCTTGATTCCACCTTGTTCTTCTTCCAGCCCAGCGTTTCTCATGATGTACTCTGCATAGAAGTTAAATAAGCAGGGTAACAATATACAGCCTTGATGTACTCCTTTTCCTATTTGGAACCAGTCTGTTGTTCCATGTCCAGTTCTAACTGTTGCTTCCTGACCTGCATACAGATTTCTCAAGAGGCAGGTCAGGTGGTCTGGTATTCCCATACCTGTCTTACATATTCCTTATATATCCATGTGCTGCAGATATGTCAGTTAGCTTGACGGCAATAATCATTTAACTATATATATGTGTGTGTCAGACACAACTGAGCAACTGAGCACACACACACATGCACACATGTATCAAGTCTTCATATTGTACACCTTAAATATATTTAACTTTTGTTTTTGAAAATAAAAAATAAAATACCATAGCAAAGCCAAGTATTAAATTTTTAATTAGGAAAAAGCACATACACAAAACTAAACTGAGACCAGCCACATCTGCCCACAATTCAGTGCTCCAATCCAATACCCATTGTAGGTACATGTCTGATGAAGAGACACATATTTGTTATGTATGTTACACTTACATATGCTTGCCAAACTTGTTTTCTCACTCATTACATGACTAACATCTTTCCATGTACGCCATATATATCATTAGCTATGTTATTGTCTTCAATGGTTTATATAGTTGCATTGTACATATAATTTATTTACACAATAATTTATTTCCCTATTCTGAGAAGTGTGGGTAGTTACAAAACAACCCTGTGACAAAGACCATTAAAGTTTTATCTGTATCTATTCGTTAAATGTTTTCTTAGGATAAATTCATAGAAGAGGAATTGTTAGATCAAAAGGAAGAAAGCATTCTATGAACTTTTGATACATATCACTATATTGGCCTCCAGAAATGCAGTTTACTGTGCTTTTTATTAATGTTCAGCTCAGAGATACTAATGTATTTGTGTATGCCTAACTAATCATTGGAGAAGGCAATGGCACCCCACTCCAGTACTCTTGCCTGGAAAATCCCATGGACGGAGGAGCCTGATAGGCTGCAGTCCATGGGGTCGCTAAGAGTCAGGCCCGACTGAGCGACTTCACTTTCGCTTTTTACTTTCATCCATTGGAGAAGGAAATGGCAACCCACTCCAGTGTTCTTGCCTGGAGAATCCCAGAGACAGTGGGCCCCCGTCTATGGGGTCGCACAGAGTCAGACACAACTGAAGCGACTTCGCAACTAATCATTTCGTTTTACCAACTTTCATGATAAAATATTTCATAAAAATAATCATTTTTTATAGTTTTTAATAAGATAAAATCCAGTGCCTAAACTTCTCAGGAAACCAGAATCTGGACACTTCTATTTAAAATTAAACCACATTACAAGTAATTCTTATATTTTCTGATTTGGCCAATTCCTAATTGATTTTTCGGTTTGGTTTTGGTTTTGGCCAAGCCAGGAGTCATGTGGGATGTTAGTTCCCTGGCCAGGGGTCAAACCTGCAGCCTCTGCATTGGAAGGGCACAGTCTTAACCACTGGACTACCAGGGAAGTCCCCCTTATTGTTTAATCAATGATATAAAGTACCCTTTCCCCAGTGAGCTTTCATCACCTCACCTATAAAACGAGATAGTAATGCTGCACTCAACGCACTTAGAACCAAGGCTGGTAATTGCCATAACTTCCCGCTCTTTATAATTGCTTTAACTTTTTTAACACACTCAAAAGGAGACATAATAAAACTACTGCACATCTCACCTACCTTCAATAATTTCCAACTCATGACCAGTCTCATATCTTCTGATTTTTAAGATAAATATTTTCATGAACTTATTGCTTGTTATTCTGTGACTTCATTTTTATTGGAAGCATGATTCCCCATTATAAAGATAAACCATAAGTTATTTAACCAATTTCTTCTTAAACTTTAGGTCATTTCTCCTTTTCACCTTTATCATCTTTACTGCCATGGACTTTCTGGTAGCTAATTCTGCCCTCTTAATCATTATTGTTTTCCAAGAATAAATTCCTAGAAACAGAATAGTTGCTTCAAAGACAATGTGCTAAAGAATGTTAGTTAAGAATATGGTTTCAGGGGACTTCCTTGGCAGTCCAGTGGTTAAGACTTCGCCTTCCAATGCAGGGGGTGTGGGTTCAATCCCTGGTCAGGAGACTAAGATACCACATGCCTCTCAGCCAAAAAACAAAAACATAAAAAACAGAATCGATATTGTAATAAATTCAATAAAGAATTTTAAAATGGTCCACAGTAAAAAAAGAAGTCTTTAAGAAAAGAACACAGGACTCAGTCAGTTCCTACTCTTCGCCACCCCCACGGAGCCTGCCAGGCTCCTCTGTCATGAGATTTTCTCAGCAAGTATACAGGAGTTAGAGTCCTACTTAAATTCTGAACTTCAGTTTGCTCTTCTGAAAGGTCCTTCATTGTGTTACATGAGGCTACTATAAGATGGCAATGTATCAATGTAAGGCTCTTAGCCCAGTGCCTGGCACATTCTAGACACTCAGTAAAGTTAAGCTATTCGTGTAACTATGCACATTTTTAAAACTTATAATAATGGTAAGTTTGCCCTTTGTTTTTCTTACCAGCTGTTGAAACTCGAGTTGTTACAGACAACTGCTCCAAGGGAGTCATCTTCAGCTTGAATGCCCAAGTGAACTCCATGAAAATCCATTGCAATGATGTCATCCAGGGAAACATACAAGGTACATGGGGTGGCTGCTTTCAGAATCCCTAAGACCTGCAGAGCAGCATCACTGTGAAGGTAGTGAGGAAAATGTTCCCAGTAGGCTCCTCTCTAATGGGTCTGTTACCCTGACGCTATTGAACCCAGGTCCGGCTACTCTCTGCTCAAAAGTCATTAAAGAGGCTAGGGTAGTGGAGAGGAAAGTTGGCTTTATTTTGGATGCTAGTGACCAGGGAGGAGGATCACTAGCATCCAAACCTGTCCAAAGGCCAACAGCCCCCACCCCAACAACCAGGGGGCTAGAGCTTTTATAGACAGAAAGAAGGGGCTACGTGCAGAAACAGCAGAGTAGCTCAGACAGTCATCTCGAAATTGGTCACTGGCGGTCAGTTCTAAGCACAGGTTAGTCTTGGTTCCAGAGTTGGCTTGTCCCCATTTCCTTGAGGCCAGTTCTTGGAAATGCGACAGCTTATGTCGTGGCTACAGTCTGGTAACCATGTAGTTAATTTCTCCACCTGGTGGGGGTCTCTATCTATAGGACAGCTCAAAGGATACGGCTCAGAATATTACCTATAGCCCTTGAGAAGGATCTAAAGGTCCTTGACTTTGCTTACTGACTAAACTATTATCATTTGATCTCCTTTAACTATTTTCCTTTGTTTCTTTATGTTCTCATTTCTCTGATTAAACTAACTTTTGGCTAAAGTTTTTCCACAGACAAAAGGTGGGCTGAGGACTTGGAGAACAAGGACTGTAGGGTTCTGCTCCATTTCACTAAGACTGTGCCATTTGAGTCTTTCCTTTAGAAAAAATTTTTTTTCTTTAATTACAAAAAAGACATCTTCCTACCTAAAATGGAGGGGTTTTGTTCTTCAGCATGAAAGAGACTTCTTTGTAATTTAGGGGCTTTTCTATCTGGTTCTCAGTTTGGGTTCCCTTAGAAGCAATACATGGATAAGTGTAAGAGGAACAAGTGTGATGATTTTATATGGGAGATGATCTCAGAGAGAATCAGTAAGTGTATTAATCAGGATTCTCCAGAGAAACAGAACCAATAGGCTGTGTATATGTAGAGAAAGAGAAACAGAGATAGAAACATGGGCAGGGACAGAGAGAGATTTAAGAATTTAGCTCATGCAATTGTGGAGGGCAGCAAATCTAAAATCTAGCCAGCAGGCTGAAAGACCCAGGGAAAAGCTGTTGCTGCCTGAGTCCAAAGACAGTCTCTTCCTAGGGGGAGGTCAGTCTTTTTCTTAACACCTTCCACTGATTAGATGAGGCCCACCAACATTAGGAACTGCAATCTGCTTTATTCAAAATCTACTGATTTAAATGTTCAGTTCAGTTCAGTCAGTCAGTCATGTCCGACTCTTTGCGACCCCATGAATCGCAGCACACCAGGTCTCCCTGTTCATCACCATCTCCCGGAGTTCACTCAGACTCACGTCCATTGAGTCCGTGATGCCATCCAGCCATCTCATCCTCGGTCGACCCTTCTCCTCCTGCCTCCAATCCCTCCCAGCATCAAAGTCTTTTCCAATGAGTCAACTCTTCGCATGAGGTGGCCAAAGTATTGGAGTTTCAGCTTTAGCATCATTCCTTCCAAAGAAATCCCAGGGCTGATCTCCTTCAGAATAGACTGGTTGGATCTCCTTGCAGTCCAAGGGACTCTCAAGAGTCTTCTCCAACACCACAGTTCAAAAGCATCAATTCTTCAGCCCTCAGCCCTCTTCACAGTCCAACTCTCACATCCATACATGACCACAGGAAAAACCATAGCCTTGACTAGACGGACCTTAGTCGGCAAAGTAATGTCTCTGCTTTCGAAAGTGCTATCTAGGTTGGACATAACTTTTCTTCCAAGGAGTAAGCGTCTTTTAATTTCATGGCTGCAGTCACCATCTGCAGTGATTTTGGAGCCTAAAAAAATAAAGTCTGACACTGTTTCCAATGTTTCCCCANAATGCTATCTAGGTTGGACATAACTTTTCTTCCAAGGAGTAAGCATCTTCTAATTTCATGGCTGCAGTCATGAGATTTAAATGTTAATCTCATCTAAAAATACCCTCACAGCAATATCCAGACTGGTCTTTGACCAAATATCTGGGTCCTAAGGCCTATCCAAGTTGACACATAAAATTAATTATCCCAACAGGGAAAACAGGAAGTGAGACAAGGAAGAGAGGGCAGCCCATACAGGGATTATTATGTTAGCGAGCAGGTTACTGCTGGTGGTGACTGGGGTTCAATCCCACTGGGTTACCCCATTCAAAGAGAGGTAGCTAGAGGACTTCCCTGGTGGTCCAGTGGTTAAGATTCTGTGCTTCCAGTGCAGGGGGCAGGGTTCAGTCCCTGGTCAGGGAACTAAGATCCCACATGCCACTCGACATGGTCCAAAAAAGAAATTTTTTTTTTTAAATAATAAAGGGAACTTCCCTTGTGGCCCAGTGGCTAAGACTCTGCACTCCTAATGCAGAGGACCTGCATTTGATACCTAGTCAGGGAACCAGATCTCACATGCTGCAATGAAAATCCCGAATTTCAAAACTAAAATAATAATAACAGTTAGGGGGTGGGAACTGAGCTGAGCTCTTTATCCACCTGCTTTGATCCATCACTGGTTAAGAGCCCTTCTGGGGGTTGCAGGCAGAAGTGAACTTCAAGGCTCTTCCAGCCTGCCCTGCGTACAGATCAAACATGTTCACTCCAGGGAAAGCTCCCAGACAGAGAGTCGCAGCTGCTTGCAGTAGAATCCATCAGCATGTTAAAAAAAAAAAAAAAAGAAGTGCCAAAGGAATAAAGCTAGGGTGCCTACAGCATCTGCTACAGCCTGTGTAGAGAGAGAAATTGTTACTATTAACTGTCCCAGCATTGCCAGACTGTCTGATTTTTCAAGAGAAACCAAAATTTGGGTTGTCTGCATGAACACCTCCAATATTTTTTTTTCATTTGGCAGGAAGACTTCTGTTATAACTGCCATATGTTACAATTGCTATAGCACAATAAATGAGGGTCTTAAAATCCAATTACATGAATGTGGAGTCTGTACAGACAGCTGGTCTGTGCTATTGCCCAAAGTTCCAAAGAAAAGATGATAAAACGCAGACAGCTAAGCACATGCTGAACTGAGAAAGTCTCATGTGGCAATTAGTTTCTCACTTCCTCTCCTCCCCCAAGATAAGAACTTGAATCTGCCTTCACTGGAGGATGGGCCAGGAGGAGGATCGAAGCCAAATTCCTACCATGTGATTTCATGCTTGCATGCTCACCAGGTTCCCGCATTACTCACAGTGTGGAGAGGGAGCCTGAAAGCTTCCAAACATATCTGCAATCCAGTTTGTTCCTTGGTCACATTCTGGGGTACTAGGAATTAGGAAGTCAAAAAATTTTTTTTATTTTTTTATCAGGATATAATTGCTTTACAATGTTGGGTTAGTCTCTGCTGTACAACATCATGAACCAGCTGTATATACATACCCCCTCCCTCTGGAGCCTCCCTCCTGCCACCCCGCATCCCAGCCCTCTCGGTCATCACAGAGCATTGAGCTGAGCTCCGTGTGCTGTACAGCAGCTTCCCTCTAGTTATACATATGGTAATGTATATGCTTCGATGCTATTCTCTCAATTTGTCCCATCCTCTCCTTCACTCTGTGTTCACACATCTATTCTCTATGTCTGTGCCACTATTCCTGCCCTGCAAAACGGTTCATCTGTACCATTTTTCTAGACTTCATATATATGCTTTAATATGCAATATCTGTTTTTCTCTTTCTGACTTATCTCACTCTGTATGACAGGCTCTAGTTTCATCTACAAAGAGGTATGACCTCACACGGGTCAGAATGGCCATAATCAAAAAATCTACAAACAACAGATGCTGGAGAGGGTGTGGAGAAAAGGGAACTCTCTTACGCTGTTGGTGGTAATGTAAATTGGTACAGACACTCTGGAGAACAGTACAGAGGTTCCTTAAAAAAACTAAACACAGAACTGCCATATGACCCAGCAATTCTGTTAGGTAGGTAGAACAGGGAAAAGGAGTCCAAAATGGCAGTGGCTACAAGCCAAGGAAGGGAAAAGCCCGCGAAAATGAAACAAAAGAAGGTCCGAGGACCGGAGTAAGGACCTCGGATAAAACAAACAAGACTCCTGGCTGGCCCAGTTTACATAGGGCAGCCCCAGGGAGAGATAAACATATAAATAGAAGAGCCAAAGCTAGCTCTCTCTCTCCCCCGCGCGCTGGGGCCCTCTTCTCCTCGTGTCTTTAGATCCCCGTGCCCTCACGCCTTGAAGATGGATTTTCCTGTTATCTTCTAAATAAAATAGAGCTGTAACACTGATTTGTCTTAAGAGCTATAACATGGTCCAGCCGAGACCTGAGAGCTATAACACAGTCTATCCAAGACCTGAGAGCTGTGACACGCCAAGGGGGCTTTAATGTCCATCACTCCAAATCTTTGTTGTGACGAGACAAAGAATCGAGGAACATACACTCGCATGACAATTCCATGACTGGACTGGACATCCACACTGAGAAAACCATAACTGAATATATGAATTTGAGGAAAACAGAACTCAGTCCATAACAACTGTCTAGGCTGAATTGTTTACATGAACTGCAGACCTCATAATGTGAATGCACGTGCCTCAGGGAGCACTTGGCATGCCCGTGCATTCGTGCATCCTCAGTGGTGTCTGACTCTGTGACCCTATGGACTGTAGCCCACAAGTCTCCTCTGTCCATGGAATTTCCTAGGCAAGAATACTGGAGTGGGTTGCCATTTCCTCCTCCAGGGGATCTTCCCGGCCCAGGGTTAAAATCTGCGTCTCCTGCATTGGCAGGCAGATTCTTTACCACTGAGCCACCAGGGAAGCACCATTTACATGCCCAGCAGCAGACTATTTATCTTTCCCTAATGACCCTTGCAGTCTCATCTTGAAGCATTACTGGCTGTCCCTCTGCCAGTAATGTTAAGCAACACTCCACAGGGTGGACTTTTATTCTTTCAACCCAGCTCAACTTTTTACTCCTCCATGAAACCTCCCGGGACTGCCTACTTCCATCACAGCACTAGAGTCAGGCTTTCCCTCTCCTGTGCTCCGCCAGCACTTTGAACCTACTTTATCCCGGCATCTAATGTAATCACCACCACCACCACCACCCTACCTTCAGGGTGAAAACCATGAATTCTTTCTCTGTGCGGTCCTTTACCAGCAGAGGATCGGAGAACAGAAATGGTCATCGAATTAAATCCACATCTAGGTTGAGGACTGACTTTCCTAAAGAGAGAAAAGAATGCATTGATGGGTTCATGACGAACTCATAAAGGGACATTTTTCTGTCCCCCAGGTTCTGTCTTGGACTGGATCATTCTTCATTATAGGGAGTCATCCTGTGCCCTGTAGGATGTTGAACAACATCCCTGGCCTTAGACTAGACGTCTATAGCAGTTCCCCAGTTGTGACAACCAAAAATCCATACACCACCCAGTGTCAGTTGAGGTGAGAGGGCAGGATAGCCTGCAGTTGAGAACCTCGGGTCTAAAGCAACCTTGAAATCTATCTCCAAAAGGTGGATAATTTTAATACCAGAAGGGATCCTATTAAGTTACACCATGACACCAGGTATGAACTGGGACTGTCACAGGTAACCCAAGACATAGAATCACATGATTCTTCTCCCTACAAACTATCTCAGAGAGCAAACCCTGGCCACAGAGGTCAACCTTGGAAACCTCAATAGCCATTCTTTCCTTTGCTACTTGTGATTTTCTCTTACACCAGAATATTTCAACTCAAAAACAAGCAATTTCCGAGCATCAGATCAGGTAGACTGATCACCTGCTGATGCCTTCCAACCACCCACCGCTGTTTCTTTCTGATGAACAGAAACTGCCATCAACTCAGAGAAGCAGAAGTGAATCTCCTACTTCTCATCCCTCGAGAGAAGCCAGAAAAACCTGGTTAGAGACACCTGCTAGGGGATTTATTCCAGTAGGATGAACCACACAGCTTGTTTCTTATCGTTGTTCAGTCGCTAAATTGTGCTCTTTGTGACCCCCATGGACTGTAGCTCCTCAGGCTCCTCTGTCCATGGGATTTCCCAGGCACATATACAGGAGTGGGTTGTCATCTCCTCCTCCAGAAGATCTTCCTGGACCAGGGATCGAACCCACATCTCCTGCATTGGCAAGTGAATTCTCTGAGCCACCTGGGAACCACACAGCTAGTATGTGGCAAAGATGGAGTTTGAATCCAGAAACATAGTTCTTGTCTCTGGGTCCTTAATCACTCATTATATATGACTTCTTTGTCATGTGGACTTCTCAGCAGCTACAATAGTAAATTCTTATTGACATGGAATACTGACAAGTTTGTTAACATCTTATCACATATGTGCATATACATATACATACGTATAACTGATATATAGTATATGTGTGTATATACATTATATATCTTATGTGTGTGTATACATATGCTGTGCTGTGTGCTTAGTTGCTCAGTCGTGTCTGACTCTGCAACCCCATGGGCTGTAGCCCTCCAGATCCTCTGTCCATAGGAATTCTCCAGGCAAGAATACTGGAGTGGGTTGCTATGCCCTCCTCCAGGGAATCTTCCCAACCCAGGGATCGAACCCAGGTCTCCTGCATTGCAGGTGGATTCTTTACCAGCTAAGCTACCAGAGAAGCCCATGTTATATGCTAGGTTGTCATAAAATACCAGACTGGTGGCTTAAACAACAGAAATTTATTTTCCCCCAGTTGTAGAGGCTAGAGATAAAAGATGAAGATATTGGCAAGGTTGGTCTCTCGAGAGGCCTCTCTCCTTGGCTTGAACATGGTCATCTTCACACGATGTCCTCATATGGCCTTTTCTCTGGGTGTATGTGTCCCTAGTCTCTCTTCATGTGTCCAAATTTCCTCTTATACGGACACCAGGCAGACTAGCTAAGGCCCACCCTAACAGTCTCATTTTAATTTCATCACCTCTTTGAAAGCCCTATCTTCGAACACAATCACATTGGGAAGTACCATTAAGACTTCAACATATGAATTTTGGGGAGGAACAGAATTTAGCCTGTAACCCTATTGATAAACAAATGTCCACTAAGGTGAGGTGAAGTCGCTCAGTCGTGTCCGACTCTTTGCGACCCCACGGACTGTAGCCTATCAGGCTCCTCCATCCATGGGATTCTCCAGGCAAGAATACTGGAGTGGGTTGCCCTTTCCTTCTCCAGGGGATCTTCCCAACCCAGGGATTGAACCCAGGTCTCCCGCATTGGAGGCAGACACTTTAACCTCTGAGCCACCAGGGAAGCCCTAATGTCCACTACATATAAATTTTCAAGGTGGGAACCTGTATTCCATCAACATCAGGCATGAGTGCAACTGCAGCTTGCCCCCCAACTCCTATTGCTGAAGATCCTTCAGCTCCATCATCTCATTTCCTCTCCCTCCTCCAGTCAGTAACTCGTCTTGCCTGTTCACTCGATGCCAGCCCCTGCATGTCAGCTATTGTGCTGTGCTACTCTACTTTTCAAGGAATGTAAGATTTCAAATGTTTCTTTTATTTTCTTTGTTTTTTATGCATTATTCATGTGAAAAGTATTAGAAACTTATTACAATATGATGCAGCTGATCGTGTTAGTTGGGTAGCTAGGCTAATCTTGTTGGATTTAGGAACAAATTGGACTTGCAAACAAGCTCTCCAAACAGAACTCGTTTATATGTAGGGCACTTACTGTAAGTCACATGCATGCCTTAATATGTAATAAAATTATAAATGTATAATATAAACATATCACGTGCATATATATTTTTAGCCTATCAGTTCAGTTCAGTTCAGTTCAGTCGCTCAGTCGTG
>SJYT01017339.1:33833-109516 GCA_006410635.1 Cephalophus harveyi | reverse complement strand
AGATTTCTCAAGAGGCAGGTCAGGTGGTCTGGTATTCCCATCTCTTTCAGAATTTTCCACAGTTTATTGTGATCCACACAGTCAAAGGCTTTGGCATAGTCAATAAAGCAGAAATAGATGTTTTTATGGAACTCTCTTGCTTTTTCCACGATCTAGCGGATGTTGGCAATGTGATCTCTGGTTCTTCTGCCTTTTCTAAAACCAGCTTGAACATCAGGAAGTTCATGGTTCACGTATTGGTGAAGCCTAGCTTGGAGAATTTTGAGCATTACTTTACTAGCATGTGAGATGAGTGCAATTGTGTGGTAGTTGGAGCATTCTTTGGCATTGCCTTTCTTTGGAATTGGAATGAAAACTGACCTTTTCCAGTCCTGTGGCCACTGCTGCGTTTTCCAAATTTGCTGGCAGATTGAGTGCAGCACTTTCACAGCATCATCTTTCAGGATTTGAAACAGCTCCACTGGACTTCCATCACCTCCACTAGCTTTGTTCGTAGTGATGCTTTCTACAGCCCACTTGACTTCACGTTCCAGGATGTCTGGCTCTAGATTAGTGATCTGTGTTAAATTATGCCATTCTCTTGCTTAAAACCCTCCAATAGTTTTCCCACTGGCTTAAAATAAAAGTGAAATTCTCCCCAAGGCCCTACAAGATCAACCCCCACCATGCCCTCACTTCCTCCCACTGTCCCCCTCACTCACTCTGCTTCAGCCATACTGGCGTCCTTGCTGATTCCTGAGCAGGTGGGCACAGTCATGTCTCTGGGGGGTTTTCCTGTGCTCTTTTCTCCTCCTAGAGCACTCTCCTCTCAGATATCCTCCTTCCTTCCACCCTGCTGTCTGAAAACTGTCTAAATAGCTTCCTCCACCTCTTGCTGTCCCCTGGCATGAGTGCTAAGTCACTTCAATTGTGTCTGACTCTTTGCAACCCCATAGACTGTAGCCCACCAGGCTCCTCTGTCCATGGGATTTTCCAGGCAAGAATAATGGAGTGGATTGCCATGTCCTCCTCCAGGGGATCTTCCGGACCCAGGTCTCAAACCCACATCTCCTGCACTGGCAGGAAGCTTCTTTACCACTAGGGCCACCTGGGAAGCTCCACTATCCCCTACTTCACTGGTCTTCTCCATAGAATTGAGCACTAATCCTATATCAGAGCAAGGTGTCTTTGATATATACCTTTGTTGAGTGGGCTCCCAATGCTTGGAAAGGAATTGTCCAAGGAGACCTGTGCCTGGACAGCAAGAGACTTTATTGGAAAGTGGTCCCCAGGCAGAGAGCAGCAGGAAAACTACTTTGCCACACGGCTCACAGTCTCAGGGTTTATGGTAATGCGATGAGTTTCTAGGTTGTCTCCGGTCAGTCATCATCCTTGGCGCATAGTCTGAGTCAGGGTCCTTCCTGGTGGCCCGAGCACCTCTCAGCCAAGACGGATTCCAGTGCAAAGGATTCTGGGAGGATGGTTGTCTCCTCCCTCTTTTGGCCCCTCCCAAATTCTCCCGGTTCGTTTTTGGGTGGCAGTTCCAAGTTCCTCATTGGGACCTCCTGTTGTGAGACAACTCACCCAAGTGGTTATCATCATGCCTGGCCAAGGTGGGCAGCTTCAGTCGACGATTATCTAAAACCTCTATTTGCTTGTTTATGTTTGTTTCCTGCACCAGAAAGTAAGATCAGTAAGAAGAGAAATTCAGGCTATTTTGTCCCCCACTGTATCCCCAGAATAATGTCTGGACACAGTAGGCACTAAAAAAAAAAAAAGGTGGATAGGTAAATAGATAGATAGAGGTCTTCCCTGATGGCTTAGCAAGTAAAGAATCTGCCTGCAATGCAGGGGACACAGGTTCAGTCCCAGGGTGGGGAAGAGCCCCTGGAGGAGGAAATGGCAACCCACTCCAGTATTCTTGCCTGGGAAATCCCACGGACAGAGCAGCCTGGCGGGTTACAGTCCATAGGGTCGCAAAGAGTTGGACACAACAGAGCAAGTAAGCACATAGGTAATGATTTCTGTATATGTTATCTATATCTGGTTTATACTATATAATATGTATCAGTTGAGTTCGGTCACTCGGTCGTGTCCAATTCTTTCAAACCCCATGGACTGCACAGCACACCAGGCTTCCCTGTCCATCACTAACTCCCAGAGCTTGCTCAAATTCATGTTCATTGAGTCAGTGATGCCATCCAACCATCTCATTCTCTGTCATCCCCTTCTCCTCCTATAACTTTATTATATATATAATATATGGAAAAGAAATAATTAGATTTCTATCTAAAGAGATAGAAATACTTGTACCAACTACAAATAGATTTCCTTGGGTCCAGCCTCAACATTTTGTTTCATGCAAAAGAAGCACAAAACCAGTTCTAAAGGTCTTGCAAAACAAGTTAGTCAGTACTGAAGTCTTCAAGAGACAGCAGGGGAAGTAGAATGTTATTACACAAATCTTACCCAATTTCCTTTTATAGCTGTCCTTTAGTCTCCAAGAGGGATTGGTTCCTGGACCCTTCAGACACGAAAATCCACTAACCCTCAAGTCCCTATATAAAATGATTTATCAATAGTATTTGATATAGATGTGCATATAACCTTATGCACATGCTCCCTTATATTTTAAATCATCTCTAGATCACTTATAATACTTAATACAATGCAAAAGCTAAGCAAATAGTTGCAGATGCAAAGAAAATTCAAGTTTTGCTTTCTGAGACTTTCTTGAATTTTTTAATGTTTGTTTATTTATTTGGCTGCACCGGATCTTAGTCGCGGCACATGGGATCTAGTTCCCTGACCAGGGACTGAACCTGGGCCCCCTGCCTTGGGAGCGCAGAGTGTTAGCAACTGAACCACCAAGGAAGCTCCTGGGATTTTTAAAAATAGTTTCAATCCAAGGTTCATAGAATCTGTGGATACAGAACCTGCAGATATAGAGGGTTAACTTTACTTTCCTTTTCCTCTTTATAACTGACCCAGTCTCTTTCCTCTCTTCCTCCTTCAAAATCCCACCTGCCTCTTCTCTGCCCCTCCCTCCCAATTTTTATACTGTTCATGGAGTTCTCAGGGCAAGAATACTGGAGTGGATTGCCATTTCCTCCTCCATATAGTGGAGATAGTGGAGGACAGAGGAGCCTCGCATGCTGCAGTCCCCGGGGTCGCAAAGAGTCAGGCAGCACTTGGCGACTGAAAAACAACAATAACACAACTTTTTTTTAAATTGAAATATAATTGCTTTACAGTATTGCATTGGTTTCTACCAAATATCAACAGGAATCAGCCATAGACAGCCCAACTTTTATATCTTTTTCTCCTAAGGGTAGATTCATGTCTTTTCTTACGTAAATCAGCTTAGCCTCTCTTAGTTTTTCTAGTTTCCTCTTGTCCCTCCAGTCTTACCCTATTCAATACAACAAAGGATTCAGGTCCAGAAATAGTTTGTATGCCTCAGAATATGAGAAGAGACATTGAAAATCTTTTATTTTGACCCTCATATATATGAGTGTGCCTATGTGCATGTATATAAGTTTGTATTTTGTGTGTGTATGTGTATACATCTATATACCATTTTCAAAGAGATAAATAATGAGAAGGGAAATACCATTTTCAAATATAAATGAAGGTACATCAAAGATCATATGAACTCATGGGAAGTCCATGGTGGTCCAGTGGTTAAGACTTCGCCTTCCAATGCAGGGGGTGCAGATTCCATCCCTGGTCTGTGAGCTGAGATCCCACGTGCCTTGGGATGGCCAAAAGACCAAAACATAAAAAACAGAAGCAATATTGTAACAAATTCAATAAAGACTTTTTCAAAATCATGAAAAAGATTACATCAGCTCATTAATTGATGAGGGAATCTATGAAATGTTAAGACATGCTCAGAGGCAATTCAAAGAGCAGATACATATGTACACAAACACATTTCTATATAAATCAGTCACAAATTCTGAAATGGTATGCTAACTGATGCAAAAGCTGGTTAGTACTCTATAGGCCAATACTATAATGAAATGTTCAGAATTGTATTTTCTATAATGGAAAACTACATATCTACCAGACAAAATGCATCTTTGTCTAGAGAAAGAACCATTTCCACTACTATCAAGTTTCTACATGTTATCTTCTACGGCTACAGAGTTGTGAAATTGCTTGGCAATAGAAAGCCCATAAAAGGTGAATCACAATGCCCCATAAAATCAGATAATCCTTGATACTCAGCTCTCCATAGAAGGAAACTCGGTCACGTTGTTACTGAGTCCAGGCTCGCTCTGCTTACCACACAACCAGCCAATAAATTTGAGAGACGAGGTGTTGAGGCAAGGAAAATGACTTTATTTGAAAGCTGGTTTATTGAGAAAATGGCACACTAATGTCTCAAAATAACTATCAGGGTCTAGATTCCAGGTTCTTTTATAGAATAGAGATGTGGGGTGGGGGGTAAGGAAGCACAGTAGAAAGCCCATTGCGTGTGTGTGCGTGTGTGTGTGTGTGTGTGTGTGTGTGTGTGTGTGTGTGTGTGTGTGTGCTCAGTGCAGGCTCCTCTCTCCATGGGATTTCCCAGGCAAGAACACCAGAGTGGGTTGCCATTTCCTCCTTCAGGGAATCTTCGCAACCCCAGGGATCAAGGTAACATCTCCAGCATTGCAGGCAGAGTCTTTTACCACTGAGCCAACAGGGAAGCCCTAAAAAGTAAGGGAACCCTGTTACACTGTTGGTGGGAATGCAAACTAGTACAACCTCTATGGAGAACAGTGTGGAGATTCCTTAAAAAATTGCAAATAGAACTGCCTTCAGTTCAGTTCAGTCGCTCAGTCGTGTCCGACTCCTTGTGACCCCATGAATCGCAGCACGCCAGACCTCCCTGTTCAGCCTTATGACCCAGCAATCCCACTGCTGGGCATACACACTGAGGAAACCAGAATTGAAAGAGACACGTGTACCCCAATGTTCATTGCAGCACTGTTTATAATAGCCAGGACATGGAAGCAACCTAGATGTCCATCAGCAGATGAATGAATAAGAAAGCAGTGGTACATATACACAATGGAGTATTACTCAGCCATCAAAAAGAATACATTTGAATCCATTCTAATGAGATGGATGAAACTGGAGCCAATTATACAGAGTGAAGTAAGCCAGAAAGAAAAACACCAATACAGTATACTGACACATATATATGGAATTTAGAAAGATGGTAATAATGACCCTGTATGTGAGACAGCAAAAGAGACACAGATGTATAGAATGGACTTTTGGACTCTGAGGGAGTGGGAGAGGGTGGGATGATTTGGGAGAATGGCATTGAAACATGTATACTATCATGTAAGAAACGAAGCGCCAGTCTATTTTCGATACAGGATACAGGATGCTTGGGGCTGGTGCACGGGGATGATCCAGAGAGATGATATGGGGTGGGAGGTGGGATGGGGGTTCAGGATTGGGAGCTCATATACACCCGTGGCGGATTCATGTCAATGTATGGCAAAACCAATACAGCATTGTAAAGTAAAATAAAGTAAAAATAATTTTTTTTTTAAGTCTGTTAATCTTGCAAATATCTCCTGGAGGATGTGTTGATTTCTTCCTTCCTGTAGCCATCCACAGGCCGACAGGGTCTTGAACAAAGACACTTTAGTTTAATATTCAGGCAGTAGGGCAGGATTCCCTGAGGCAGGCCATTATGTACGAGCAGTGAACAAAAGCAACAGGAAGCAAAGGTTAAAGTAACAGATCCAACCTGGAGTCAGAATTGGCTCTTCCTTGCAACATTATCTTTTGTCCGTTAACAAATCTTGGACATGAAGTATATTTGGATGCAGATATTTATACCTAGAAAAAAACATCCAGAACTTAAACAGCAGTTAATCTCTAGGTGTGTATTTTTATAAAAATTTCACTTTCTTTTTTGTCTTTTTCTCATCAAAATTCCATCATTTATGTGTACAAGAAATAAATTGTGGCATTGTTGCAGAAACCAGTACTCAGGAAACCAAGCACAACACTCGGAGAGTTGGAAAGCTCTGGTTTATTAGGCTGGCGGGCCCAGAGGAGTTAACACTCCAAGCTCTAAGCCCCGAACAAAGGGATTACAGAGTGTTTATAGACAGACTATAGTGGGCAACACTAGCTGTTAATAGGCTGTTTTAAACCAAGGGGTTTCGTGCACTCAGGAACAGTGGTCACGATGGGGAGGGGGATGCCTGACCTGGACAGGCATGATTAAGCAGGTTTTCAGGGGCTGGGTGACTGCAAAGAGCAGGACAAGGGTGAGTGAGATAAACTCCAGTTCCTAGTATTGCCTGTCCCCACTTTCTGAGACTATGTGACCTACGTGACCTAGACTTTGCAAGAGGCAAGCTGAGTTACAGAAGCAGAAGGAGCAGGAGGTTATGTAAAAATTTAACTATTCCTCTTCAGCATAACATATAATGTGATGCTCAACATCACATTAATTGACTTCAACAAACTAAATATATATGTATTAATATGACTAAGGGCTTCCCTGTGGCTCAGTGGTAAAGAACCCACCTATAATACACGAGACACAGGTTCAATCCCTGGGTCAGGAAGATCCCCTGGAGAAGGAAATGGCAACCCACTCCAGTATTCTTGCCTGGGAAATCCCATGGACAGATGAGCCTGGTGGGCTACAGTCCATGGGGGTCACAAAGAGTCAGACACAAATGAGCGACTGAGCCTGTACCACGAGTGTATATATGTCAATCCCAATCTCCATGATTCTGTCTCCTCAGGTCCTAGTGCGGTTGCCTTTGTTTCATACTCTTCTCTTGGAAACATCATAAATGCAACTTTTTTTGAAGAGATGAATGAGAAAGATCAAGTTTACCTGAACTCACAGGTAGTAAGTGCTGCTATTGGACCCAAAAAGAACACACCTCTCTCCCAGCCTGTGATTCTAAGTTTTCAGCACGTGAAGGTGGGTCAAAGCTGCAATTTGTACTTGCTTGGGTTTCATGGATGTTAGACCAAACAATTTGCATATACTCCCTGTTAGTGTTCTGGACCTGCACTGTCCAGTATCATAACCAGGAGCCAACTAGTTATTGAGCATTTGAAGTATGAGTCTGAATTGAGATTTTTGAAGGGTTAGCATTTCCAGATTTAGAATTACTATTTCCAGACTTGGAAGACTTTGTAAGAAAAACAATGTGTTAGGCATCTCAATAATTTTATAGTGATTACACATATTGATTTATATTGACACATTACATGATATCATTTTGAATATGCATGCATGCATGCTAAGTCACTTCAGTCATGTCTCACTGTTTGTGACACTATAGCCCTCCAGGCTCCTCTGTCGATGGGACTCTCCAGGCAAGAATACTGGAGCGGGTTGCCATGCCCTCCTGGGGATCTTCCCGACCCAGGCAACGAATCTGCTTCTCGTTTGTCCCCTGCATTGGCAGGCAGGTTCTTTACCACTAGTGACACCTGGGAAGCCCTATTTTGAATATAGAGGGCTAAATAAAATAGGTTCCTAAAATTGATTTGATCTGTTTCTTTTCCTTTTTTAATGTGGTAGAAAATTTCAAATTGCTAATACATAAGTGATTTACATGATATTTCTCTTGGGCAGTGTCATTTTAGTGCATGAAATTATTTTAGTTGTAGGTACCTCCTACATCCGTGAAATCTGAATTGAGACATAGTATTTATTCTTGCATAGACACGTGGAATTAATTACTAAGACTACATAATTCAATTAGAAGGAAAATTTTTATATAATCCATTGCCTTCTCTCATTCTCTGCCCAAACTCTTAAAGGCAGGAGGGTTCCAACTCCATTTAGAAAGTAAGAGTTGAAAGAAATCCTGCCATTGTTTCACAACATAGATGAACCTTGAGGGCATTATGGCTAAGTGGAGTAAGTCAGACAGAGAAAGACAAATACCGAATGATCTCATCTATACGTGAAATCTGAGAAAACCAAGCTCACAGAAACAAAGGACAGATTGGTGGTTGCCAGGGACGGCAGGTGGGGAAAACAGGTAACCATGATCAAAGCTTCCAGTTATAGATGAAGGAGTTCTGGGGATGTGATGGAGAGAATGATCCCTCCAGTTTAACAATACTGTATTGTATATTTGAAAGTTGCTGAGAGAGTAGCTTTTAACACAAAATGCAAATTGTAATTATGTGAAGTGATGGACATTAACTACCTTATTGCAATAATAATTTTGCAATAGATATATATATATCAATCATTACATTGTATACCTTAAATTTACACAATGCTATATACCAAATCTCAATAAAACTAGAAAAATTAATATTTTTTACATTTTAAGAAAACAAGAATGAAGTGAGGGAAGATGAAGAAACATAGATTTTCTCCATCTGATGCATGAAATCTAGGTATGAAATTTTTGATGTAGGGCATGGGACAGCAGGAATGGAGTGAGATATCTAGGGATGGTCCAGTGGATTATCAAAGGAGATATAGCCCCCAAATAGGAGAGCATCCAACTCAACTCCCTGGCCCAATCAAATGATGCTCTGGACATCCTTGAGACCAAAAAAAGAGAGAGAGAGAAACTGAAGGCTGACTTTCTTCTCTTTCCTGGTGATGTCTCTTCTCTACACTAGCTCTGTCATTGCAAGAGCAATTATTGTGTTGTAAGAGGTCAAGGCAGAATTGATGTAGAAATCAGGGAAATTTCACCTAGAGAGTACTTGGAAGAAAACTTTAGGTGGGTCTTATACTCTTTTTCTATTTGTCCTCCCATGGTGGAGGACAAAGTCCTGAAACCAGTAACATCTTGTAAAATTGTGACTCCCAGAGAGACAGATGAGCTTGTTTTCTGTTATGTGGAATCCCAGTAGAACTGGAATTCTGGGGGCAGGTATACTGGTGGTCATCTTCTTCACTTAAAATAGAAATCACCTGATCCTTCTTAACCCATGGTGTCACCAGCCAAGGCTGACACTCAGAGTTGTCCCTCCCAAGGAATGACATGATGAGCCTGTTCTATTTTCAGGTGAAGCCCAGGGCCAAGAAGATCTTCTGCGTCTACTGGAAAGGCACAAAGGAGGGCGGCCGCTGGTCCAAGGATGGCTGTGCTCTGAGACAAGCGAACAAGACTCACACGATATGCAGCTCCACTCACCTGTCCAGTTTCGCTGTTCTCATGGCCTTGCATGCCCAGGTAGGACGTAGCTATTGAATTCCTCCAGCTAACCCCTTTTGAGGCCCTGCTAGGTAGCCCTAGTGGTAAAGAACCTGCCTGCCAGTGCAGGAGATGTAAGAGACATGGGTTCGATCCCTGGGTTGGGAAGATCCCCTAGAGGAGGAAATGGCAACCCACTCCAATCCTTGCCTGGATAATCCTATGGACAGAGGAGCCTGGCGGGCTACAGTCCACAGGATTGCAAAGAGTCAGACACAACTGAGCGACTCACACTATTACACTACTGGGTGGCCATAACTGCTATAAAGAAAAGTTTAACAGACCAAGTCTGGAGTGATAGGAGAAGCGTACTGCTTTAAATAGTGATCGGAGGAGAATGAGCTATTCAAGCTGAAATCTGAATATTAAGTCAGCAGTATTGCAATGTGGATGAATCTCAAAAATATCACGTTGAGTGAAAGCCGTTAGATACAAAGGACCATATACTGTAGGATTCCACTTACACGAACTGTCTAGGATAGGCAAATCTGGCCTTCCCTGGTGGTCAGTGGTTAAGGATCTGCCTTATACAAGGGACATCCTTGGGTATAAGACACTCTTATACAGGGTTTGACCCCTGGCCTGGGAGGATCCCACATGCTGAGGAGCAACTGAGCTTGTGCACCACAGCAAATGAGCTTGTGCTCTGGAGCCTACTAGCCGCAACTACTGAGCCCATGTGCCCCAAGCACTAAAGCCCACTCACCCTAGAGCCTGCGCTCTGCAACAAGGGAAGCCACCACATTAAGAAGCCCTCACACAGCAACAAGAGAGTCGCCCCCACCCGCCACAACTAGAGAAAGCCCACAGGCAGCAATGAAAACTCAGGACAGCCAAATATAAAATAAACTTTAAAAATAAATGTTTGGAATAGGCAAATCCATGAGACAGAGCACACAAACCCAGTGGGATCTAGAAAGAATAGAATGAATGAGAGGAAAGTGGGGAAAGTCAGGTTTGGAGAGAAGGGAGCAGAGGGAAAGTGTCAGACCACAAATGCCAGTCAGGAGTTTAGATTTCACTCAAATTGCAATGGAGAGACAACAGAGGATGTGCATCAGGGATGCTACAGATTTATGTTATTAGAAAGTATCTCTGGCCCCTGAATCAAGAATGGTCAGTGGTGCAGCAGAAGTAGCCCAGCAGAGAGATGATGGTGGTCAGGATTTGGATGGCAGCTGCAGAGTTGGTGGGAAAAGGTCAGATTGACACATATCCTAAAGGTGGGTTCAGAGGACTTATTGATAACATAGGCTGGCTGACAGCACACAGGAAGTCTGCACCCCTCCCCTCATTGCAGAGATACAGGTGGTCTGCCTATGTGGGGATGCCACATTCCAAGGGGTGGGAGAATATAATCCCAGGGCAGGAAAGCGTGACTGTGGTCCCCTCTCTGCTGGGTCCCAGGAGGAGGATCGTGCACTAACTGTGATCACCTACGTGGGGCTGAGCCTCTCTCTGCTGTGCCTCCTCCTGGCGGCCCTCACCTTCCTGCTGTGCAAAGCCATCCAGAACACCAGCACCTCGCTCCACCTGCAGCTCTCGCTCTGCCTCTTCCTGGCCCACCTGCTCTTCCTGACAGCCATCGACAGAACTGAGAACAAGGTACTTATACTCTCCCAGAATGTGCCTGCCTCAGGGTGTGCTGAATTCATGGGGCCATGCTGCCTCGGACCCCTCAGTAAAATAGCCTAGGGTCCTAGATGGAGGATGCATGGCGAGGTGAGCAGGGCTGGCATTATCAACCACCTTTACTTTCAACGACCGTGATCTAATAGCAGTGCTTCTGAACTCAATGCCAGTATAAAGGAGAGGTCCTGGGGCCGTGCTCCAGCCTGACAGTCCCTCCTGGTGACACCTTCCTCCTCCCGCAGGTGCTGTGCGCCGTCATCGCAGGTGCCTTACACTATCTCTACCTGGCCTCCTTCACCTGGATGCTGCTGGAGGGTCTGCACCTCTTCCTCTCTGCACACAACCTGACGGTGGTCAACTACTCCAATGTCAACAGGTTCATGAAGAAGCTCACGTTCCCAGTGGGCTACGGAGTCCCAGCTGTGATTGTGGCCATTTCTTCTGCGTCCAGGCCTCATCTTTATGGAACACCCAAACGGTAAAAGCAAATTCCTGCCATCCTAACTTCTCATGCATGACTAAGGCCATCATAGAGCCAACATAGCACTTTCATTTTATCTTTCTTTATTCATTTTAATTTAGGGATAATTACTTTACAATATCATGGTGGCTTTAGCCTTACACTATCTCTACCTGGCCTCCTTCACTGGATGCTGCTGGTGGGCCTGCACCTCTTCCTCTCTGCACGCAACCTGACGGTGGTCAACTACTCCGGTATCAGCAGGTTCATGAAGAAGGCCATGTTCCCTGTGGGCTACAGAGTCCCGGCTGTGATTGTGGCCATTTCTGCAGCATCCAGGCCTCATCTTTATGGGACTTCCACCAGGTGAAATAAATTCTCACTTTTTATTTCTCTAGTGCAACCATGTGTGGAGATTTGTTCACAATCATAGAACAAATGTAGCACTTAATTATGGCAGATCATAGTATATAGACACTAAGTAATAATCCCTAGGTCATCTTTCTGGTGGAGGATGATAATAATTAAGGAGAATGCCTTCAACCTCTGTTCATGAAATAACAAAGAGGAAATCAAAGGAAGTGCTTAGGGCATCATTTAGAAAAATATAACCTGCTTTTTTATCCTAATTCTATCGGATGTTTCAATTTTTCATTTGTAATAGTAGAGTTGATACAAACAATCAAAACAATAAACTGTATCATAATTAAGCATTAACAAGGTGCTTACTTTGTGCCAAGGCATTTTTCTAACCATTTTAATGTATGTTAATTCAATTAATCCTGATACCAATACTATGAAGTAGATACTGTCCTTCACCCCACTTTACAGATAAGAAAACTGAGGCACAAATAGCTTAAGTAAATGCCCAAAGGTGCACAGCTTAATTCAGTTTAGTAGGTAGCCAAGCTTAATTCAAATTCAGAGAGTCAGACTCCTTAGATTGCACTCTTTATTCAGCTTTTAATACTAGGTTTAATGTTTTTACATTTTTACTGAAGTATATTACATATACAACAAAATTCACCCTTTAAAAGTATACAAATCAGTGCCTTTTAGAATAGTCACATAATGCTGCTAACACCACAGTCTAATTTCAGAACATTTTCAACTCCCCCAAAGAAACTTCATACACAATAATATTCACTTCTCATTTCTGTTACCCACTCCTCTGTCCCAACCCTTGACCACTGCTTACCTACTTTCTGTCTCTATTGGATATTTCATATGAATGCAATCATGCATGTGGTCTTTGTGACTGGATGTTTTTACTTAGCCCAATGTTTTCAAGGTTCATTCATGTTGTAGCATGTATCATGGCCTCACTCTTTGTTGTTGTTTTTGTTGCTATTGTTTTGCAAATAATATTCTATTATATGTTTCTCCATTGACACAGAGTCTTCCTAGTTGACCTAGAGGGATAGAATGGGGACAGAAAAGGGACAGAGGTTCAAGAGGGAGGGGACATATGTATACCTATGGCTGATTCATGTTGATGTTTGACAGAAAACAACAAAATTCTGTAAAACAATTATCCTTCAATTAAAAATAAACAAATTTAAAAATATATATTTCACTATATGGAATATATGCTCAGTTGCTAAGTCATGTCCAACTCTGTGATCCCATGAACTGTAGCCTGCCAGGCTCCTCTGTCCGTGGGATTTCCCAAGCAACAATACTGGAGCGGGTTGGCATTTCCTCCTTCAGGGGATCTTCCCAACCCAGGGATCAAATCCATGGCTTCTGCACTGCAGGCGGATTCTTTACCACTGGGCCACCTGGAACGCCCCCTAAGTCTCAGTGCTCTCATTAGTGAAATGTGGATAATAGTCATCTCCATGGTTCCTCGAAATACTGGTATGAAAATTCAACAGGTCTGTGCTTATAAACCGTTTCATGTAGCAGTAACTCATGGAAGCGAACAATCAAAGCCTGCATTGTCGTCAGCTGACATTTTCAAGAAACACTGGAGAAGTTCTCTGTTAGAAAAAGATGTCATTTCATGTCCATTTCGTGTGCTTTCTTTGATCTCCCTTCGTGTCTCTTTTCCCATTGTTCCCAGATGCTGGCTTCACCAGGACCAGAAATTCATCTGGGCTTTCCTTGGACCTGTCTGTGCCATTATCTGTGTGAGTGAATACGTGGCTCCAGTGTTCCTGACCTAAGCAGAAGCACCAGACATGCTGGGTGCAGGATAGAGCAAGGGACACCCAGTTTCTCAATTATGTAGTTTGATTTTTCCACCAGCTACCAATTCAAACCCATGTGCAGGGCGGTAGGGGTTGTGTGCAATTTACAGCAGACATGGTACCTTTTGTTTAATGGCTTTTCCATTTTTTTTTTTTTCAGTATAGTTGCTTTACAAAGTTGTGTTAACTTCTACTGCACAGCAAAATGAATCAGCCATACATATATATATATGTCCCTTCCATTTTGGGTTTCCCTCCCATTTAGAAAACCACATTGTGCTGTACAGTATGTTACTATAAATTGAATAGACACAGTACATTTTAACTTGTATTCTCCGTGGTCTGTGTCACTCTTGCAGGTGAATTCTGTATTTTTTCTCATGGTTTTTTGGATTTTGAAAAGAAAGCTTTCCTCTCTCAACAGTGAAGTGTCAACCATCCGGAACATAAAGTAAGTTATGGTATTTTCTAAATAAAATGGTATTTTCTAACCCCCTCTTCTTCTACTCACTTCTTACTGGTCCCTCCTACATATCCACAGAGACATATATGCACAGTCAGTCTCTAGGAACAAGGTCACTGCCGCCTTCCACTGCCACAATGAGAAGCTATATTCAATCGCTGGGACTCAAAAAAAGAAAGTGAGATAGAAGTTTATTTCATTCTCATACCACAGAACAGAGCTCCACAGAGTGATCCAGGACTCAAGCTCTTTCTATTTTGTTGCCCCAGCAGCCCATAGGATGTTGTATCCCATCCATGGGAAGGAAGTAACATGGAATTTGCAAGTTCCATATTTACTCATATCCCATTGGTTAGACTTTGGTCATGTGATGACACCTAGCTGCAAAGGAGGCTGGGAAATGTAGTTTCTAACTGAGCAGGCGTGTGTCCTTGATGAATCTCAGAAAGGAAAGAGATCTAACACTGAAAAGAAGAGGAGGAACTTCCCTGCTGCAAAACACAAGAGGCAATAGTTCAGGAAGGATTTAGGTTAAAATATATTTTATATAACACTGTTTAAAAAAACTGGGGACTATGAGTATTTTTTTTATTTTGCAGCATCCATCTTTTTTTTAATTTATTTTTAAGTGGAGACAATTGCTCTACAGTGTTGTGTTGCTTTCTTCCGCTCAACAGTATGAATCAGCCATGAGCATACATATATCCCCTCCCTCTTGAGCTTCCCTCAATCCCCCATCTCACCCCTCTAGGTCATCACATTGAACTGAGCTCCCTGTGCCATACAACAGCTTCCTGTTAACACATGTGTAGTATGTTACACATGGTAATATGTATGTTTCAATGCTACTCTCTCATTTGTCCCACCTTCTCCTTCCCCTGCTGTGTCCACAAATCTGTTCTCTATGTCTCTGTCTCTATTCCTGCCCAGCAAATAGGTTCATCAGCACCATTTTTCTAGAGTCTATTTGTATCCGTTAATATACGATATTTGTTTTTCCCTTTCTGACTTACTTCACTCTGTATAACAGGCTCTAGGTTCATCCACTTCAGTTCAGCTGACTCTCATTTGTTCCTTTTTCTTGCTGAGTAATATTTCATTGTACCTTTGTTATGTATGTACCACAAATTCTTTATCTATTCATCTGTCAACAGGTTGCTTCCATGTCCTGGCTGTTGTAAATAGTGTGCACCATCCGTCTTAATTTGAACTTGTAGTTTGCTGAGGTTTTCATTGTAATCACAAAATAGCACATTTGTTACTTTTTTATTATTTGTCAAAAGTTTTCAAAATATATAAGGTTAAATATGACAGCCGCTTGCTCCCAATTTTCCTACTACTTTACCAACTAGGAAATCCAGAGATAAGAAACTAGGATATGATGTGTCTGATATTTTCCCGGGCCTTTTTCTGTGCATTTTCTATAGAACAGACAGGCATACATACAATAGCATACTCATCTGTCAACAGGTTGCTTCCACGTCCTGGCTATTGTAAATAGTGTGCACCATCCGTCTTAATTTGAACTTGTAGTTTGCTGAGGTTTTCATTGTAATCACAAAAATAGCACATTTGTTACTTTTTTATTATTTGTCAAAAGTTTTCAAAATATATAAGGTTAAAAATGACAGCCACTTGCTCCCAATTTTCCTACTACTTTACCAACTAGGAAATCCAGAGATAAGAAACTGTAGGATATGATGTGTCTGATATTTTCCCGGGCCTTTTTCTGTGCATTTTCTATAGAACAGACAGGCATACATACAATAGCATCACACTACACAAATTTTTCCTCAACTAGCTTTTCTCAGTTACATATTATGTTTTAAAATTAGAGATATATAGACATATAAATAAGGTGACCTCACAGTTTTCCTGGAATGGTCCCAGTTTATGTTTGCTGATGCATTATGTTTATTAATAACATCCCTTTTTTATTGAAGCAAAGTTAATTTAAAATATTCTGTTAGTTTCATGTGTACCACAAAGTGATTTGGTTACACACACACACATATATATATATTCTTTTTCAGATTCTTTTCTACTATAGATTATTACAAGATAATGAATATAGTTCCCCTGAATTGCACCCCTTTTGATCTCAAAAGCCTTCCTGCTTGAATAACAAATTATAAGAACTCCCCCATCTGTAAGTGATATAGACAGAATGAGACAAAGAACTTTATAGTTTTAGAATGTTCTGCATGTGTATGGTACTAATTTGGGGCTTCTCAGGTGGCGCTAGTGGTGAAGAACCCACTAGACACAGATGATACAGATTCGATCCCTGTGTCAGGAAGATCCCTTGGAATAGGAAATGGTAACCCACTCCAATATTCTTGCCTAGAGAATCCCATGGACAGAGGAGCCTGACGGGCTACAGTCCATGGGGTTACAAAGAGTCGGACATGACTGAAGCAACTTTGCATGCACAATTTTGTTCTACGTACTGTCCTAAATATTTCCCATATGTTAAGTCTCAATATTTGCAGCAACCCTATGAAATAGGACTATTACAAATATTAGGGAACTGGGTTACAGGAAAGTAGGAAAATTCCCTGGCAGTGCAGGGGTTAGGACTGATCGCTTTCACTGCTATGGCCCAGCTTTGACCCCTGGTCAGGGAACTAAGATCTCCTAAGCTGCATGATACGGCCAAAAAAAAAAAAAGGAAAGGTGAGAGGGGTGGAAAGAAAGCCAGAAAGTAACTTGCCCAAGGTCACAAAGTTAGTGCTGGCTTGGATTTAAAACACAGGCATTCTAGCTCCAGAGTGCTCGCCATTAACAACTATGCTGTAGGAACGGTCACGATCATTATCAGGTTTCTTTACATTATCGATTATTCCTACCCAGGATGCTGACACTCAAAGCCACAGCTCAGCTCTTCATCTTGGGATGCACGTGGTTTCTGGGACTCCTGCAGGTGGGACCGGCTGCCCGCGTCATGGCCTACCTCTTCACCATCATCAACAGCCTGCAGGGCGTCTTCATCTTCCTGGTGTACTGCCTCCTCAGCCAGCAGGTAAACAGTGGCCTCTTTCTTTATATATATATGAATTAGTTCTGTCTATTCATTTTTTAAGTCTGTTTATTTTTGGCTGCATTGGGTCTTCACCGCTGTGTGTGTGTGTGTGTGTGTGTGTGCGCGCGTGCACGTGTGTGTGTGTGTGTGTGTGTGTGTGTGTGTGTGTGTGTGTGGAGGCTTTCTCTAGTTGCAGAGAGCTGGGCCTGCTCTACACTGGAGGGGTTCCTCATCGCGGTGGCGTCTCTCATTGTGGAGCACAGGCTCTAGGGTGCTCGGGCTTCAGTAGTTGCAGCACGTGGGCTCAGTCGCTCCGTGGCATGTGGGATCTTCCCAGACCAGGAACTGAACTGATGCCCCCTGTATGGGCAGGTGGATTCCCATCCACTGTACCACCAGGGAAGTCCAGCAGATGCTGCTGATGGCCCTCTCATAGCCCTTTGGCATTCTGCTCTACATGCCCATGGTTGTTTATTATAAACACCTGTGACTCTGTGCCCGTGGGTTTCTTACTGCCCACAAGACATGCCTGGTTCATGCGCAGGGCAAGCTGGTGTTTTCAGAGAATATTGACCCTTGAAAGCAGCCTTAACCAATGACTGATGGGTGCTCGTAGACGGATGCCTCAGCTCCCTTGTCTCTGAGGTGAATAACCCTGAAGTATGTCCTATGCTCTCTCCAGAACCCCTCAGTGACACTGAGCCCCAGCTGTCCACAGTGGAAACACAGAACGAAGGATTATACATCTTTTATTAGCTGCCTTTCTTCTGTCTCACTTTTGCAAGGATCTACTGGTGTTTCTTGGGCGTACCTGTGTGCTCAGTTGCTCAGTTGTGTCTGACTCTTTGCAACCCCGTGGACAATAGCCCACCAAGTCCCTCTGTCCGTGGGATTATCCCACCAAGAAGACTGGAATGGGTTGCTATTTACTCCTCCAGCAGATCTCCCAACCCAGGTATCAAACCTGCATTGACAGGTGGATTCATTACCACTTAGCCACCTGGGAAGCTCCTCTGGGTGTTCGTGTTCGTGTTCATGTCCAGTTGTTCAGTTCTGACTCTTTGAGACCCTATGGACAGTAGCCTACCAGGCTCTTCTGTCCATTTGGATTTTCCAGGCAAGAATCCTAGAGCAGGTTGCCATTTCCTGCTCCAGGGGATCATCCCAATCCAGGCATCAAACCCGTGACTCTAGGGTCTCCTGCATCGGCAGGTAGATTCTTTACCACTAGCGCCATCTGGGAAGCCCTCGGAGCTGGATTGAGGAATTTTCTTCCTCAGTTTTCTTCTATCTTATTCTTTTGGATATGCACATTTTCTTAATTTTCTATGACAAATGTGTATCCTGTAATGTGAAAAAAATTATTGTGGTAAATTACACATAACAAAATTTGTCATTTTAACCTTGTTAATTATACAGATCAGTAGCATTAGGTACATTGACATTGTCATGCAACAATCATCCCCATCCATTCTAGAACTTTTTGATCATCCCAAACTGAAACCCCGTGTCCCTTAAACAATAATGCTGTATTCTCCCCTGCCAAGCTCCTACTTTCTGCCCCAGTTAATTTGTGGAATCATACAGTAGTTGTCCTTTGGTGTCTGGCTTATATATTTCCTGATGGCTCAAATGGTAAAGAATCTGCCTTCAGTGCAGAAGACCCGGGTTCAACCTGTGAGGTGGGAAGATCCCCTGGAAAAGGAAATGGCTACCTACTCCAGTATTCTTGCCTGGAAAATCCCGTGGACAGAGGAGACTGGCGAGCTACAGTCCGTGCGGTCTCAAAGAGTCAGACACAACTGAGTGACTAACAGTTTTTTTAACACATATATTTCACTCATGTCTCCAAGGTTTATCCATGTTGTAGCCTCTTTCAGAATTTTATTCCTTTTTAAGGCTAAATTACATTCCATTGTATGCATATACCACATTTTGTAGGAAAAGATTTTTCATAATGTTCCCATCCTCTTCCTAACTCACTGACTTTTCTCTTCTCCAACATTAACAAAAATAATCCTGGTATTTTCTTCGATATTCCAGGTCCAAAAGTGGTTTGGCGAGATCATCAAATCTAAATCTGAGTCTGAGGCTTACACACTTTCCAGCAGGTTTGGTCCTGACTCAAAACCCAGTGAGGTAAGACTTGCGATTTCTTCTAACGTGCCACGCCTTGACACGCCAGGCTTCCTTTCCCTTGTCTTAGGACAAGCTCCCTGTCACGCCAAGTGTGGGGAGGAGTCCTTTTCCTGATGACTTGGTTTGCATTCCTCATTCCCATCATATTGTTTCTCACTGTTTCTTTCTTGCTCACTAATAGTGCCTAACCTGACTGTTGTATTAATATATATTCTCATCATTCCAAGTATGGGATAGTTAGGGAATTTGAGATTGACATGTACACACTGCTGTATTTAAAATGGATAAGTAATAGGATCTACTTATTACACCACAGGAAACTCTGATCAATGTTATGTAATAACCTAAATGGGGAAATGATTTGAAAAAGAATAGATACATTCATATATATAACTGAATCACTTCGCTGTACACCTGAATCTAACACAACATTGCCAATCAACTATGGTAGTGGTGGTGGTTTAGGGGCTAAGTCATGTCCAACTCTTTGTGACCCCTTGAACTCTAGACTGCCAGGCTCTCCTGTCCATGGGATTTCCCAGGCAAGAATACTGGAGTGGATTGCCCTTTCCTTCTCCAGCTGATCTTCCCAACCTAAGGATTGAACCCGCGTCTCCTGCTTGGCAGGTGACTTCTTTACCACTGAGCTACCTGGGAAGCCCCAATATAAAATTAAAAGCTTTTTAAAAAATAAATAAAATAGATAACTAATAAGAACCTACTGTATAGCACAAGGAACTCTACTCAATACTGTGTAATGATTTATGGGAATAGAATCTAAAACAGTGGATACAGGGACTTCCCTGACAGTCCAGTGGTTAAGACTCTGTGTTTCCAATGCAAGGGCCACAGATTCAATCCCTGGTCAGAGAACTAAGATCCTGCATGCCGCATGGCATGGCCAAAATTTTTTTTTAAGTGGATATATGTATAACTGATGCATTTTGCTGAACAGGAGAAATAAACACAACATTGTAAATGAACTATCAGTTCAGTTCAGTCGCTCAGTCGTGTCCGACTCTTTGTGACCCAATAGAAATTAATTTTTTTTTTTAAGTATAGTTAAAACATATCACCAGAACCACTACCATCTAAAGTAAACTCCTTTAGGGGGAGACTTACAATCACAGATATAGTAGAGTGGTCATCACCCTCCGAAATATGGCTGTTTCAAAGAGAGGTGGGCTTGAGCCCCATGGAGGTAGTGGATACTACAGAAAGGGATCCGGAAGAGGAAGCCCACCCGAGACGTTCTACATAATTATAGAGGAGGAGTGCATGTAATAATGGGACCTTCCTGGGAGAGGAAATGGTCCTATTAGAAAGAGAACCTCTCTAGAACTTGATTGTTGGTTTTGTTTGTTCTTCCATCGAGCTAACTCAGAATTGATGGCATCAAGGAATGCACTCCAAGTATTACCTGAGACTTCTCTCCACAGTTGTCCCCTAACTGATCTTTTATAGAAATGAGAGGACTTACTTGTAAGAAGGTATGTCACTAGACAGGCTCCAAAGATTCTAATCCATAAAAATTCTCCCAATCTCATTTGGCTTTATGTCTTCCATGTACATGCCTACCACATCTGCTAACCAAAAAGCCTTAGAATGTGTTACTTTTAAGCTAACCAAAATTGAGAAATTTCTGAAACACTGTTTCTACATTTCTTGAGAAAATATGGAATCTTCTTCAGCAGTGGAAATATCGAGGTCACTGAAGAAACAGTGACCTCCAAATTCCTTCTTGGAGGAAGGGAAGGGGTATTCATTCTAAATCTTTCCAAAAGGACCAAGAAGAAAATGGAACCAGGAAAAAGTGTTAGGGCAGGCATGTCAAATGATCAGAAAATTTCTTTTTGGAAAAAAATTTTATAACTATTAAGCTTACAGAGAATAGAGCCAATCAAGTCATAAGAAAAAATATTAAGCTTAATATTCTCAATAAGAGTAAAATTGTTATAGGTGCTAACCACTGGCTGTGACCTTTGAAATGTTTCCCAAATAACCCAAAAGAATTTCCAAAGCTGCCAGCACTCCAACTACTAGTTTCCCGCAATGAATAAGGAAACGTTGTTATTATTATTATTGCTTAACATAATAATAATTGGAAACAGTGGAAATTGAATGAGTGTATCTTTAAAAAGGAAAGAATACATGATATATTTACATATTATATATTTATGATATATTTAAGGAATACAGTTGCTTTAATTAGAAGAATTTCTGAAGTTTTTCCTTTTTTTATGCACAGCATATGAGTAAAAAGCTAACAAAACCTTTGTCCTTTATGGACAAACTTGATCTTGGGTTAACTTTCTAGCTCTGCTCCCCACAAACTTGATAACGTTGGAAGGTCGGTTGTATAACCAGGGAATACTGCTTATGGGAAACGTCATGCTCAAGGACAAGAAATTCTGCAAATGAACAATAAATACCAGGAGGGAAGGCATAGCTTTGGACTTCCTGTAATAACTGAGTCAGGAACTCCTATCTTCAAGGGCAGCTGTAGGGAGATATTTGATCCTCTGTGGAGCCTGAAACTTCTAAACCAAGCTACAACTTGCAGGGGGCAAAGAGAATATTTATTGAGTTCTATAATATGTCCAACAGTATGGTAAGCAGGGAGCATACAAAATGCAACAATACCAACACAGTAGCTGCCTTCAAGGCAAAGTCTAGCCTTTCTTTATGGACAAAAAAACCAACATCCCAGGGGCTGAAATTCTAGAGTGGGATACTATATCCACACTTTTTTCCAAAAAAAGAATTCTTCATCCTATAGAAGGAGAATTTGGGGGAGAATGGATATATATATATGTGTGGCTGAGTCTCTTCACTGTTCTCTGGAAACTATCACAACATTTTTAACCGGCTATACCCCAATACAAAATGAAAAGTTAAAATTAAAAAAAAAAAAACAGTAAGTGAATCTGGGTAAAAGATTTTAAAAAAGAATTCTTTTAAAATTTTTGAGAAGTCCTCCCACTATAATCTAAAGAAGCACAAAATGCTAGGATTTCAAGCCATCCTTGCCTGCTGAATGGAGCTTTCTGGCTTTAACCCATTCCAACTGTTCCGTCTGTTTTGTGGTTCATTTCTTTGTTTTTTATCCTGACACCTAGCTTTAATCTAAACATCTTTGGGGTGGGATGTTTTCTAGGTCAAGTGAAAAGAAAATGCTAAAACTAGAACATTCAGCTCTACATGTCACGTATGTGGATCTGGTTGGCATCATGAAGAATGAAGGTGCAAACAAGGAGAATCATTATACATGTCATTCCTGAAGAGGAAAAGTTTACCCTTTACTTCCTGAAGTGTTTGTTCTGCATAATGGAATCTCAATAAATGTGCATTCGATTGGATTTCTTTTCACTATTATGTTTTCAATCAATGCTTATTCCTGGATACCCAAATCATGACCATTGCAAATACTCCATGGACTTTTTGTGAATGAGGGAGCCCTTGCCAAGGCCTTTTTCTCAGGTTCTTTCTCTCATCCTAAACGTGCTTTTTAAACTCAAGCCATCAGCTTCCTCCGAACCATCACCTTCACCTCCTTTCCTATCCAGGCTAAACCTCACGATCACCCAAGTCGAATGATTCTCCCCCATACTTTCAACACCTTTGCTTCCTCATCCTGATTCCAAACTTGGTTTTGCTGTTCAGTCCCCAGGTGGTGCCTGACTCTTTGCAACCCCATGGACTGCAGCACTCCAGGCTCCTCTGCCCTCCACTGTCTCCTGGAGTTCGCTCAAATTCATGTCCATTGAGTTGGTGATGCTATTGAACCATCTCATTCTCTGTCACCCCCTTCTCCATTTGTCTTCAATCTTTCCCAGCACCAGGGTCTTTTCCAATGAGTCAGCTCTTCTCATCAAGTGGCCAAAGTATTGGAGCTTCATCATCAGTCCTTACAATGAATATCCAGGGTTGATTTCTTTTAGGATTGGCTGGTTTGATCTCCATGTAGTCGAAGAGACTCCCATGAGTCTTCGCTAGCACCATAGTTTGAAAGCATCAATTTTTCAGCACTCAGCTTTCTTTATGGTCTGACTCTCATATCCATACATGACTACTGGAAAAACCATAGCTTTGACTATCTATACCTTTGTCAGTAAAGTGATATCTCTGCTTTTTAACACACTGTCTAAAGAATGTTCAAACTATCAGGCAATTGGACTCACTTCCCATGATAGTAAAGTTATGGTCAAAATCCTTCAAGCTAGGTCTCAGCAGTAGAAGAACCAAGAACTTTCAGATATACAAGCTGGGTTTAGAAAAGCAAAGTAACCAAATTACCAACATTCACTGGATCATAGAGAAAGCAAGGGAATTCCAGAAAAACATCTACCTCTGTGTCATCGACTATGCAAAAGCTTTTGACTGTGTGGATCATAACAAACTGTGGAAAAGTGTTAAAGAGATGAGAATACCAGACTATCTTACCTGTCTCCTGAGAAACCTGTATGCTGGTCAAGAAGCAACAGTTAGAATCTTATATGGGACAACTGACAGGTTCAAAATTGAGAAAGGAGTATGACAAGGCTGTACACTGTCATCTTGTTTATTTAAACTTACACAAGGAACACATCATGCAAAATGCTAGGCTGGATGAGCTACGAGCTGGAATCAAGATTGCCAGGAGAAATATCAACAACCTTAGATATGCAGATGATACCACACTAACGGCAGAAAGCAAAGAGGAAGTAAAGAGCCTCTTGATGAGGATGAAAAAGGGCAGTGAGAAAGCTGACTTAAAACTCAATATTAAAAACTTAGATCATGGCATCCTGTCCCATCACTTCATGGCAAATAGAAGGGGAAAAGGTGGAAGCAGTGACAGGTTTCCTCTTTGGGGGCTCTAAAATCACTGCAGCGAGTGACTGCAGCCTTGAAATTAGAAGACAATTGCTTCTTGGAAAGAAAGCTATGACAAACCTAGACTGTGCTAAAAAGCAAAGACTTCACTTTACCGACAAAGGTCCACATAGTCAAGGCTATGGTCTTTCCAGTAGTCACGTATGGATGTGAGAGTTGGACCATAAAGAAGGCGGAGTACTAAATAATTGATGTTTTCAAACTGTGGTGCTGGAGAAAACTGTTGAGAGCTCCATGGACAGCAAGATCAAACCTGTTGATCTAAAAGGAAGTCAACCCTGAATACTTGTTGGAAAGACTGTTGCTGAAGCTGAAACTCTAATACTTTGGCCACCTGATGCGAACAGTTAACTCATTGTAAAAGACCCTGATGCTGGGAAAGATTGAAGGCAGAAGGAAAAGAGAGCAACAGAGGATGAGATGGTTGGATGGTATCGCCGATTCAGTGGACATGAATTTGGACAAACTCTGGGAGATGGTGAGGGACAGGGAGGCCTGGTGTGCTGCAGTCCATGGGGTCACAAAGAGTTGGTTACGACTTGGCAACTAAACAACAACTAGTTTTGTCATAGCTTTCCTTCCAAGGAGCAAACATCTTTTAATTTCATGGGTGCAGTCACCATCTGCAGTGATTTTGGAGTCCAAGAAAATAAAATCTGTCACTACTGCCACTTTTTCCCCTTCTATTTGCCATGAAGTAATGGGACCAGATGCTATGATCTTAGTTTTTTCAATGTTGAGTTTCAAGTCAGCTTTTTCACTCTCCTCTTTCACCCTCATCAAGAGACTATTTTCTCTTCACTTTCTGCCATAAGGATGGTGTCATCTGCATCCAGGACTGATTCAATCATAGGAGGCACTGTAGATTATCTACTCAGCAGTCATTGCCACCATTACATGTTCCTTTTTAATAGAACCTTGATTATTTTAATATTTAGGGCAGCAACATACCTGGTCCCAAAGGTCAGTAGAGATTGATCTCAGCCCAGTGATTCTCAACTGGAGATGATTTATCCCCACCATTAGCGACATATGGCAATGTCTGGAGACATTTTTGATTGTAGTAACTTGGGCAAGGGGGGATGCTACTGGCATCTAAGCAATAGATGTCAGGGATGCTGCTAAACAGCTGCTAGACAGCACTCACATACACAGCAGAGTTATCCATCCCTAAATATTAGTAGTGATGAGGTTGAGAAACCCGGGTATAAACTAGCCATAGTGATCTCCTTCCCATTTGCTAGAAATTGGTTTAGGATAGATATTTGGACTAGTTCTAGCCACTGAAATGTAAGAGACACCTACTGGAACATACTTTTTCTCCTTGATAAAAAACAAAGACAAATTCAAGGAGAGCTTGCCAATTACTCCCTAGTTTTAGCTGCTATCATATAATAATATGATGCTTACAAAGGAGATAGCATGGAAATACTAAGGATGAAAGAGTGAAAAGTCAGAATTAAGCTGGGCTTTATGATGTTGTTAGGTTATGACTGTAACCAACCCTTGAACTTTTCCATATGTAAGACAAATGAACTCCTTTTATTAAGTCACTTTGGGTCAGGTAATCTGTTACTTGTAGCCTAAAGCATTTTTCCTTATGAACCAACCATGTTTCTTCTCCACTCTCCATCAAAGCAGTGAGATCCCAGAATCATTCATCGTGCTTTCTGATCTAAACAAGACCTCCCAGGCTACCTGGAACTCACTCTTCCTATCCCTAGTCAACTTCCCCATGTGGGGAGTTCCAGTTTCTCAGTTCTTTCTTCAATCTGCATCCCCTTTCTCTATATAAGGTAGAAGACCTCATTTCCTACTTCTCAGAGAAAATAAACACCAGCTGATGGAAACACCCTCAGCCTTCTGACGTCTCTTACAGATATACCTGCATCCATACTCATCTTTGATTCCTTCTCCCGTTGGTGCTCATCATCGCCTCTCTTCTTCCACAATGGCAGAGGAGTCCCTCCTCTTGTTTAAAACTAACCTCCCGCTCTGTGCTTTGGACCTTGTCCCCCTCATGCCTCTTTGGGAACCTTTCTCCACCGATTATCTCCCCTCTCTCCTGAGTCTTTCACCTTTCTCACATCCTCACCTTCCTCGGGTGAGGAAAGATGCTCTTTGCTCATGCTAAAGATAGATGAGCAAACTTTTTCTAGATTTTTCAGGCTAGATCCAGTGATAGATGATAGAATCGTGCTTGTGCTAAGTCACTTCAGTCGTGTCTGACTCTTTGCAACCCTATGGACTGTAACCCGCCAGGCTCCTCTGTCCATGGGATTTTCTAGACAAGAATAGTGGAGTGGGTTGCCATGCCCTCCTCCAGGGGATCTTCCCGACCCAGGGAAGAGACCTGTGTCTCTTATATCTCCTGCATTGCAGGCAGGTTCTCTACCACTGAGCCACTGGGGGAGCCCAGATGATAGCATAGACAGACACAGATCCATTTGTGTGATGTTTGTAAAAAGGATTATATGTGTACATCTCTTTAGAAACACAAAGACTTTCTCTAGCTCACCAGCCATATAAAAACAGGTCGTGGGAAGGATTTGACAGCCCCATCCCAAGCTATGGGCTTCCCTAGTGGCTCAGACGGTAAAGAATCTGCCTGAAATGCAGGAGACCTGGGTTCAATCCCTGAGTCGGAAAGATCCCTGAAGAAGGGCTGCTGCAGCTAAGTCATTTTAGTCGTGCCCAACTCTTAGTGACCCCGTGGACTGCAGCCTACCAGGCTCCCCTGTCCATGGGCTTTCCCAGGCAAGAGTACTGGAGTGGGGTGCCATTGCCTTCTCCAATGCATGAAAGTGAAAAGTGAAAGTGAAGTTACTCAGTCATGCCCAACTCTTAGTGACCCCATGGACTGCAGCCCCCCAGGCTCCTCGGTCCATGGCATTCTCCAGGCATGAGTACTGAAATTGGTTGCCATTCCCTTCTCCAGCGGAGAAGGCAATGCCACCCCACTCCAATACTCTTGCCTGGAAAATCCCATGGACAGAGGCTATAGCCCATGAGGTCACAAAGAATCAGACATGACTGAGTGATTAATGTTTTCACTTTCACACTTTCCCAGGCTATAGCTTGCTGGACCCCACGATAAAGAGAGAAAAATGGCAGATTGTAGGAAAATGGCCACCTGCACTTGTCTCAGTTCCCCTTCACTCTCTATCTTAATATATCTGCCTCTTTGAACCCAAAATCTGCTGGGACCCATAGCAGATGGGTGGGCATGAGAGAGATATCTCAGGGGGAAGCCCCAAAGGGAAATCTGGGTTTGAAATGTCTCCCCCCATACACCAGGTGGAAAGTTTCAAGATAAACTGAAGGGAACTCTGGGTGAAAATTAGACATAGTTCATCCTATGAAGAGTTTGACTCCTCAGGGGTCATGAACCTCCTGGATAAGGTCAGCATCATTCGTGTGTGTGTGTGTGTCTGATCATTCCATGTGTGTGTATCTCTGATCCATCTGGATCCCAAGAACTTCAAGAGGAGCTCTGCTCCTGAATCTAGAAGAAAGCAAGGAGGTTGGGGAGCATGGAGGCGCCTCTGCACACCTGCCTAGTACACACATGGACCCCCTTGGGTGAAGAATCCATCTTCTTTTATCACTTGGGAAACCGTCACCACTCAGAGTTCTCAATTCCCAAATCTGAGTCCCTAAGAAAAATGACAGCCCTTGAAAAGACTCAACAAGTGGAAAGAGTATGGTCAACATAATTGTCACCCAGCAAAATTGAGCTGCTGGAGTAGACAGACAACAACTTTAAAAAATAATAATAGGGCTTCCCTAGTAGTTCAGTGGTAAAGAATCCACCTGCCACTTAGGGAGACACAGGTTTGATCTCTGACCCAGGAGGCCCATGTGCTGCAGAGCAACTAAGCCCAAGCACCACAACTCCTGAGCCTAGGCCCACACTCCACAGCAGGAGAAGCCTCTGCAATGGAAGCCCATGCACCACAACTAGAGAAAAGTCTGAGCAGCACCAAAGACCCAGCACAGGCAAAAAATAAAATATATAACTGAATCAAATAATTTTTTTAAAAAGAGTGATAAAAAAGAAGAATGCAAGGAGATTCAAGTTCAGCACCAAATGTTCTACGGAAATAAATAGAATAAATAAAAAGAGTAACTTTACTGGATGAATCAAAGAAGATGATCACTGTTAAGAGACAAACTAATGAGTTAAAAGACCATGTAGAAGAAGCATATCAAAAAAAAAAAAAATCAGAGCAAAATGCAAAAGATGAAAACCATGAAGAGAAAAAAATCAGCCTTGAAGACCCAGGAGATCTGCTATGGGAATAATTGGGAGAAGGAGTTGGAAGAGTATGGGGCACCCGTGTTCAGGTCTCCTCTACCCAAGAAGTTCTCCCTGCTACAATAACATTCTAGTTCCCTTCGTAGCCAAAATTCTAGAAAAGCTGTTTACACACTGCTGTCCCCACTTCCTCCTACCCGCTCACTGCTCAGCCCCCTGTAGTCGGATTTGTTTCCAACACATCCAAGAATGGCTCAGTGTCCCAAAGGCTCCCTCAGTACCAAGTCCACTGACTGCTTCTCAATTTTTCTAACTTGACCTTAGGGTCACATTTCACTCTGTTCACCCTCATTTCTACCTTTTTTTTTTTTTTTGGACAACCAAAAATTTTAGGGGTTTTTTCCAGCTTTATTGAAATTTAATTAACAAATAAAATTTGTATATATTTAAGATGTACAACATGATGATTTATCTATATATGCATTATCCCCTTTCCTTCCTTTTTTTTGTTTTTGCTTTTGTTTGTGGCTGTGCCGGATCATTGTTGCTGCCCACAGGCTTTCTCTAGTTATGACGAGTGTGGCTACTCTCTCGTTGTGGTGCATGGGCTTCTCATCTCGGCGGCTTCTCAGGGTGCAGAGCACAGGCTCTAGGTGCACGGGCTTCAGTAATTAATTGTGCCTCTTGGGCTCAGTAGTTGTGACACACCGATTTAGTTGCCCCACAGCTTGTGGGATCCTAGTTCCCAGATCAGGGATCAAACCCACGTCCCCTGCATCGGCAGGCAGATTCCTGACCACTGGACCACCAGGGAAGTCCCTGCTTTCCTTCTGGAAGCACTCTCTTCTCTTGGCTTCCCAAACACGACACTATCTTCCTATAACAGTGGTCAACCCATCCCAGCTTGCCCAGGACTTTGCCACCTCTGGCACAGAAAGTCCTGCATCCCACGAAGCACTCAGTTCCAGGAAAACCAGAATCGTGTTGCAAACTCATCTTTCTCCTTTCCATGGTGTCTTAGTTTGGACTCCCCCAGGAGAAAGCTCTGAGACAAGGATTTGAGTGCAAGCAGTTTATTTTGGAGGTGATCCTGGGAAATGCCAGCAGGGGTGCAAAGAAGTGGATCAGGGGAAAAAAGACAGCAGGCACAAGGTGGGAGCTTAATCCCAGTAGGGACCACTGGGCAGTAACTGGGACAAGCATCTGAGTCATCTCACCTGAGAGGTGAGGGAGCTGGAACATGTGTACACCAAGTTCAAGGTTTTGGTTGAGGGTTGTTCCAGGAAGCATTTTTCCCCTGACACTTCTCACCTGCCATATTCCAAATAAGGAAGACTGCAGTGGCAGCTGCTGGCCATTGGAAGTCACTGAAAATGTGAGGACCAAGGATGTAAGCTGGGCGTGACCACATCTGCTACACACAGGATTCTATCCTTGGGGTTTCCCTGGTGGCTCAGTGGTCGAGAATCCCCCCACTGATGCAGGAGATGCAGACTCCATCCCTGGTCCTCGAAGATCCCACAAGCCCTGGAGCAGCTAAGCCTGTGCTCAAGATCCAGGGAGCTGAAACTACTGAGCCCATGTGCCACAACTACTGAAGCCTGAGCCCCCTGAAATCCATGCTCCACAACAAGAAAAGCACACGATAGTTAGAAAGTAACCCTCGCTGTCTGCAACTAAAGAAGAGTCCTCACAGCAACAAAGATCCAGCACAGCCAAATAAATAAATAGCTAAATTAAAAAAAAAAAATTTTAAGATTCTACCCTTGACCCAAGAGAAGTTCTTAGAATCTGGCAGTTCATGAACCACCTAAAAGTAAATGTGTTGCTTGCATGAGCATTTTTTCTTCCCCATCTCTAGTAACAATAACTACTTCTTTTCCATGATTTGAGCGGAAATCCTTGGAGTCATTCTTCAGCCTGCTCTTTCTCTCACACCGAGCATACAGTTCATCAGCCAATCCCGCTAGCTGTATCTTCAGATGCAGAATTCTTCCTGCCTTTGCCATTAGCTCCCGGGTCCCCATCACCCCTCAGCCGCATTATTGTAACAGCTCCAGGAGAGCTACAGAGGACCATCAGCACAGCCAGAGCCCAGTTCCTTTTCTCCTACCCCAATCCAGGACGTCTGTTCTACCACATCACATTGTTGCTTTCCGAGAACTGCAGTCTGAAGCAAGAGCTATAAGGTTAGAGTTTTCAGGGATAATTCAGGTTTGTAGATAGCCCTTTGAAAGGCAGCAGGTGCTATAGAAAAAAAATCAACCATGCAAGGCCCATCGCTTTGCCAACAAAGGTCCATCTAGTCAAAGCTATGGTTTTTCCAGTGGTCATGTATGGATGTGAGAGTTGGACCATAAAGAAAGCTGAGCACTGAAAAATTGATGCTTTTGAACTATGGTGCTGGAGAAGACTCTTGAGAGTCTCTTCGACTACATGGAGATCAAATCAGTCAATCCTAAAAGAAATCAACCCTGGATACTCATTCATTGGAAGGACTGACGCTGAAGCTGAAGCTCCAATACTTTGGCCACCTGATTCAAAGATCTGGCTTATTGGAAAAGACCCTGATGCTGGGAAAGATTGAAGGCAGACACAGAGGATGAGATGGTTAGATGGCATCACAGACTCAATGAACATGAATTTGATCAAACTCTGGCAGATAGTTGAAGGACAGAAAGCCTGGCATGCTGCAGTATACGGGGTTGTAAAGAGTCAGACATGACTGAGTAACTGAACAATGACAAGAAACAGAGCCCAAATACCAGCTCTGCCCCTTATCCGCTAAATGACAATTGACAAGCCAAGAGCCCCTCTGAGCCTCAGTTTTCCCAGCTATAAAATAAGGTTGGTGATTATTCCAAACTCAAAGAACCATCATGAAGATTAAATGAAAGCTACTCCATCTATCTAGTGCACAATATATGCTTGATAAATCATGGCTTTTTTATGGCTGGTTTGCATTTTTGTGTGGCAGAAACCAACACAATACTATGAAGCAATTGGCCTCCAACTAAAACCTATGGCTTATTCATGTTGATGTTTGACAGAAAACAACAAAATTCTGTAAAGCAATTATCCTTCAATTTTAAAATATTTTTTTTTTAATTGTGGCTTTTTTTTTAACCACCAAGAATGCCCAACCTTTGGTCCCCTGGACCCAAAGTGTTAAAGAAGACCTCCTTCATGTTTTCCTCGCTACCTGAGATTGGACAGTGGTGAGAGATGCAGAAGGGAGATAGTTCCACTGTGGACCACTCCCCCATAGTGTGACTCAGAAAAGTGACCACAGCCCCCTTGCTTCCCCATTTCTCAACACACGCATTGGAAGAAACTGGAGCTTCCTCTTCTGAGATGGGCGAACTTCCCCTGACCCCAGGTAAACAGTTGCTTGGGCCAATGGTCCCCTGGGTGGAGAGTTTAGAACAGGATGCCCACCCACTCTGAAGTCTATGGGCTGTTGTTGTTGTTCAGTTGCTAAGGTGTGTCTGACTCTTTACAACCCCATGGACTGCAGCACGCCAGGCTTCCCTGTCCTCCACTGTCTCCTGGAGTTCAAGTTCACGTCCATTGAGTCGGTGATGCTATCTAACCATCTCATCCTCTGCCGCCCTCTTCTCCTTTTGTCTTCAGTCTCTCCCCACATTGGAGTTTTTTCCAGTGAGTCACTTTTCGTTATCAGATGGCCAAAGTATTGGAGCTTCAGCTTCAGCAACAGTCCTTCCAATGAATATTCAAGGTTGATTTCCTTTAGGATTGACTGGTTTGATCTCCTTGCAATCCAAGACTCTCAAGAGTCTTCTCCAACACTACAGCTCAAAAGTATCAATTCTCTGGCACTCAGCCTTTTTAATGGTCCAACTCTAAGGGCTGTATAGAGAGTTAATTTTGATACTGATGAGCTAGGGGCAGGTGTGTAAATGGGAGAAGACAAGTACAGAGGGAACAGGAAGTGAAGTGAATGCCAATCCCCTACCCACTACTTCCCCTGCTCAGAATCTGCTTGCCTTAATCACTTGCTCTGAGTCATAACAGGAATGATTGTGCTAATAACTCAGGGCACTTGTTGATCAATACATTGACTGGTTTAATCCCACCCTGATGCAGGGACTATCTGAAGAGATTGATGTATTGAGCTGTGCTCAGCTGGGGGTAGTACCAGCTCCCTGGGGGAGGGGGATTGATTGCCACAGTGACTAGGAGGGGCACCTCTGGAATTTAACAGGTGTCACAGGTTGAATTGGGTCACCCCAAATTCACTTGTTAAAGTCCCAACCCCCGACATCTCAGAATGTTAAGACATTGGAGATAGTGTTCAAAGAGATAATCAAATTAAAAGAAGTCATCAGGGTGTGTTCTAATCCAGTATGACTAGAGTCCTTAAAGGAAGAAAAGATATGACACAGAATTTATAAAGGGAAGGCCTCCTGAAGACAGAGAAGACAGCCACAGACCAGCCATGGAGAGAGGGCTCACCAGAAATCAACCACACCAACACCTTGATCTCAGACTTCCAGCCTCCACAACTGTGGAACTTCCCTGGTGGTCCAATGGTTAGGAATCCACCTTCCAATGCAGGAGACTCGGGTTCAATCCCTGTTCAGGGAACTGAGATCCCACATGCCTCTGGGCTACTGAGTCTGACTGCAGCTACTGAGCCTGCACACTCTAGAGCTGTTACATTGCAACAAGAGAGATGCCCACGTTCAGCAACGAAGACCCAGTGCAGCCAAAGATTTTTTAAAATAAAAATACATTTCTGTTGTTTAAGTCAGTTTATGACACTTTATTATGACAGTCCCAGCAAACTGACACAGTAGGCAAGGACCGTACAATGAATTGATATTTTGATAAGATCTAACACTGCAAGAGAGCTTCCCTGGTGACTCAGTGGGAGAGAATCCACCTGCCAATGCAGAAGATTCGGGTTCAATCCCTGGATTGGGAAGATCCCCTGGAGAAGGAAGCGGCAACCTACTCCAGTATTCTTGCCTGGGAAATCTCATGGACGGAGGAGCCTGGCGGGCTACAATCCATAGGGTCACAAAGAGTCAGAGATGACTTAGCAACTAAACAACAACATTGCAAGAGTTAATGGGGACAGTAGCATGGAAACATTTATATTACCATATGTAAAATATGCCAGTGGGAATTTGCTGTATGATGCAGGAAGCTCAAACCTGGTGCTCTGTGACAACAGAGGGGTGGGATGAGGTAGGAGGTGGGAGGGAGGGCCAAGAGGGAGGGGACATATATATGCCTATGGCTGATTCATGTTGATATATGGCAGAAACCAACACAATATTGTAAAGCAATTATCCTTCGATTAAAAATAAATAATTTTTTTAAAAAAGAGATAATAGTCCAAGAAGATCCATCCATAGTAAAATGAATTACTTCATCAAAGAGTTTCACAAACCACCTAAAGGCACAAGCAGGTAGGAAGATGTCTCCATTATTGTCCTGAGGATCTCACCAAGTCATGGCCTGGCCTGGGTGAGGAATTTTGACTTTCAGCTGGTCTGCCTTTCTAGAAGTTCCACAGTTCAAGTCTTGCCAGAGGTCTGATTCCACCAACTAGGTTGGGCAAACCTCACCCAGGACAAGGAGAACAGCTGCATGTCAGGAGTTATTGCCCCACCTGCTTCCCAGAGGGAAATGGTAAACGAGTCCCGTACTCCTGCCTGGAGAATCCCATGGACAGGGGATTCTGGTGGGCTGCAGTCCATGGGGTCGCAGAGTCAGACACAACTGAGCATTGAGCATGGCATGGCTTCCCAGAAGTTGGTTCACATCAGGTAGGCAGCAAAGGGTCCGAGTCCCATCACATTATGATCATGGTCCAAAGGAGTCACAGTGCTTTCAGTCCCAGCTCAACGAATGTCAGACCTGGAGCTCCTGAAGTCCGTATGGTTTCCTAAGAGCCATGACTGGGGACCTGGGGAGTTCCGTCCAGACCCCAGAACTGGGAGACCATTACTAAGACCTGGTGTCCCTCCTGCTCATCTACTCTGGACTGAGTTGTGTCCCACCAACCCCGCCCCCCGCAAAAAAGCTTCCATGTTAAATCCCAAACCCCAGTGTGATGCTATTAGGAGGCAGGGCCTTAGGGGTGATTAGGTCTTGGGGTGGAGCCTTCATGAAACGGATTAGTGTCTTTATAAAAGGGACCCCAATATGATATGACAGCCCTTGTATGCGGAATCTAAGAAGAAATGATGCAAATGAACTTACAGAACAGGAAGAGCCTCTCAGACTTAGAGAACGAACTTAAGGCTGCCCAGGGGAAGGACGCAAGGGAGGCACAGTCAGGGAGTTTGGGATGGACATGTACACTCTGCTCTATTGAAAATGGATAACCAACAAAAACCTACTGTAGCACAGGGGACTCTGCTCAATGTTATGTGGCAGCCTGGATGGGAGGGGGGTTTGGGGGAGAATGGATACAAGTACATGTATGGCTGAGTCCCTTCACTGTTCACCTGAAACTATCACAACATTGTTAATCGGCTATACCCCAATACAAAATTAAAAGTCTTTAAAAAATAAAAATGGACCCCGGAGAGTTCTCACCCCTCCCAGCATGTGAGGACACAGTGAGATGACTTCCATGAACCGGGAAGCAGGTCATCACTAAACACTATATCTCCCTGAGCCTTGATCCTAGGCTTGTCAGCTTCCAAAACTTTGAGAGAAAAAAAATGTCTGTTATGTATAAGCCATCCAGTGTACAATATTTTGTAACAGCAGCCTGAACAGACTAACACAATGCAACTGCACAAGCCCCCAAGGCCTCACCCCAGAAATGATCTGACTCGCAGCCCAGAGAACTTGCTGCGTCCGGGCTGCTGGTTCCACTTTAGGTGCTGGCAGTTCCCACTGGTCACGTCAGATCCAGAAGGGCGGGAGGTTCTCACCTCCAAGAGCCGAGGGGCGTGGGGTACGGATGGGCCTCCACCCAGCCTCAACTCTGGGGTTCAACAGGAACATTTCCGCTCACAGATCCAGTACGTGGTTTTGTCGCAGGAGAGGTCATTCCAGGTGCCACCTCTGTTCATGCTGGCACAGTTCTCATTATTATAGAGGTTGTTGGGTTCCTGTGGGTCCCAAAAGCTGGATAAAGGAGAAAGTGGATGCAGGGCGAGGTGAATAAATGGAGCACAGCGGGTTTTTCAAGGCAGTGAAACTGCAATTCTGTACAATACCGTGATGGTAGATACATGACATCATGAGTGTGTCAAAACCCATAGAATTTTGGGAAGATCCAAAGGCGCAGCAGGTAAAGAGTCCACCTGCAGTGCAGGAGCTTCAATCCCTGGGTCAGGAAAATCCCGTGGAGGAGGTATGGGCAACCCACTCCAGTATTCTTGCCTGAAAAACGCCATGGGCAGAGGAGACTGGTGGGCTAGAGTCCAAAGGGTTCCAAAGAGTCGGACGCTACTAAGCAAGCATAGAATTTCACAGCACTAAGAGGGACCCTTAATCTGACCTATGGACTTAGTTCATAATGTGTCTATATGGGCTCATCAGTTGTAACAAATGCACTATGCTAATGCAAGATGTTAATGATGGGGGGAAATGTGTGCAGGAGAAAAGGGATGTGGGGAACAGCGCTCTGCACCTTCTGCTCAACTTTCCTAAAAAATAACGCACCACTCAGCCATACAAAGAATGAAATTTTGCCATCTGCAACCACACGGATGGACTTGGAGGATATTATGCTAAGTGAAGTAAGTCAGAGAAAGACAAACACTATACCATATCACATGTGGAATCTGAAAAATACAACAAAATAGTAACTACAGCAACAAAGAAGCAGACTCACAGATGGGGAGAACAAACTAGCAGTTACCAGTGGGGAGAGGAAAGGAGAGGGGGCGATATAGGATTAGGGGAGAAAGTGGTGCAAAGCGTTAGGTATAAAATAAGGTACAAGGTCCTTGGTAGCAAAGGGACTTCTCCTCGATATTCTGTAATAATCTAAATGAGAAAAGAATTTTAAAAAGAATAGGTATGCGTATATGTATAACTGAACCACTTTGTGATACACCTGGAAAGCAAATGTAAAGCAACTATACTCCAATATAAAATAAAAGTTACTGAGGACTTCCCTGGCAGTCCAGTGGTTAAGACGTCACCTTCCAATTCAGGGAGTGTGGGTTTGATCCCTGGTCAGGAAGCTAAGACACCACATGCCTCAGTGGCCAAAACACAAACCAGAAGCAATATTGTAACAAGTTCAATAAAGACTTTAAAAATGATCCACACCAAAAGAATCTTTAAAATTAAAATAAAAATTAGTTTTTTAAAAAGTAAACAATTTTTAAAATAATAAAATTTTAAAATAAGCTATAAGGATATATTGTACAACATAGGGAATGCATCCAATATTTTATAACTTTAAATGGAGTATAACTTTAATAATTGCAAATCACTATGTTGTACACCTGTGACATATAATACTGTTTATCAACTATACTTCAACTTAAAAATAATGATAAAAGGAAAAGTAAAGTCTATTAATTAAAAAAAAAAAGGAAAAAATACCAGAAAAAAGAACAAGAAAAGCCTTCATGGCTCAGGGCTCTTTCTTCCACCCGAATCATTCCTTCAGCCTTTCAGAATTACATGAAAATGCTGTGTCGTCCCCGTCACCCTGGCAGCTTGTCTGTGCTAACTCAGCCCCGTCTCCCTGTTCACCAGAAATTCTCCAGGTTCCTGAATCAGCTTCCTGCATCTGGTCAGTTTCTGTTCTCTCCCAAAGAACATTTTTGTTAAACCACATCCCTCTCAACCTTCCAAGTAGTGTTTTAGGTCATGTTCCTTTTTTTTTAATTGGAGTATAACTGCTTTACAGTGTTGTGCTGTTTCTGCTGTACAGTGAAGTCAATCAGTCATGTGTATACATATATCCCCTCCCTCCTGGACCTTCCTCCCACCGTATCCCCCGTCCCACTGGTTCAGGTCATCAGAGAGCACACAGCAGAGCTTCCTGTACTTTATAGCAAGCTCCCACTAGCTATCTGTTTTACACGTGGTAGTGTATACATGTCATTTGTTTGGTTTATTTGTTTTGTTCTGCTTTTATCTCATAATTTGTTCCACCCTCCCCTTTCCCTCAACCACCCACCACTGTGTCCACAGAGCCAAATTTGACAATTCAGGTGCCTGAGATTTATTAAAGGGTATTCTCAGGAGAGGGGGACTGAAAGAAGAAGGATGAGGCAGGGGATAGACGTGAGCAAGGATATGGGTTTAGCCTGGTCTAGACTCAGCCTGAACCCACAGGGAGCTCTGGAATTTGAATAGCACAACAGAGTTTTTCCAACTTGAAACAAGGGGTCCAGGCAGTTCTTAGCCTGTCATTTGTGACATGACTTCAGTGGGAGTGGAGTAACCTCCTAGCTGAACAGCTGAGGTCACCTCTCAGGAGAAAGCGTAACTGTGAGCCTTTAGCAGCCAATGCCCCCTGCTGGGGGGTGCCTGCACCAGCCCCCAAAAGGGATCTGAGCTGAGGACCTGCAGTGACACACCATCCCATGCCATCTCTATTTACAGAATTCTACCTCCCTCCAGGAATCTTTAATAAAAAAATAAAATCCCTGGACAAAACACTAATATCTCTAATATATAAAGAGTTCCTAGAAATCAATAAGAAAAAGACCAAAACTCCAATATAAAAAACATACATCTTTCCATGTGCTGCAAGGAAAGATCTCATATGCCACAACTAAGACTCAACACAGACCAATAAATAAATATTTCTTTAAAATACACAAAAGATATGAATAGATAATTCACAGAAAAGTTAATACATATGGCTATCAAACCTATGAAAAGACACTCAACCTCAAGCATAACAGAAATGCAAATTAAGCATTAATTTAATTAATTAATTGCATTAATTTGCCAATGTAGTATACATTGGCCTCTCAGTACCCTGTAATGACCAATATGGGAAAAGAATCTTAACAAGAATGAATATATGTAAATGTATAACTGATTCACTTTGCTGTACAGCAGAAACTAACACAATACTGTAAATCAACTATACTCCAATAAAAATTAATTTAAAAAAATACTATGTTAGTATTCCATTTTTCACCTACAATTAAAACAACAAAATTCCAAAAGTTTGATGAGCATGTGGGCAAAAAACAAAAAAGTAAGTCAAGCTGGTGAGAGAATAAATTGATATAATCATATGGAGGACAATTTGTTAATATTTACTTAAAATACAAATACAGACATGGCTGTATTTACATTTTAAATAAAAACAAATTTAATACATACAGTATTAATAAATACAAATTTTCCCTGGTGGCTCAGTGGTAAGGAATCTGCTTGCCAGTGAAGGAGACGTGGGTTCGGTCCCTGGTCTAGGAAGATCCCTCATGCTGGGGAGCAGCTAAGCCCGTGCACCACGCCTGCTGAGCCTGTGTTCCAGAGCCCGGGAGCCACAACTACTGAAGCCCTCACCCCCAGAGACTGTGCTCCGAAACGAAAGAAGCCGGCACAATAAGAAGCCGGTGGACTACAACTAGAGAACAGCCCCCACTTGCCACAACTCGAGAAACCCCGCAGGCAGCAACAAAGACCCAGCACAGCCAAAATTAATTTCTTAATTGATTGAATTATTTTAATAAATAAAATTAAGTACAAATACATACTCTCCTTAAGAAGATAAAGCATGATGGCTAACAGCATGGACTTTGAAGCCCGGATGTGTGGTACTACCACCTGCCAGGTGTCTGACCTGGGGACGATTGCGTAACCTGTCTGTGCCTGTTTCCACGTCTTTAAACGGAGAGGATAACAGTACTTCCCTTACAGAATTACTAAGAAAATTAAATAAATGAGTTGATATAAAGGATGCCTCCCCAAATGAGATCCTGCTCATTCTTTTGGCAAATCAAAAATCTTCCTCTTGGGACTTCAGTGGTCAAGACTCTGAGCTTCCACTGCGGGGAGCACAGGTTTGGTCCCTGGCTGGGGAACTAAGACTCCGAATGCCATGTGGCGCAGCCAAAAATAAATAAATAAAAGATTTTTAAAATAAAATTAAAAAGCATGCATCTTAAAAAAAAAATCTTCCTCTTACCCTATAGCCATGGCATCTTTTCTCTCTTTTTTTCCCCTCAACCATTGGTCTGAGGACTTGATATGTTTGAGCAGTTGTGCTAAAAGGCTGAAATGTTGTAAGGAGGAAAAAAAAGAAATGCAGGCACCAGAAACCCTATCAGAAAAAAAGCACCCTTGTGCTTCCCTTGTCCAGCTCTGCCTGGGATTTGTGTGTGTGTGTGATTGGTTGATATGCTTTTGTTTATTGTTTTAATTTTTAAATTTATTTTTAATTGGAGGATAATTGCTTTACAATATTGTGTTGTTCTCTGCCATACATCAGCATGAATAAGACACAGGCATATGTATGTCCCCTCCCTCCCGCCCCATCCCACTCCCCAAGGTTGTCACAGGGCACCAGGTCTGAGTTCCCTGCGTCACACAGCAAATTCCCACTGGCTAGCTCTCTTACATACGGTAATGTATATGTTTCCATGCTGCTCTCTCAATTCATCCTGCCCTCTCCATCCCCCACTGCATCCTCAAGTTTGTTCCCTGTGTCTGCATCTCCATTGCTGCCCTGCAAATAGGTTCATCAGTTCCATCTCTCTAGATTCCATGTATATGCATTGATACATGAAATTTGGTTTTCTCTTTCTGACTTACTGTGGTACAACAGACTCTAGGTTAATCCACCTCATTAGGACTGACTCAGATGTGTTCTTTTTTATGGCTGAGTAATATGTATATGTACCACAATTTGTATTGAGTGTAGTTGCTTTACAGAGTTGTGTTAGTTTCTGCTGTACAGCAAAGTGAATCAGCTATACATATACATATACCCCCCCTTTTTTGGATTTCTTTCCCATTGAGGTCACCATGGAGCCCTGAGTTCCCTGTACTATGAAGTAGGTTCTCATTAGTTATCGATCTTATACATAATATCAATCCCAATCTCCCAGTTCATCCCACGACCCCTTTCCCCCTTGGTATCAGAACATTTGTTCTCTACATTTGTGTCTCTATTTCTGCTCTGTAAATAAGATCATCTATATTAATTTTTTCAGATTCCACATAAATGCGTTAACATATGAATTTGTTTTTCTCTTTCTGACTTACTTCACTCTGTATGACAGTCTCTAGGTCCATCCACGACTCTACAAATGACCCAATTTCATTCCTTTTTATTCAACCTGGGACTCTAAAGAATCTGCTGGTTTGGACTTCACAAAGACCTACAAGGAGGAGAGACCCAATAAGCCCTGGATACTTGCCTCAGAGTGACGGGGGACCCATCCAGCCACCTCCAGTCCCCTTCGACATCTCTGTCACTCAGCCCCAGCCAGTACACCCGTGGAGAACCATGAGCCTTGGCCACAAAGTCCTGCAAGTACAAACTCCATTCAGCCATCAGTTCTTCTACACACACCCTGCCTGTCTCACATATATTCAGGGCTTGTGAATGCCACCCCAGTACCAATCCCAAATCCCCATGGCGTACAGAACAAGATCAAAACCTTCCTCCCACTTGAGCACCTGCAGTGGGAATAGTTATGCTGCTTTCTTGAAAAACCTATGAGCCACTCTGTGCCTCAGTTTCCACCTCTGTAAAATGGGATAATAGTAGCTACCTCCTCATAGAGTTATTGATAGGATTGAATGGACTAATATGCATAAAGAATTCAAACAGTGTCTGATATGCTGCAAGTACTGTGACATCTTATTTTATGGGAGTACAGTAGATTTTCAATGTTGTGTTAGTTTCTCCTGTACAACAAAGTGAATCAACTATGGGTATACATATATCCCTTCCCTCTTGAGCCTCCCTCCCACTCTTGGCAGAGCCATGAGCTGAGCTCCCTGGGCTCCCTGCGCTGTACAGCAGCTTCCCACTAGCTATCTATTTTACACACGGGGGTGCATATATGTCAATGCTACATCCTCAGGTCATTGCACCCTCTCCTCCCCACCCATGACCACAAGTCCACTCTCTGTCTGCATCTCTCTTCTTGCCCTGCAAATAGGTTTATCACTACTATTTCTCTGTATTCCATATAGTACTGCAACATCTTAACATTTAACGTATAATTTAAGGAACAATTCTAATAACTGATATCTTGGATTTCCTGATACTTCCACACTCCCAACCCCTGCAGTCCTAAGCGACATCCAGGCAGAAAAGGAATTCATTGCTTCAGAAAAAGAACGTGGGAGGAGGGGAGAAATAGGAGATTCCCAGCTTTTGTATTTCCAAAGCCCAGGCCTTTGGGAGGAAAGAAAGGACTTGGATCAAAGATGAGAAGAAAATATGATGATTTAAAGCAACTCCTGGAGTTCCCTGATGGTACAGTGGATAAGAACCCGCCAGCCAACATAAGGGACACAGTTCGATCCCTGGTCCAGGAAGACCCCACCTGCCGCAGAGTAGCTAAAGCGCATGTGCCACAACTACTGAGCCTGCATGCTGCAACTACAGAAACCCGCGCCCCTAGAACCCGGGCTCCACAACAAGGGGAGCTACCGCAATGAGAAGCCCAAACGTCACAACCAAGGGTGGCCCCTGCTCAGTGAAACCAGAGAAACCCCACATGCTGCCATTTGCAGTAGCACGGATGGACCTGGAGAGTGTCACACCAAGTGAAGTCAGACAGAAGAGGAGAAAGATCGTATGACATCGCTTAATCGTGGAATCCGGAAAGAAATGATACAAACGAACTTACAAAACAAGAGACTCACAGACTTAGAAAAGGAACTTATGGATGCCAAAGGGAAGTGACAGTTCAGGAGTTTAGGAAGGTGATGTACACCCTGCTATATTTAAAATGGATAATCAACAAGAACCTACCGTAGAGCACAGAGACCTCTACTCAATGTCATGTGCCAGCCTGGATGGAAGAGGGGTTTGGGGGAGAATGGACACATGTATACGTATGGCTAAGTCCTTTCACTGTTCCTTGCACCTGAAACTGCCATGCCATTGCTAATCGGTTATACCCTAATACAAAATAAAAAATTTAAAGTTTGAAATAAATCAATAAAATTTTTGAAGAGAACCAACATAGCCAAAAATAAATAAAAATTGAAAAATAAAGCAACTCTTCTCCAGGCAAACTGATCTATGGTAAGGAAACCAGATGTGTAGTTTCCCTGGGTGGGCAGGGGTGACTGGAAGATGGCATGAGAGAATTCCCTGGGCTGTGGAAACATTCTAAATCTTGACTGGGTAGACAGTTACACAGATGCCTACATATGGCAAAACTCAGTGAATGTGCACCTCAGATCTGTGCATTTGACTCTATGCAAATCATATTTCACTCACTCAATCTTACTCAAGACCAAGATTTCCTAAAAGGTGAAGACAAAAGATGGCAATGGGAAAGAAGCTATGGAGATGTAGACAGGGTGGGTGCTGGGAAGCGGGCTCTGCATTTCATTCTCTGGTAGAGCTCGAGGTGATGGCCAAACCCCAGATAGATATGAAAACTCTAAAAAGTAGAAGGATTCTGGACCTTGTTTCTTGGGTAAGACCCGAGAGAAGTGTCAGGAAATCAGAAAGAGCAAAGTGCTGCTCAGCCCATCAAATCATCATAGTGCCCTGAAGCTGAAATTCAAATACTTTGGCCACCTGATGTGAAGAGCCAGCTCGTTGAAAAAGACCCTGATGCTGGGAAGGACTGAGGGCAGGGGGAGAAGGGGGCAGCAGAGGATGAGATGGTTCGATGGCATCACTGACTCAAAGGACATGAGTTTGAGTAAACTCCGAGAGGTAGTGGAGGACATGGCATGCTGCAGTCCATGAGGTCACAAAGAGTCTGACATGACTCAGTGACAAGATAACAACAGCGACGAGCACATAGGAGGTGTTCAAGAAATGTTGATCGAAATAACAAGTTAATAAGTGAGCTACACAGGCTTCCCAGGTGGCTCAGCAGTAAAGAATCCACCTGCAAATGCAGGAAACACAGATTCAATCCCTAAGTCAAGAAGATACCCTGGAAAAGGAAATGGCAACTCTCTCCAGTATTCTGGCCTGGAAAATCCCATAGACAAAAGAACCTGGTGGGCTACAATCTATGGGGTCACAAAAGAGTTGGACATGACTTAATGACTAAACAAGTGAGCTACACACTTTGCACAGGTTATCTCATTTGATCTTCATGGTAACCCACTGAAGCAAGGATTGTTAACCCCCATTTTAAAGATGGGAAAATTAAGGCACAGAGCAGTTAAGTAATTTGTCCAGGATCATTCACCCAGTGGATGTCCCAGTGGATACCAGCTTGGAACAAAGATATTGAGGACCAGATATGCATTCCCCTCCACCTTGACCCCATATAACCCATCCCTACTCAGAAGAAAAACAGATGATCCCAACTGACTGAGATGAAATCTCTACCACCTTGGTATAATAGGAGCTCAAAGAGGAAGGAAATGAGTTATTTAAAGCAAAGTTATATTTCTTAACTACCTGAGTTTAGTTGCTGTTTAGTTGGAATATGACATACACCTGCCCCATTCACATCATCTAATCTAATCTCCAAAAAAAACCTGTATTAACTACTCAATACAAATGATGCTATGAAACAGAAGGATTTTTTTAAAACAGAGAAGATATAGAGGGAAAAAATAAGATGGTAGCCTAAATCCAACCAAATCAATAATTACATTAAATGTAAATGATCTTCTGCTGGGTCATATGGCATTTTTTCCTTTTTTTCTCTTTTTTTTAATATTTACTATTTTTATTTATTTCTTTGGCTGTGCTGGATCACAGCTGTGGCATGTGGAAATCTCCAGTTGCAGCATGCAGGATTCAGTTCCGGGACCAGGGCTTGAATCCAGACACGCTTCATTGCCCTGATAGCATGTAGGCTTAGCCACTGTACCACCAGGAAAGGGAAAGTCGCTCAGTCAAGTCTGACTCTTTGTGACCCCATGGACTGTACAGTCCGTGGAATTCTCCAGGCCAGAATACTGGAGTGGGTTGGGTAGTCTTTCCCTTCTCCAGGGAATCTTCCCAACCCAGGGATCAAACCCAGGTCTCCCTCATTGCAGTCAGATTCTCTACCAGCTGAGCCACCCAGGAAGCCCAAGAATATTGGAGTGGGTAGAAGTTCCCATATGGTAGTTTTATTCCTAGTTTTTTAAGGAATTGTCACGCATGTATGAATGCTTAGGCATGTCCAACTCTTTGCAACCCCATGGACTGTAGTCTGCCAGGCTCCTCTGTCCATGGGATTTCCCAGCCAAGAATATTGGAGCAGGTTGCAATCTCCTACTCTAGGGGATCTTCCCGGCCAAGGGATCAAACTCTCATCTTCTATGCCAGATGTGTATAAGAGACAGCCCCAGTGGAACTGACTGTAGTCTGCCAGGCTCCTCTGTCCATGGGATTTCCCAGCCAAGAATATTGGAGCAGGTTGCAATCTCCTACTCTAGGGGATCTTCCCGGCCAAGGGATCAAACTCTCATCTTCTATGCCTCCTGCATTGGCAGGCGGATTTTTTTTTTTTTTTTTTTTTTTTTACCACTGAGCCACCTGGGAATTGCCATACTATTCTCCATAGTGATTGTATCAGTTTACACTCACATCAACACTGTAGATAAATGGATAAAGACAATGTGGTATATATGTACAATGGAATATTACTCAGCCATAAAAAGAATGAATTTGAGTCAGTTGCAGTGAAGTGGATGAACAAAGAGTGAAGTAAGTCAGAAAGAGAAAAACAAATATCATATATTAATGCATATATATGGACTCTAGAAAAATGGTACTGATGAACCTATTTGCAGGGAAGGAATGGAGACATAAATGTAGAGAATGGACTGTGGACACAGTTGGGGAAGCAGAGAATAGGACAAACAGAGAAAGTAGCATTGACATATATACACTATCGCATGGAAGACAGTTAGTGAGAAATTGCTGTATAACACAGGGAGCCCAACCTAGAGCTCTGTGACAACCGAGGGGTAGGATGGGAAGGGGGAGCAAGGCCCAAGAGGGAGGGATGTATTCATATAGTTATGACTGATTTGGGCTGCCCTGATAGCTCAGCTGGTAAAGAATACGCCTGCAATGCAGGAGACCTGGGTTTGATCCCTACAGAACCAACACAACATTGTAAAGCAATTATTTTCTAATTAACACACTTTTTAAAAACTGTAAATGATCTTATAATACCAATTAAAAGCCAGAGATTCAAAGATTGAAAAAAAAAAAAGACCCCATTATAGGCTGTCAACAAGAAATCTTAAAATAATGACATAGGTTAAAATTAAAGGGATGGGGAAAAATAAACCCAGCAAACACTAATAATCAAATAGTGCTGTAAGTTTTATGGTCAAGAACAAAACTAGCTTCCCGGGCTCCAACCCCAGCTCTGACATTTACTAGTTGAAACAAGCAAGCTGCTTGAGTGAAATAAGCCTCAGCTTTGTCCTCTGTGAAGTGCTGATAAGTAATGACATATACTGTGTGCAAATGGTCTTACCACCTAGCTTTGGTAGTATTAAGTCATTAAAGTTATCTACACTTATTTCAATTCTCCTCGTACATACACAAAGATGAAACTGTCTCTTTCTATCACCTTAAAACATAAGAGTGCCCATGTGACTTTCTTTGTGAGTGCATGTAGGTAGAAATTTTGTCTCATACACCTCCACCATTGAGCTATAGGGACTAGCTGTCATTTTAGCATAACATAACCTCTCCTGACTCTCACCTAATTTATAGGTCTGTTGTTAGAATTATGTTAATGTGTGTAAAATATCTGGAATACAGCCTAGAGAATAGAAAGTGCTACCAAAGAGATAGCCATTATTATACCTCCATGTTAGAGAGGAAACTGAGGCTCCGATTAGATAAGCCAGCACAATTGGGATTTGAACTCAAGCAGTAACTGCAATATTGGCCACCTCATGCGAAGAGTTGACTCATTGGAAAAGACTCTGATGCTGGGAGGGATTGGGGGCAGGAGGAAAAGGGGACTACCGGGGATGAGATGGCTGGAGGGCATCACTGACTCGATGGGTGTGAGTCTGAGTGAACGCCGGGAGTTGGTGATGGACGGGGAGGCCTGGCGTGCTGCGATTCATGGGGTCGCAAAGAGTCGGACACGACTCAGCAAATGAACTGAACTGAACTGAACTGAGTGACGTAAAAGCAATTCCAGTTTCTTTACATTCAGGCCAGGGAAGGATGTGTAAATCCTAGGAGAGAGGCGGGCTGGCCCTGCTGGTTCTCAAGGGTGTGGATGGGACAGCTCACCTGTTCATCAGAGTTACTGATGATGACCAAGTGAGAGTAATTCTCCTGGCAGAACTTCCGGGCTTCATCCCATGACTTGGTGCTTGGAGAGAAGTAGTAACACTTTCCCTGAAAAGGGAGCCAGCCTTCAGGGCAGGTGACCCTGGTACAGTCTGGGGACAGGATAGGATTCTGTCAGAGTGGCCCAAGAACCAGAGTAATGTACATGGTATGCCATGTACAGGTGTTCAGGCTGGGCACTGCTCAACTCTAGTGGGGGTTGGGAGGGAACATTCACATAGATTGCACTGAGAATCACTCCCAAGGATTTGTGCTTTGTACCGGCTCCACCATGCCCCCCCACCAACTCAGGGAAGTTCCCCAAGTCCCACTTACCTAACAAGCCCCGAAGTTCCAGCAGGGACTGGTTGGTGTCAGCTCTTATGAGCTCAATGTCCTTCTTCAGGCCAGCTAACCCCATCTTGCCAGTCACTGTTAGCAGGAACGGGCTGAACAGTTAGAGACCCAAACGCCCATCTACCCACCTACCAACCACTGACTGCAGACACACCAGAGGCAAGAGTTGTGCTCCCCACCATACCCATGTTCTAGTGGGTGATACTGAAACTCAAAAACAACATGGTCAGTGCCCAAGAGGAGTCCTAGAGGTACTCAGAGGAGAGATTAATCCTTGAGGCCTGAGGGAGTGTAGAGATGGTGGACTTCCTGGAGCAGGTGGGTTTTAAAGGGAAACAGTGGTTCTGTATTTGTGAGGAGGCTCAATAGTCAGGGGTCACCTTGCCACCTTGGAAGCAAAGATCCAGAGGCAAGCATGTTGGGAAAGGCTCATGCAGTAAAAGTCAAGGAGAATCTCACAGGAGCTTGAGCTCCAAGTGGGATGAGGTCTAGCATGTGGGTCCTTGAATGCCAAGCCAAAAGTTTTGCATTGGACTCTGGGTGGTGAGAAGCTGATGGTTTTTGAGTGCAAGAGTGGCTTGGTCTGAAGTGTGGGGTGAGGGAGTGTGGAATGGAGCAATTTTCAGATATCACCAATCATAGTGAAGGCCTCTTCTACAACTAATGTGTTCCCACTACTCTCACACACATTGGCCCTCCACCGATACTCCCCAGGCTCTTCAACAGATGACACTTCAATTAGACAAAATAGAAATATTAGATAGATAACTCAATAGATAGGTAGGTAGATAGATGATATATAGATGATTCATAAATAGGTAATAGATAAATGATTGATGAAGAAATAGATAATTGAAGATAGAAAACTAGATAGGTAGATGATAGATGATTGATAAATAGACAATAGATAGATGATTGACAGATAGATAATAGTAGACAGACAGACAGATAACATCTATGTTATCCTTGACACTCTTTCCTCTCACCCACCACCATTCCCACTCACCCATCCCCAGGGTCAGTCAATTTTACCTCCTAAACCTTTCTACTCTACCTACTTCTCTCCAACCCCACAGCCACAACCCTCAGCTAAGCAACCATTCTCTCTCAACTACCCATCCTCCTCCCTTGTACTTAAATGTTGCCTCCTACCACAGGGCCTCTGCACACGCCTGAGATTCTCAACTCCTTACCTAGTTAATTCCACATTTCCTGAGTCTAACAGATTCACTGCATCCCCTGCCCTCACTGGCCATAAGGTTCCTGATGAAGCAGACAGTTCATCACATAACTAACTTATGATAAAGGTCATGAAACAGAAATTCAAGAGGCAAGGAGAGACCATAACAGGGTCTGAGCCTCAGCTGGAGGCGTGGAAAGGCTGCCCCCACGATGGTAAGTTAAAGAGGGCTGCAAATTCTTTGCCCTTCCCCCAAGGAGTGGCAGGATTACCTACCCTCCTTCTGAATCTAGGCTGGTCCGGTGACTAGTTCTGACCAGCAGAGTGCAGTGGACCTGTGGCTGTGTAATTTCTGAAGCTGAGCCCCAACACCACCATGCTATGAGGAAGCTCAAGTTATGCATGTGGATAGAGGCGCACCCAGGCACCAGCCATGTGAGTGAGGCTTTCTGGACCTTCCAGCCCAGCCCAACTACCCAATGACCTCAGCTCACCCCACAAAGAGTGGTAGAGAAAGTAGCATTGACATATATACACTATCGCATGGAAGACAGTTAGTGAGAAATTGCTGTATAACACAGGGAGCCCAACCTAGAGCTCTGTGACAACCGAGGGGTAGGATGGGAAGGGGGAGCAAGGCCCAAGAGGGAGGGATGTATTCATATAGTTATGACTGATTTGGGCTGCCCTGATAGCTCAGCTGGTAAAGAATACGCCTGCAATGCAGGAGACCTGGGTTTGATCCCTACAGAACCAACACAACATTGTAAAGCAATTATTTTCTAATTAACACACTTTTTAAAAACTGTAAATGATCTTATAATACCAATTAAAAGCCAGAGATTCAAAGATTGAAAAAAAAAAAAGACCCCATTATAGGCTGTCAACAAGAAATCTTAAAATAATGACATAGGTTAAAATTAAAGGGATGGGGAAAAATAAACCCAGCAAACACTAATAATCAAATAGTGCTGTAAGTTTTATGGTCAAGAACAAAACTAGCTTCCCAGGCTCCAACCCCAGCTCTGACATTTACTAGTTGAAACAAGCAAGCTGCTTGAGTGAAATAAGCCTCAGCTTTGTCCTCTGTGAAGTGTTGATAAGTAATGACATGTACTGTGTGCAAATGGTCTTACCACCTAGCTTTGGTAGTATTAAGTCATTAAAGTTATCTACACTTATTTCAATTCTCCTCGTACATACACAAAGATGAAACTGTCTCTTTCTATCACCTTAAAACATAAGAGTGCCCATGTGACTTTCTTTGTGAGTGCATGTAGGTAGAAATTTTGTCTCATACACCTCCACCATTGAGCTATAGGGACTAGCTGTCATTTTAGCATAACATAACCTCTCCTGACTCTCACCTAATTTATAGGTCTGTTGTTAGAATTATGTTAATGTGTGTAAAATATCTGGAATACAGCCTAGAGAATAGAAAGTGCTACCAAAGAGATAGCCATTATTATACCTCCATGTTAGAGAGGAAACTGAGGCTCCGATTAGATAAGCCAGCACAATCGGGATTTGAACTCAAGCAGTAACTGCAATATTGGCCACCTCATGCGAAGAGTTGACTCATTGGAAAAGACTCTGATGCTGGGAGGGATTGGGGGCAGGAGGAAAAGGGGACTACCGGGGATGAGATGGCTGGAGGGCATCACTGACTCGATGGGTGTGAGTCTGAGTGAACGCCGGGAGTTGGTGATGGACGGGGAGGCCTGGCGTGCTGCGATTCATGGGGTCGCAAAGAGTCGGACACGACTCAGCAAATGAACTGAACTGAACTGAACTGAGTGACGTAAAAGCAATTCCAGTTTCTTTACATTCAGGCCAGGGAAGGATGTGTAAATCCTAGGAGAGAGGCGGGCTGCCCCTGCTGGTTCTCAAGGGTGTGGATGGGACAGCTCACCTGTTCATCAGAGTTACTGATGATGACCAAGTGAGAGTAATTCTCCTGGCAGAACTTCCGGGCTTCATCCCATGACTTGGTGCTTGGAGAGAAGTAGTAACACTTTCCCTGAAAAGGGAGCCAGCCTTCAGGGCAGGTGACCCTGGTACAGTCTGGGGACAGGATAGGATTCTGTCAGAGTGGCCCAAGAACCAGAGTAATGTACATGGTATGCCATGTACAGGTGTTCAGGCTGGGCACTGCTCAACTCTAGTGGGGGTTGGGAGGGAACATTCACATAGATTGCACTGAGAATCACTCCCAAGGATTTGTGCTTTGTACCGGCTCCACCATGCCCCCCCACCAACTCAGGGAAGTTCCCCAAGTCCCACTTACCTAACAAGCCCCGAAGTTCCAGCAGGGACTGGTTGGTGTCAGCTCTTATGAGCTCAATGTCCTTCTTCAGGCCAGCTAACCCCATCTTGCCAGTCACTGTTAGCAGGAACGGGCTGAACAGTTAGAGACCCAAACGCCCATCTACCCACCTACCAACCACTGACTGCAGACACACCAGAGGCAAGAGTTGTGCTCCCCACCATACCCATGTTCTAGTGGGTGATACTGAAACTCAAAAACAACATGGTCAGTGCCCAAGAGGAGTCCTAGAGGTACTCAGAGGACAGATTAATCCTTGAGGCCTGAGGGAGTGTAGAGATGGTGGACTTCCTGGAGCAGGTGGGTTTTAAAGGGAAACAGTGGTTCTGTATTTGTGAGGAGGCTCAATAGTCAGGGGTCACCTTGCCACCTTGGAAGCAAAGATCCAGAGGCAAGCATGTTGGGAAAGGCTCATGCAGTAAAAGTCAAGGAGAATCTCACAGGAGCTTGAGCTCCAAGTGGGATGAGGTCTAGCATGTGGGTCCTTGAATGCCAAGCCAAAAGTTTTGCATTGGACTCTGGGTGGTGAGAAGCTGATGGTTTTTGAGTGCAAGAGTGGCTTGGTCTGAAGTGTGGGGTGAGAGAGTGTGGAATGGAGCAATTTTCAGATATCACCAATCATAGTGAAGGCCTCTTCTACAACTAATGTGTTCCCACTACTCTCACACACATTGGCCCTCCACCGATACTCCCCAGGGTCTTCAACAGATGACACTTCAATTAGACAAAATAGAAATATTAGATAGATAACTCAATAGATAGGTAGGTAGATAGATGATATATAGATGATTCATAAATAGGTAATAGATAAATGATTGATGAAGAAATAGATAATTGAAGATAGAAAACTAGATAGGTAGATGATAGATGATTGATAAATAGACAATAGATAGATGATTGACAGATAGATAATAGTAGACAGACAGACAGATAACATCTATGTTATCCTTGACACTCTTTCCTCTCACCCACCACCATTCCCACTCACCCATCCCCAGGGTCAGTCAATTTTACCTCCTAAACCTTTCTACTCTCCCTACTTCTCTGCAACCCCACAGCCACAACCCTCAGCTAAGCAACCATTCTCTCTCAACTACCCATCCTCCTCCCTTGTACTTAAATGTTGCCTCCTACCACAGGGCCTCTGCACACGCCTGAGATTCTCAACTCCTTACCTAGTTAATTCCACATTTCCTGAGTCTAACAGATTCACTGCATCCCCTGCCCTCACTGGCCATAAGGTTCCTGATGAAGCAGACAGTTCATCACATAACTAACTTATGATAAAGGTCATGAAACAGAAATTCAAGAGGCAAGGAGAGACCATAACAGGGTCTGAGCCTCAGCTGGAGGCGTGGAAAGGCTGCCCCCACGATGGTAAGTTAAAGAGGGCTGCAAATTCTTTGCCCTTCCCCCAAGGAGTGGCAGGATTACCTACCCTCCTTCTGAATCTAGGCTGGTCCGGTGACTAGTTCTGACCAGCAGAGTGCAGTGGACCTGTGGCTGTGTAATTTCTGAAGCTGAGCCCCAACACCACCATGCTATGAGGAAGCTCAAGTTATGCATGTGGATAGAGGCGCACCCAGGCACCAGCCATGTGAGTGAGGCTTTCTGGACCTTCCAGCCCAGCCCAACTACCCAATGACCTCAGCTCACCCCACAAAGAGTGGATGTACCATGCTGAGCTGTTCTGAATTCCTTCCTTGTAGATTTGCTGGGACAATAAGTGACAACGCTGGGAGGAAATAAAATCCATGTTTCTTTGCCACCACCCCCCAGAAAAATGACCACACTTCCAGTGCTCGACAACCACAGTGATTCTTGGCCACCATACTGGAAAACAGTGGAGGTCTAGATACACGCATGTACGCGCACACACACACACTCCACAGGGACAGCGACTCTGTTGTGTTCACGCTCCTAAGCACCCATCCCCCACCCTGGGACCTAGCACAGTGCCTGGCAAACGTGGGGTTGCAGTTGGTGATGAAGCTGGATTTGACAATCATGTTGGTGCTCAACATGGCTTGAAGGGATGATTGACACCACTCACCATTCGCTCGCCATGCCATCTGCTGAAAGGTCAACATCCTCAGTTCTTCCACCACCTCCTGGTCTATGAGAAGGAGTCCAACTTGAGCCCAAGATGGACTATATAGCCTCCCACTTGTTGTTGTTCTTGTTTAGTCACTTAGTCATCTCTGACTCTTTTGCGACCCCATGGACTGTGGCCCCCAAGTCCTCCCATACCCCTTTCCCGTTTTCTCTGCAAGCCCCTTTCTCGCCTTACTCACACTTGATCAGGGTCACGACCAGACCGGTGCAGCCCATGAGCAGTGACACCACCACCAGCAGGAGCAGGCACACCATCAGGCTCTCCTGGTCACACCTAAGACCTCCGAACTTCTGACTGACCAAGGGCACTGGAGTTGCTGGGGGTGGAGACAGGGACAGAGACACTGACGCTGGTGCTTCAGACAGTGAGGCAAGGACCCTTGAGCTTTTCTCCAAGAGTGGGGATGGGGTGGAGCGGGGCAAAGGATTAAGGTCGTGACTATATCATCCAGCGGGGTCAGCAAGAGAATGTCACACAGAGCAAACCCTGAAGAAGCCCAGAACATTTGTGGAATACATCCTATGTGCCCAGCATTCTGTCTCACCCTTATTATCTTCTTGAATCCTCACCTTTATGACATAGGTTTAACTGTTCCCATTTTGCAAATAAGTAAACTGAAGGCTTAGAGAGGTTGTGCATTACCTGGACCCAGTTTTTCTCTTTTTTATCCTTTTTTTTAATTGAGGTATAACTGCTTTACGATGTTGTGTTAGTTTCTGCTGTACAGTGAAGTGAATCAGTTATACACACATTTCAGTATATGTACAGTATATACATCTCCGCTCTCTTGAGCCTCCCCTCACCACCCGTTCCCACCCCTCTAGGTCATCACCGAGTACCAGGCCAAGCTCCTGTGCTACTCAGCAGCTACCCACTAGCCATCTGCTTTACACAGGGTAGCGTATACACGGCAATGCCACTCTCTCTATTCGTCCCACCCTCTCCTTCCTCCACTGGGTCCACATGTCCATTTTCTACGCCTGCATCTTTATTCCTGCCCTGCATATATCTGTACCATTTTTCTAGATTCCATGTATATGTGTTAATATGCAGTATTTGTTCTTCTCTTTCTGACTTACTGCACTCTGTATGACAGAGCCTAGCTCCAGCCACATCACTACAGATGACCCAGTTTCATTCCCTTTTATGGCTGAGTAATATTCCAGGATATATATGTACCACACCTGCATTATCCATTCATCTGTTGCTGGACATTTAGGTTGCTTCCATGTCCTGGCTATTGTAAATAGTACCCAGCTCTTCTCTTTAACATTTAGGATGTATCGTCTTTTATGCTCCAGCAGCCCCCCACCCAAGTTGCTCCCCAGGGGCCCAAACTATGGACACTTGCATCCCTAACTTACATGCAAACAGGAGGTAGGGCTTGAGGAGTAACTGGGAGCTATCCTGGGTCCCTAGGGGTCTGGTCTAGACTCAAAAAGGCGGAGCTTCAGAGAGGAAATGCTTCTCTCCCAGGGTCTAACTCACACACACTGGCCACTGTGGGAGGGGAGACAGAGGCACACCCAAAGGACTTACTGGCTACAGGCGGCTGGGATGCAGGATGCGTCAGATCAGTGTCTGGGAGAAAGGCAAGAGACGTTTATTCAGAAGTCACTGAAAGACTTTGTCTCCCAAGGTTAACAACCTCCCCCCAAGCCCTCTGATTTGCTCTCTGGTTAGAATTGGGGAATGGAGGGGACTTCCCTGGTGGCACAGTGGTTGAGAATCCAGCTGCCAATGCAGGGGACGTGGGTTCTATCCCTGGTCTGGGAAGATCCCACATGCCTCGGAGCAACTAAGCCCGTGCACTGCAACTACTGAGCCCATGCTCTACAGCCCAGGAGCCACAGCTGTTGAGTCCGAGTGTGCCAGCTCCTGAAGCCCACGCACCCTGGAGCCCACGCTCCGCAACAAGAGAAGCCCACCCATCTCAACTAGAGAGCAGCGTCCGCTCGCCGCAACTAGAGAAAAGCCTGGCAGCAAAGAAGACCCAGCTGAAAGACTCTGCCTTCCAAGATCAACAGCCTCCCCCCAAGCCCTCTGATCTGTTCTCTGGTCAGAACTGGGGGCTGGAGTAAGGACTTCCAAGTGCCCCTCTAGGACGTCGTAATGGGTATTCCTACGGCTCACCCAGCTGAGGAGTCAAGCTGGTGTCAGGGGTGACGCTCAGGCCTGGAAGGGATCAGAAAGACAGCAGTCAGGCATAGCAGGACCTCAGCCAAGGGAACAGGATGCTCCCGGCCCGGGATCCTCACCCGTGTTCTTCGGGATCTTACAGGGAAGTGGGGGTCTCTCCGATTTCTTTCCTGAGGAGGGAGGAACAGTTGCTCAGGCTCAGAGCAGGACCAAGCCAGCACTAGGTCACTGATACCCCCAGCCCCAGCTCACCTGCCCTGGGAGGTCTTGGTGGAGCCATCCAACCTGGAGAAGAGAAGCTCAGAGTCAAGGCTGGTCCAAGGATGGGAATGGGGTGGAAGCCAGTGATGCAAACAGGAGTGAGATTGCAGTGGAGGGTTAGGGATGGGGTTGTGCATGAGAATGGAACTGGACTTAGGGATGGGGACAGGGTGAAGATGCAGTGACCAGAGACTTCCCTGGTGGTCCTCCCAATGCAGGGGGCCCAGGTTCGATTCCTGGTCAGGGAACTAGATCTCATAAAAGAAAGAAAAAAGTGAAAATGTTAGTTGATCACTTGTGTCCAACTCAGACCCCATGGACTGTAGCCCGCCAGGCTTCTCTGTCCATGGAATTCTCCAAGCAAGAATACTGGAGTGGGTAGCCATCCCCTTCTCAAGGGGATCTTCCTGACCAAGGGACTGAACTCAAGTCTCCTACATTGAAGGTGAATTCTTTATTGTCTGAGGCACCAGGGGAACCCACAAAGATTCGGCTTGCTGAAACTAAAGAAAGATCCCCTGTGCCACAATTAAGACCTGGTGGAGCCAAAAAAAAGAAAAAGATACAACGACCAGCCATCCTGAATTACTAGGACGTTCCTAGTTTTAAAGCTGGAAGTCCCAGATTCCAGGAAATCTTCACCCCTGGATAAACTGGGACAGTTGATTACTCTAACTTAAAGACACAAGTTGAATATGGGAATAGAGCTAGGTTAAGGTTGGGGTTCTTCCTTGGTGGTCCAACAGCTAAGACTCCATGCTCCCAATACAGAGGGCCAAGGTTCAATCCCTGGCCCAGGAACTAGAGCCTGCATGCCACAGCTGTGTTCACATGCCGAAACTAAAGATCCCATGTGCTGCAACTAAGACCTGCTGCAGCCAAATAGATAATTTTTTTTTTAAGGTTAGGGGACTTCCCTGGAGGTCCAGTGGTTGAGAATCCACCTCCCAATGCAGGGGACACAGGTTAGATCCCTGGTTGGGGAACTGAGATCCCACGTGGGGCAGCTAAGCCCACAAACTCTAGAGCCGGAGCACCACAAGGAAGAGACCCGCATGCCTCAACTAAGACCCAACTTGGCCAAATAAATTAATTAAAAAAAAAAAAAAGGTTAGGGTTGAGATGAGGGTTTGGATTGAAATGAGGATGGGGCTGAAAGAAGGCTCATGGGAGTAGGATGATGATTCAGGATGTGGTTGAGGGGAAGAATGCGGTTGTAGCTGCATTTGGGGATGGGGGAGAAGCTGAGGCTGGTTTGTAGTTGTGTGGGGCTGGTGACGGCTCTGGATCTGGACATAGACATGGGATGGAGCCAGGCCTGAATTTGGAGATGGTGGGGTCTAAATCTGGGGAAGAGGTGACCTTAAAAGACAAGGATGGGGGACTTCCCTGGCAGTCCACTGACTGAGATTCTGCACTTCCACTGCAGAGGTGAGGGTTCAATCCCTGGTCAGGGAACTAAGACCCCCAAAACAAATAAATGCATTTTTTAATTTAAAAAAAGACAGGTATGGGGTGGGGGGCATGGAATTGGGCTTGGGGATCATCTTGGGACCAGGCTGGAGTTGAAGACGGACAGTAAAGAGTCAAGCCCAGGGCACCTCCCAACTCCTACTGAGCCCATGGTGCTCTGGGACCTCCCAGGCTGACTCCCCTCTGGTCTCACAAGTGGGGGACGTGGATCCACCTGGAATGCCAGCCCCCCCGCCACCCCATCCAAGGACATTTAGGGGCCCTGGTGGGAGTTGGTTCAGAGAAACCTCGAAGCCTCCACTTTTTTTTTTCCTTTGGCTGCACCACGTAGCCTTCACGGCCTCCCTGGCCACTCATTGGTAAAGAGTTCATCTGCCAATGCAGGAGATGCAGGTTCAATTTGGGAAGATACCTTAGAAAAGGAAATGGCAACCGTCCTCAGCAGTCTTGCCTGGGAAAATACATGGACAGAGGAGCCTGGCAGGCTACAGCCGGTGGGGCTGCACAGAGTCAGGCATGACTGAGCACACGCACGCATAGCTTTCAGGATCTTAGTTCCTCAGCCAGGAATTGAACCCAGGCCAAAGCACCAAGTCCTAACCACCAGACCGCCAGGGAACTCCTAAAGCCTCCACTTTCATACACACTTATCAGACTCTTGTCGAATCCCCCACCGGGTGTGGATCACTCAAGTCTAATTTGGGTCCTGGGTGCGAATGCAAAGAGATTGGAGAAACACTGGTCCCTGCACAGCTTCTAAAACCCTGGCACTCATGTTTCAGGGCTGTGCATCCACCAGTTCATTTGGGAGCTTCTTTCCTTAACAAACTCCTATTCACTCCTCAAGTCTCACTCCATTGACCCTTGTCTGACCCCCAATCCTCTCACTAATGCAGGCAGAGCCCTGTTACCCTCAGGATTTCCCCAATTTCCCACTCCCTCCCCTCTCTGACTTGCTCACCCAAAACTGTACACAGAACTGAGTGTGTGTGTGTTAGTTGCTCAGTCGTGTCTGACTCTCAGCGACCCCATGGACTGTAGCCCACCAGTCTCCTCTGTCCATGGAATTCTCTAGGCAAGAATGCCAGAGTGGGTTGCCATTCCCTTCTTCAGGGGATCTTCCTCGCCCAGGGATAGAACCCAGCTCTCCCGCATTGCAGGCAGATTCTTTACCATCTGAGCCACCAGGGAGGCCCTGGTGCACAGAACTGCCTCCCCCGTCAGACTGAGAGACCCTCAAGATGGAGGCATGGGTGTTCCCACCATTACGGTGACCAGCGTGAGCAGGCTGACTGTGTGTGTCTGCTATGCCCAGCGAATTCCCCCTGGGGAGTGTGCTCCCCGCCCTTCATCCCTCAGGCTGCACATCTCTTCACCCAGCCTCAGAGAGGTCCTCTTACCTGGCTTGGGAGGAAGGTCCTTGTAGGGTGGCGTCATGTTCTCGTAGTCGTCATCATCATCCTCTTCCCTGGACCCTTCTAGAGGAAAGTCAGGTAAGAGCCCAGCCCACCCTCTCCTCAGTCCCTCACACCCTGGTCTCCAGCCCCAAGGTGGGGACGCTGCAACCTGGGTCCTGCCCACCCCTGGCCCCCACTCCACGCCTGGCCAGGGCCCTACCCGGCAGGTCCCGGTACCCAGCGTTAGTATACAGGGTGCACATGGCTGCAGCTAGCGCCAGGAGCCTAGACGGAGCAGGCAGAGCCTGACAGCTTCTGCTCCTTGTGTCCCCAGCTCAGGTGTCTGGGGCTTTTCTCAGTTCCTTTTTTCTTTTTCTTTAATAGCCAAGAACATGCAAATCCATCTGGAGGGAAACACCCCAGACCACACACACACACACACACACACACACACACACACTTGTATTTCCCCCCAGTTTGAATTCATGCATAGAAGTGACAATGGCAACAGCCCCTGCATTTGAGTTCCCACAGAGCACCAAGCCCTGGGTGAAAAATATGGAGAAGCTCCTTTCGTCACGGAACCATCAGTTGAGATAGGAAAGACAATGCACCTGTAAAGAAATACAGAAATAAGCGATACAGTTCGTTTTTTCATTTTATTTCCAGTAGTAACAAAGTATCATTTTAAAATAAGATAAAACAGGGTAAAGGGATGGGATAGGGGCTAACGTAGAGAGGTGATCAGGGAAGGCCTCCTGGAAGCAGTGACATTTGCAACAAGATGTTAAAATGATCAGTGCTAAATACTCCCACATTCCACAATGAAGTTCTAGGCTCCCTATCGCTACATAAGACATAACCCCTAAACTTCAAGACTGGGCTTCCCTGGTGACTCAGTGGAATTCACCTGCCAATGCAGGAGACACAGTTTCAATCCCTAGTCCAAGAAGATCCTACATGATGTGGAGCAACTAAGCCCGTGTACCACACCTACTGAGCCTGCATGCCCTAGAGCCCATGCTCCAAGAGAAACCCTTGAACAGCAACTAGGATACCCCCCATTTGCCACAACTAGAGAAAGCCCAGCACAGCAATGAAAACCCAACACAGCCAAAAGTAAATATTTTTTTAAAAAAAAGCAAAAAAAATGAGAAAAAGATGTCCCCACTGAAGCCTCAGACAGACAGTGGTCCTGCTGACCCCTTGGTCTCAGCCACATGAAACAATTTTGGACTTCTGACCTCCAGAACTATAAAAAGAATTCATTTTCATTGTTTTAAACCACCACATTTGTGATGATTTGTGTCAGTAGGCATAGAATATTACAAACCTCAGAGGGCAAGACCCCAATTCCTCTTTTGAGGGGCTTTCCACTAAAAGTTAAAGGAAATGCAACTCAGATTGGCTTAAACAATAAGGAAACCCCGTCGGTCACATCCTTGTACATGTTAGAATATTGGGCCGGGTGGTCGTAACAGAGATTCAGAACAAGAGTGACTTAAATGAGGTGGAATTTACTTCTCACCTCATGATCTCAGAATAAGCAATTCACAGTCTCCGCCAGCGGAAACTCTTCACCAGCACATGCACGGGGGGCTGGCCCCAGCCTTACTTGAGGTGGGAGGACGGCAGCTGACCGGCCCCCCTTTCCAGAGAAAGCTCACCCCAGGGGCTGGACTCTCCCCTGTTGCCATGATGTCACACACAGAACCTCTCCCATCTACCTGAGGTGTAGGTGGGCTGTTCCCATTCTACAGATGGGGAAATGGAGGCCCACCTGAGAAGGAAGACCCTGTCTGCCCTGCAAATACCCACTGAGCAATGAGAATCAAATTCCAGATGGATATGGGGGGTCAGGGTGGAGGGGTAAGGAAGGGATGGGCTGGAGGCACCAGCCAAGAGGACGGAGAGAATCTCTGGCCATCAAGAGCATCCTTTAAGGTGTGTGAGCCTGGGGAAGGTAAATAAGGTGAAGGCCGGATGGTCTCACTATGCGAGGGTGATGTCCACACAGCCAAGGTCCTGCCTTGAGACCTGACACACAGCAGGTATGCAGGAACTGGTAGTGAAATCCAGTCCCATCAACTGGGTATAATGTAAAGCCATGGGCTCAGGCTGACCCAGCTCTGGCCCTCTTGCTGTGTGACTTCAGGGGAGTAGAACAACATCTCTGAGCAAAGGTCTCCTGATATGTCCAATGGATATTGGGAACATTTATCCATTCAACAGATGCGTACTGACCACCTACTACATGTTAGGCTCTGTTCTAGGAACTAGGGAGACACTGGTGAACAACAATAACAACAAAAATCCCTACCCTTGGGAGGAGTTGTTCAGTCGCTAAGTCGTGTCTGACTCTTTGCGACCCCATGGACTGAAGGACGCCAGGCTTCCCTGTCCTTCTCTATCTCCCAGAGTTTGCTCAAACTCACGTCCATTGAGTTGGTAAATGTAGGGTAAGGGAGTTAGAGAAGGTGGGGTTCGGAAAAGGAATGAGATCGGCACTTTATGGGAACAGATCACCTTTAATGAGGCGAGAAGGGGCAGCAGTCTGATTAGTGAGCCGCTGCACTAACCCAAGAAAAGAGTAAGTATATATAGGCATATATGTGGAAAGCTACTGTCTTAAGGGAGCCTGTTCTTCTCCAAGGTTGTTCGAAGTAGTTTTCTCTTAAAGGGCTGGGCATAAGGAATTCTGAACGTCAGCCAGAGGCCAGACTGGCTGGGACCTGGGCATAATCAACCTTAATGTCCTTTTTTTTTCCCCTTCAGGTGAGAGAGTTCTTTGTTTTGCTTAGAACGGTGGGGAGGACCTGGAGGGAAGTTTCAGCTCCAGGCTATTTCGAGCCATGTAACTTTCCTTCAGTGATGCCATCCAACCATCTCATCCTCTGCCACCCCCTTCTCTTCCTGCCTTCAACCTTTCCCAGCATGTCAGTGAGTCAGCTCGCTGACTTATGCTGGGAGTCATAAATCAATGAGTCAGGCCTTCAAATCATGTGGCCCAAGTATTGGAGTTTCAGTTTCAGCACCAGTCCTTCCAACGAATATTCAGGGTTGATTTCTTTGGGGACTGATTGGTTTGATCTCCTTGCAGTCCAAGAGACTCTCAAGAATCTTAGGAGTAGAGATAATGAATAAAATAAATTAATAAGATATCTTGTATCGAGAACAAACTAATGGTCACCAGCAGGGAGAGGAAAGAGAAGAGGGTCAAGATAGGGGTAGGCGATTAAGAGACAGAAACTACTATGAATAAAATAAATAAGCAACAAGTATATATATCCCTAGTCAGGGAATAAAGATCCTACAAGGTGCATGCACAGAAAGAAGGAGAAGAAGAAAGAAGTAGAAGGTGGTGATTGGGTATATCTGAAAGTTGGTAAAAGAGTAGGTGCTTTTTCTTTTCTTTTTATCCTCAAGTAACACTCATAGGAACATCTTTTTTCACCTGCATTTCTAGACATTTCTCTACATGCATTACAGATATATCTACATATCCATTCACTAAAGTAAAACTGTTCACAACTGGATGAGCAAGGAACACTCAAAAAAACATGGTTTTTGATTCTTTGTTTTTAGACATACCATGTGGCATGTGGGATCTTAGTTCCCCCACCAGGGATCGAACTTGTGCCTCCTGCATTGAAGTTTGCAGTCTTAACCACTGGTCCCCCAGGAAAGTCCCCCCAAGTGCACTTTTATACATGAGTTTTTAAATATACTTCTACAAGCAATGGGCTCCCTGGTGGCCCAGAAGATAAAGAATCCATCTGCAATGCAGGAGAGCTGGGTTTGATCCCTGTGACAGGAAGATCCACTGGAGAAGGAAATGGCTACCCACTCCAGTATTCTTGCCTGGAAAATTCCACGGACAGAGGAGCCTGGTGGGCTACAGTCCATGGGGTCTCAAAGAGTCAGGCATGACGAGTGACTAACACTTTCTTTCACTTTCTTCCTCCATGCAATAAAAAATAGTCAGCACATCATTTACTGATGTAACGCCCTTCTAATCTTGCTGAACAATTAGCACTCTTAGGACCACATTTTTTATGTCTATAAACACCTCCTATGTGTATTACATTATAGCACATCCATGCTTTGAAATAATATCACTTTCATTGAGTAAGCAGCTCTTAAAAGTTCTCATTACAAGAAAATAAGAAGTGTAGCTATGTGCTGTTATGGATGGATGTTAATTAGACTTTATGCAGTGAACATTTCACAGTATATACAAATGTCACATCATTACGTTTATACAAAAAACTAATATACTATCATATGTCAATTACATGTGCATGCTCAATCGCTCAGTGGTGTTGGGCTCTTTAAGACCCCACAGACTATAGCCCACCAGGCTCCTCTGTCCATGGGATTATCCCAGGCAAGAATACTGGAGGGGGTTGCCATTTCCTTCTCTAGGTGAGCTTCCCAAGACAGGGATCGAATCCCTGTCTCCTGTGTCTCCAGCAATGGCAGGCAGATTCTTCACCACTTCACCACCTGGGAAGCCCATGTCAATTATATCTCAATTTATAAAGAAGAAGAAGGGGGGAAGGGGAGGAGAAAGAGGAGGAGGAAGTGGTGAGGAGGAGGGGAAGAGAAGGTGATCAGGAAACACCTGACAATTGAAATCCACAGAAGGATCTGGGGGGAAGGCCCTGTAAACATTTGGAGAAAAAGCATTCAAATCTGTGCAAAGGCCCTGAGGACAGCAAGCTTCTGGTGTCTTGCAGAATCTGGAAATCTGAGATCCAGTGTCTCCTTCTCAGTGAGACTTTCTAAAACTCAAGTTCTAAGACGGCTCTTTTCCATACACTCCATTCATTATGTTTTTCCTCAACAGTTATCACCATCTTGTCACACATTAGGTGTCCAATAAGATGACTGTTGAATGAATGAGTGACCGTGCAGCCTACACGCCCTGACTAAAGTCAGGCCCCTCCAGGCTCACTGACTCCTCCACTGCCAGCCAGCCTCCTTTCGTAGGCAGCAGAATCCCAGGGCAGCTCATGCTACAGCTGTTGTTGATGTTCAGTCCCTAAGTCGCGTCTGACTCTTTGCAACCCCATGGACTGTAGCACGCCAGGCTCCTCTGTCCTCCACTGTCTCCCGGAGTTTGCTCAAACCCATGCTCATTGAGTCAGTGATGTCATCCAACCATCTCATCCTCCATCGCCCTCTTCTCCTCCTTCCCTCAATCTTCCCCAGCATCAGGGTCTTTTCCACTGAGTCAGCTCTTCGAATCAGGTGGCCAAAGTATTGGAGTTTCAGCTTTAGCATCAGTTCTTCCAATGAATATTCAGGGTTGATTTCCTTTAGGACTGACTGGTTTGGCTTCCTTGCTGTCCAAGTCACCCTCAAGAGTCTTCTCCAGCACCACAGTTTGAAAGCATCAATTTTTCAGCGTTCAGCCTTCTTTATTGTCCAATTCTCACATCCATACATGACTACTGGAAAAACAATAGCTTTGACTACACGGATTTTTGTCAACAAAGTGATGTCTGTGCATTAAATACGCTATCTAGGTTTGTCATAGCTTTTCTTCCGAGGAGCAAGTGTCTTTTAATTTTTTGGTTGCAGTTACCATCCACAGTGATTTTGGAGCCCAAGAAAGTAAAACCTGTCACTGTTTCCACTTTTTCCCCCGTCTATTTGCCTTGAAGTGATGGGGAGCGATGGGACCGGATGCTCTGCCCTTATTTGGCTCCAGTTACAGGCGCCCATCTGGTCGGTCTTGGGCGTGTCCTCGGTGCCTGGCAGGAAGCGCTTTTCACGCACCCATCAAGCGGAGGCGAGGTCTTCCCCAGGGACTGTCTAGGACATGCTGACTTATTTCGCCTCCTCCTCCGGAACTGAATTACCCGGAGCTTCCGATCTCCCACCCAGCGGACCGAGGCGAGGCTGAGACTCCACCCAGAGTTTTCTCCCCAGCTTTGGCCCCACCTGGGGCCTCTGAGGCCGACCTGCCCACAATTCTAATACAGCCCGGCCTGGGGCCGAGTGGGCGGGGCGGCTGGCGCAGCCGGGGAAGGAGGCGAGAGGGGCGGGGCAGCTGTGCGCTGTGATGCGGGGAACCCGGGCCAGGAACCCCGGAACTCTCCTCGTCAGATGGCTGGTAGAGAAAAAATAACAGGAAGGCTGTGGGGCACGGGTGACAGGCCCGGCCCCTCCCTCACCCCTTAATACCGCAGTCCCTCTAATATGATCCCCCCAGGTCTCCAGCTCTGCGTATCGACAGACCAGGCTGAAACATCTGAGTCCTGGGCCTGCAGGGCAGAATGGTCCAGAGTCACCGCCCCCCCCACCTTTCCCACCGTCTCACTTGGACCTCTTCATTCTCTAGTGAGACGACTGATCGTGGGAGCCCCCTCTGGGGGGCCTTTTAATTAGAGAGTGAATGCCAAATTAAAATAATAAGAATGATGGAACTTCCTGGAGGTCCAGTGGTTAAGACTCCGCACTTCCAATGCGGGGAGAGGGGGAGTGCGCTTAGAACAACCGAAAAAAAAAAAAGTTTTAAATAGAAACAGTTAATAAACACTTTGATAGATAATAGTAGTTAGCGTGTTTGGGCCACCTCCTAGGTGCCTGACAGGAAACTTTTCACACAGCCATCAAACTGACTCCTCCATACCACCCTGTTCATTTATTCCTGTGTTGGTTTTGACAACTACTTACTAAGCACCTACTGTGTGTCAGTTCCATTCCTGTATTCCAGGAATATAGCAGTGAACAAATCAGATAAAATTCCCTGCTCCTCAGAGCCGATATTCAAGAGAAGAGACCCAACAGGAAACAAATAAGTCAAATGGATCTCAGATTCAGTTCAGTTCAGTCGCTCAGTCGTGTCCAACTCTTTGCGACCCCATGAATCGCAGCACGCCAGGCCTCCCTGTCCATCACCAACTCCCGGAGTTCACTCAGACTCACGTCCATCGAGTCCGTGATGCCATCCAGCCATCTCATCCTCTGTTGTCCCCTTCTCCTCCTGCCCCCAATCCCTCCCAGCATCAGAGTCTTTTCCAATGAGTCAACTCTTCGCATGAGGTGGCCAAAGTACTGGAGTTTCAGCTTCAGCATCATTCCTTCCAAACAAATCCCAGGGCTGATCTCCTTCAGAATGGACTGTTTGGATCTCCCTGCAGTCCAAGGGACTCTCAAGAGTCTTCTCCAACACCACAGTTCAAAAGCATCAATTCTTTGGCGCTCAGCTTTCTTCACAGTCCAACTCTCACATTCATACATGACCACTGGAAAAACCATAGCCTTGACTAGACGGACCTTAGTCGGCAAAGTAATGTCTCTGCTTTTGAATATGCTATCTAGGTCGGTCATAACTTTTCTTCCAAGGAGTAAGCGTCTTTTAATTTCATGGCTGCAGTCACCATCTGCAGTGATTTTGGAGCCCCAAAAAATAAAGTCTGACACTGTTTCCACTGTTTCCCCATCTATTTCCCATGAAGTGATGGGACCAGATGCCATGATCTTCGTTTTCTGAATGTTGAGCTTTAAGCCAATTTTTTCACTCTCTTCTTTCACTCTCATCATGAGGCTTCTTAGTTCCTCTTCACTTTCTGCCATAAGAGTGGTGTCATCTGCATATCTGAGGTTATTGATATTTCTCCCGGCAACCTTGATTCCAGCTTGGGTTTCTTCCAGTCCAGCGTTTCTCATGAGGTACTCTGCATATAAGTTAAATAAGCAGGGTGACAATATACAGCCTTGACGTACTCCTTTTCCTATTTGGAACCAGTCTGTTGTTCCTTGTCCAGTTCTAACTGTTGCTTCCTGATCTGCATATAGGTTTCTCAAGAGGCAGGTCAGGTGGTCTGGTATTCCCATCTCTTTCAGAATTTTCCAGTTTATTGTGATCCACACAGTCAAAGGCTTTGGCATAGTCAATAAAGCAGAAATGGATCTCAGGGTAGAGGGTGCTAAGTGCTAACAAGGAAAATAATCATGAAGTGGGGAGGAGCTGTTTAGTAGGGACCCATTTTTCAGGTGAGTAAACTGCATCTTTGAAAGGGAAGTCACTTCCCAAGGTCACACAGGGAGAGTGAGCTAGGCACGTGATTTGCCTGTCTGGGTCTCCTTCCTGCTCTGGCCTCTGAATGAGCAGCTGACACACAGAGAAAGGGAGTCAGGAGACACACAGAACAGGATGGCCTGGTACAGCTGTGGAGGCTGTGCACTGCACCACTCCAGGAGTGCCATTCACAAAGACCAGAGTGTGAATGCTGCCCCCTGGACTCAGGAAGTGCACAGAATCACGAATCTATGCCATGTTCTGGAGACAGGTCACAGGTAGCCCTGGAAAGGAAGCCTCAGTCACCCACTGGACTGTCTTCTATAGCTTGCGTTACCGTACTAGGTTTGTTTGCCTGACACACAGCAAACCAAGCCTGAAACACCAAGCTCTGTAGCAGAGAAAGGGTTTACTCACAAGGCAGCCAGGCAAGAAGAAGGGGGAGCAAATCTCAAAACCACCTCCCTGAAGGTGAGGGGCTCAGGATATTTATAAGAAACAGCTGAGACTTGGCAAGCAAGGGAAAAGTGATCTGAGATTTTTCTCATATTTATTTATTTATCTGGTTGCACTTGGTCTTAGTTGAGGCCATGTGAATCCTTACTTGTGGCATGTGGGATCTAGTTGCTTGACCAGAGATGGAACCCAGGCCCCCTGCATTGGGAGCACAGACTCTTAGCCACTGGACCACCAGGGAAGTCCCTGGAGCCAAAGAATTAAATTAATCCAAGACAATCTCATCTCAAGATGCTTAATTACATTTGCAAAGGAATGTTTTCCAAATTAGATCACATTCACAGGTTTCCAAGGTTAGGGTATGCACATACCTTTTGGGGGACCATGATTCAACCTGCTGAAGGTCGTATTTAAAGCCCCACATGGGACTGAATGTGCATGGAGACAGATGCCATCCAGCCCCACTCTGATCTTCCTGTTCACCTCTGTGTCCTCAAGGTCTGATGCAGCTGTTCATAAAAGAAAGATGTAGTAGTAATAAGTAACACTTATCTAAGGCTTTGCCAAGAACTGAGCTTCCCTCGGGGCTCAAAGGTAAAGAATCTGCCTGCCAAAGCAGGAGACGCAGCTTTGATCCCTGGGAGGGGAAGATCCCCTGGAGAAGGAAAGGCAACCCACTCCAGTATTCTTGCCTGGGAAATCCCATGGACGGAGGAGCCATTGGAATGCTAGCCACACAACTAGCATTCCAATGCAGGACACCTGTTCTCTCAAATAGAGGAAACCTCCTTGGCCCAAGTGGAGGAATCTGGCTTGCATTAGAGAACCACACATATTACAAACACAAAGTACACTTACTGAAGGACGCATGATGCTGCTGTCACCTGAGACCTTGCAAAGGAACCTGCAGAGAACAACCATAACTCTAAACATGACATCTATGGGAACTCCCTGATGGTCCAGTAGTTAAGACTCTGTGCTTCCACTGCATGGGACACAGGTTCGATCCCTGGTCAGGGAACTAAGACCCTGCATGCCTCGGTGTGGCCACAAAACAAAACAAACAAACAAAAACACATGACGTGTCTTGGTATCAATGTCACTCAGGCCCCAGGAGGGCCCTCTTGGGCGTGAGTGTGGGTGTACATCTGCCAATGCTGGAAACAGGCTGCTTAGGAATGTGAGGAGGATTTAGACTCTAGACGAGTTTAGGTGTTAAGTTTCCCTGACGGCTCAGTTGGTAGAGAATCTGCCTGCAATACAAGAGCCGTGGGTTCGATCCCTGGGTAAGGAAGATCCCCTGGTGAAGGAAATGGCAACCCACTCTAGTATTCTTGCCTGGAAAATCCCAGGACCAGAGGCGCCTGGTGGGCTACAGTCCATGGGGTCGCAGGAGTCAGATATGACTTAGCAACTAAACCAAGGAACCAAGTTTAGGTAAGAGAAAAGACAAATGATTGTGTGTCTCCATGTCCTAAGGCTGTCATAACAAGGTACCACAAAGCAGGTGACTTAAAACAAGAAAAAAGTATAGTCGCATAGTTCTAGAGGCTGAAAGTCCAAAACAAGGTGTGAGCAGGGCCGTGCTCACTTCCAGGGCTCTGGGGGAAGAGCCTTCCTGGCTGGGATCGTTGGTGTTCAAAGCCTGTCGATGCATCACTCCAGCCTCTGCCTCCAGCCTCGCATGCTGTTCTGGGCGTGTGTCTGCTTCCACATGTCACTCTCCGGGCTACCCTGGTGGCTCAGTAGTAAAGAATCCCGCTGTCGAGCAGGAGACGTGGGCTCGATCCCTGGTCCAGGAAGATCCCACATGCTGAGGAACAACTAAGCCTGTATGCCACAACTACAGAACCTGTGCTCCAGAGGCTTAGAGCTGCAACTGCGGAAGCCCGTGCCCCCCACAGCCTGCGCTCTGAAACGAGAGAAGCCCTGCAGTGAGAAGCCGGTGCACAAATGCTGCACCCAGAGAAAAAGCCCCCAGGAAGGAAGACCCTGCACAGCCAGAAATAAAGACACAAACTTACAATGTAAAACATTTCCCTTTTATAAGAAGGGCATCAGTCATTAGGACCCACCCGAGTCTGTCATGACCACATCTTAACTTGATTACATCTGCAAAACCCTGTTTTCAAGTAAGATCACATTCGCAGCTTCCCCGTGGTTAAGACTTCAACATATATTTGGCGGGAGGTGGGGGATCAGAGGGTGGAAGATAGTTCAACCCACAGCACCTTGTCAAATGAAATCTAATCTTGCACAGCCAAGTATCATTTCCCAGCACTGACAAGCATCCAGTGAAAATTTTTTCCTTTGTGCTCCAATCCTGTGCTGAGATTCCAGAGATAGTAACAAATTAACACATCATTTGCATTTGTTACAGCTGCACGTGGAGGCAGTATTTGGCCAAGAAGTATTAAGCAATATATATATGTGTGTGTATATGTATATATAATATATATACAAAAAATATATGTGTGTATATTTAAAAGTATTTTAAAATATTTTTAAATATACACACATATAGAAGTGCTAACCTAACAGATGTGAAATGTAATACCAATTCTTTACAGTGGCAAGTAGAGGAATACTAGAATCACAACTTGCTTCATTTTTACAAAGTATTCAGTAGGATTTATTTAAAAGCTCAGCTTAATAGGAACCTCCCTGATGGTCCGGTGGCTAAGATTCTGTGTTCCCAATGCAGGGGCCCTGGGTTTGTTCCCTGGTCAGGGAACTAGATCCCACATGCTGCATCTAGGACCTGGCACAGCCAAATAAATAAAAGTATTAAAAAAAAAAAAAAAAACTCAGTTTATAGTGTATTGATAAATAACTTTTATTTGCTTATTTAAATTAAAATATTTAAGTAATTTTATTTAAACCTTTTATATTCACTAATTATATCAGCAACTGTGCAAGCGCTTATGAAAACTTTGAATGTTTTAGAATAAAACTTTTTAAAATTATGATATAAAATATATTTTTCCTTTGTACTCTAGCTGCAGTAGACCAGTGGAGCCCGGGGAGGGTGAGAGGAGACCCCAGGCTCCTGTCGTCCACCCTTCCCCAGCCCAAATATATCTTCCGAGGCAGGGAGGCTCCCTCTGGCGGTAGCCAAAGTAGGGGGTACGCGCCTTGCTGTCCCCTCCCGGCCGCTAGGAGGCCCCAGAGTTACCTGAACGCCTCTGGAGTCATTCATCTCTATGATCCCTGCGGCGGCGCAAGCAACCCGGAAGCCGTAGCTGGCCTAGGGGGAATGCTTCCGGGTAGGAATTAGGTGACCCCGGCTGCCGCTGGAACCTGCGGTGACAGCAGCCATGGGGGCTCACCTGGCCCGGAGATACCTGGGCGATGCCTCGGTGGAGCCCGATCCCCTGCGGATGCCCACTTTCCCGCCCGACTACGGCTTCCCCGAGCGCAAGGAACGCGGTGAGGCCCAGTGCGCAGGAGCGGCCGGCGGGAGTGGGGCACGGGTGCGGGAACCCCTGACCTCGGAGTCTCCACTGCTGGGCTCGAGCATCGTGCGCTGTGTCTGGGTTCAGCCCTGACCTCGGCCCGGAGGAATTCAGAGGACGTTCGTGACCTTGCCGGAGTGTGGAGGCATTGCAGGCAGAGGGGGCTTTTTGTTTGAACAAAAAGCCTAGGGAGCAAGAGAGCAGTGATGCGGGGCTAATGAGGCGATCGAACCTGGGCTTAGTCCTGGATTGGGGGGGAGCCATGGGAGAGTTTATCACGGAAGAGATGTGCTCGCTGTACCTCTGGGTAGATGTCACTGCTCTTTTTAGGTATGCCCGGGAAAACACAAGCGGGGGGCGGGGTGGACTCACGCCGCACAAGCTGTCCTGCACTTTGCTTTTTTTAATGAGTTAATATCACAGACATACTGAGCGCCAATCCTGGACCAAGCCAGTTTGGGCACCGAGGATACAGCAGGCACTGACTAAAGAGAACTCACTGTCGTGTAGGGAAGACCGTGGAACCTGGCGGGTCTTCATGATGTTGTCTGGGAGTATCAAGGCGGGCTTCCGGGGGGTTATAACTGGAAGCGAGACGTGAGGGGGTTGCAAAAGAGCTGACCACACCGAGCCTAAGGAGAGGGGCTCTCCCCTTAGTGCTTCTAAGCTGAGGAGCCACGCGACCAGATTTGTTTTGTCAAAAGGTCATGTTGTTGGCTGCCTGGTGGGCGATGACTTGAAGACAGAGAGACCCCCAAGGGAACGGGGGTGCTGCAGAGAGGTTTGCATTTAGGACAACGTTGAAGGGTACACTCCTCTAGGGTCTCGATTCCTGGTAGTCCCTTCAGGCCCACCGGAACCTGCAGTCCATCAGTACGCCCACCTCCATGTCAGTCTTTTCCACTGCTCCATACACCCTTCCGGGGAAGGCAGTGGCACCCCTACCCAGTACTCTTGCCTGGAAAATCCCATGGACAGAGGAGCCTGGTAGGCTGCAGTCCGTGGGGTCGCTGGGAGTCGGACACGGCTGAGCGACTTCACTTTCACTTTTCGCTTTCATGCATTGGAGAAGGAAATGGCAACCCACTCCAGTATTCTTGCCTGGAGAATCCCAGGGATGGGGGAGCCCGGTGGGCTGCCATCTATGGGGTCGCACAGAGTCGGACACGACTGAAGCGACATAGCAGCAGCATACACCCTTCTTTCCCTTAATGTTTTGCAGACACCCAGAGCCACCCCCACCCTGCCCCCTCTCTCTGGCTTAACAAGAGCCCTGGTTAAGGCCAGCTCTCCTCTTTGGCTCCTGTTCCTGTGCAGCTGAACATCATGGGAGAAAAACACTCATTCTCCCTGACTGGCCTCCTGATTGCTCCCCCACTCGTCCCCTCATGCCACTGGTTTTCTTGTCACATTCCCTGGCCTTTGCTCTCTCTTGCTCCCGCCTTGACCACAATGTCAGGCCATCTCTCTCAGACTCCAGCATCTCCTTTCAGCTTGTCACTTGACATCCTCTTAAGAAAACAGATGCAGGGACTTCTCTGACATGCCAGCAGTTAAGACTCTGCACTTCTAATGCAGGGAACGAAAGTTCAATCCCTGGTTGGGGAACTAAGATCCCACATGCCACAAGGCACAGCCAAAAAATTTTAAGAAAACAGATGCAGCCAAAACTCGCCTGGGCTCCCTTCATCCCTGCTTCCTGCCGGACTCCACCTTCTCTCCCGTTACTCAATCTGCCCCAGCTTCAGCTAAACCTCTGCTCCAGCTGAACTCTCTGATGCCCTTCATCCCATCCTCTCACCCACCCAAGCACTGTCCCAACCAGTCTCTCCTCATTGGACATTGGTTTTCCCATCAGCATGCAAATACACTGTTACTTCTGCTGTTTTTAAAATATTCTCCTGCTCCGCCTCCCCATCCAGCTGTCTCCCCCCACTTCACTGACAGGGCTCTGGTCAGGCTTCCTCCCCACCCCCACTCTGCTGTGTTGCAAAACCCCATTGTCAGATTCTTAGTTTTAACTCCATTACAGCAGCAGCAGACACAGCCCTTCCTGGGGGCTCCTCTTCACATGGTTCCAAGACCCAACAACTCCCTCCCAACTCCCTGCCTTGTAAATGCCCAGTGTTAATCCACACTGCCTTGTCTCCACTCACTGTCACCCCACCCTGGGGGGTCTCTGCTCATCCCCTGGTTTCAAAGGGCTTTTGTGAGCCAGGGCTAGAGTTTTTGCTTTGTTTTTAATTGGAGGATAATTGCTTTCCAGTGTTGGTTTCTGCTGTACAACGTGAATCAGCCATAAGTGTACGTATGTCCAGGCTACCCAGGTGGCACTGGTGGTAACGAACCTGCCTGCCAACGCAGGAGACATGAGAGAAATGGGTTACTACCAATCCCTGGGAAGATCCCCTGGAAGAGGGCATGGCAGCCGACTCCCATATTCTTGCATGGAGAATCCCATGGACAGAGGAGTCCTTGGGGTCACAATCAGACACAGCTGAGCATTTGTGCACACGTGCAATACTGAGCATTGTCAAGCATCTTACAACATTTCACTCTACCTGTTTGTTCAGTGTCCCTCCCAGAGCAGGGATCCATTCTTGCATAGCATGTTCCCCTGTGGGTCCCCAGCACCTAGCACCCAGTGGGCGCTCCAGAAATTCTGGCTGCTGGCCGATTATGCCGAAGCATCTGGTATGAGTGGCAGCACACTGACATGGAAACTGTCCAGGGCTGCAGATGGACACGAGGCCTGGGGCTCAGACAAGTTGAGGGTGGAGGGTCCAAGATGGGGTCTAGGTTACAGATTGGAGACCAAAGCCACGAATTAGAATGAGCAGAGAGCTCTTAGCAGGAACCACCAGAAGCCATCGCTTCAGCTTTGGGCAGAAAATGTATGGACAGCCATAGAGATGGGAGGAAACCTGGGGAGAGTATGGTGGAGATGAGGGCCATGGGAAAAGAATGTTCGAGAAAGAAGCAAGCAAGAGGCTGAGGAAGCACGGTGCCCTGGGGTCCTGAGTGGCTCTGGAAAGAGCCAGCGTGTGGGCATTGCTGGAGTAGGGTGTGGACACTGGTGGGTTGCAGACCGTGGGCCAGAGTGAGACAGAAACTTGGCTGGGAAGCAGAGAGGAGAGGAGCCAGTGTAAGTGGATTGCAGGTAAGCAGTGGAGAAGGCAATGGCACCCCACTCCAGTACTCTTGCCTGGAAAACCCCATGGACGGAGGAGCCTGGTAGGCTGCAGTCCATGGGGTCCCGAAGAGTCGGACACCACTGAGTGACTTCACTTTCACTTTTATGCACTGGAGAAGGAAATGGCAACCCACTCCAGTGTTCTTGCCTGGAAATCCCAGGGACAAGGGAGCCTGGTGGGCTGCCGTCTATGAGGTCGCACAGCGTCGGACACGACTGAAGCGACTTAGCAGTAGCAGCAGCAATAGACACTTTGTGATGCTACTTGTGAGGACCTTCTGGGACAAGATGAGCCTGGTGGGCTGCCGTCTATGAGGTCGCACAGCGTCGGACACGACTGAAGCGACTTAGCAGTAGCAGCAGCAATAGACACTTTGTGATGCTACTTGTGAGGACCTTCTGGGACAAGAAAGATGCTGGTGTAAGCTGGGAGAGTGGTTCCCTTGATGCAGGAAGGCTGGTCCTGAGCACCCCCTGCCAGAGGGCGCAGACCTCAGGATCACCAGCACACCGGGCACAGGCTGGGGTGTGCACCTACTGTTTCTTAGGGCCCCAAACCAGCCCCTCCCTGTTGAATGAAGGTTGATTTCATCTGGGTCAGATTTTCCGGGTGGGGGTGGGCAGCAGGACCTGAGGGTTATTTATTAGTTCAGCTCTCTTCGGAGCCAAGTCTATGCAGTAGGGGAAGAGGCTGAAAAGTTACAGCCAGAGCTGGGATTTGAGTCCCGCAGGCAGCCTCCCCGCCTCCCCCAACACACACTCATATATGCACACACACCGGGTTGTGCCCAGCAGAGGGGAGCGCGGGCTCTGCTGGTAGGACTGTGTGCAGAGTGACCCTGGGGGTGGAGCAGCAAGAATCTCCTGTGAGTGTGGACAGCAGGAGAAGGACTCTGCCCTTGTTGCTTTTGTACAAATCGGAAGGATCCTCCCACCCTGGCTGAGCCTCCCCGGTTCCCCCTCCACCCACAGAGATGGTGGCCACTCAGCAGGAGATGAACGACGCCCAGCTGGTGCTCCAGCAACGGGACTACTGCGCCCACTACCTCATCCGGTTTCTCAAGTGCAAGCGCGACAGCTTCCCTAACTTCCTGGCCTGCAAGCACGAGCAGCACGACTGGGACTACTGCGAGCACCTCGAGTGAGCCCAGCCTGCCCCACATCCCCCCAGCGGGGCCCCAGGCCCACCGCTCCGGAGGCAGAGGGCCGTGAGCGCCCACCGAGGTTCTAGCCAGACCCCCTTAGTGGAGAGAGGCCCAGGGGCTGTTCCGTGGGCGGGCCTGGAGGAGTGGCGCAGCCCGGTTCCAGGTGGGAGCCCAGTCCTTGCTCTTGGCTCAGTGGTGTCAAGGTAGGGGGCCGACCGCAGACCTAAACCATAGGCACACGGGTCTTCCCTGCTTAGGGAGACCACCCCGCCAGGCCCATCAGCTCCCGGGCCACAGGGTGGTTGTGTCCTGACACTCCTCCTTGTGCTCTGCCTGCAGCTATGTGAAGCGCATGAAGGAGTTTGAGCGGGAGCGGCGGCTGCTCCAGCGGAAGAAGAGACAGGAGCAGAGGGAGGCGGACATGGCCAAAGGCCTGGGGCCCGGCGAGGTGGCCCCCGAGGTGGCCCTGTAGCCAACCCACCCACCACTCTGTGGACCAGTCAAGAAATAAAAGCCTCCAGGCCCCTTGGCCCAAGTTTCGCCTGCCTGTGGGTGTGCTGGTCCCTGAACCAACCCCCCAAAGAAACACGGCCGAGTCTGAGTCCAGCTGGGCAGGCAGGTTTTATTCCAGACCCTGGAGAGCAGTGGTCCCCACTCTTCCTCCAGGAGTGGGGGGCGGGACGGGAGCCGGACCTGGCTGAGCCCAGGTGTGGGGAGCCTGTTCAGAGCAGGAAGGGGATAATGGGCATGCGCAGGGGCGGGTAGTCCCGGAACTCCTTCAGGTAGCTGCGGTGCTTGCCTTTAGCCCAGATGGTCATCTGGGTGAAGCCCACCAGGGAGAAGAGGGCCACTGTGGGGCGGAACCGGGGAGTCAGGAAGAGCGGGCTGCACGCTGCAGGGACCGGCGGGCCCCACCCCAGGGAAGGACGGGGCCGCGGGCTCACCTGGGAGACACTGGGTCATGATGGCAAAGCCGATCCAGGACCCCACCTGTGGGCAGAACAGCCAGGTTGAGGGCGGGCAGGGGTGTTCTGTTGAGGCCTCGCCCACCCTCGGGGCCACGTGCTAGGAAGGGGATGGCCACCGACCTCCAGTGCTGGGGCAGCCAGGAGTGAAGTGGGGGCTGCTCGGTGAAGCTGCCCAGCCTGACAACTGCCCACCCTAGGCCCCCGAAAGGCCAGAATCTCCCTTGCCAAATGTTAAAACTGCAAAAGCAGCTACAGAGCCAGGCACCGTGCCCCCCCACCAAAGCTAGCCCTCCCCAGGGGACCCCAAGCCCAGCACAGACCCTCACCTCATAGGTGTAGTTGGGGCAGGACACCAGCAGGAAGAGCCAGGTGAAGGGGTTCTTGGTGGGGTACGGGATCTTCCTGGTCTTAGAGCCTGGGAGGGTGAGGCAGGAGCAGTGAGCACCCCGGGTCAGCCTGCTCCAGCAGCCACCCCTGCCCGCGCCAGCCACTCACCAGCCGGCCGCAGGTCCCGCAGAGCCATGTGGATGGAGAAGTTGCCGAGCTGGCAGATCTGAGAGAGAGGCCGGGTCAGCTGGAGCCCACCCCC
>SJYT01017339.1:0-32965 GCA_006410635.1 Cephalophus harveyi | reverse complement strand
GGCGGAAGGGCCTGGGCCGATGGGCAGCTGGGGGCTCACCTTGAAGATGTTTCGCAAGGGCATGGTGCCGTGGGAGAAGCGGTGCACGAAGAGCGTCTCCAGCAGCCGCTTGATGTAGTGGAATGAGTGGCAGATGCAGGCGAGGCTGGGGGCGGGGAGCCAGCTCAGCGGGGGCGGGTCCGGCAGGCCCCCCACCCCACTCCTCCCCGCAGGCCCCACTCACTGCACCACCGTGTGCCGACTGGACGTGAAGTCGTATTTGTGGCCGTAGATGAAGGGCACCCGGAAGTAGAAGAGCAGGTAGATGAAGAGGGGCCCAGCATACTCTGTCAGGAAGACCTGGGGAGGGGATGGCGAGTCACCCGGGGGGCACGAGGAGGCGAGACTGCAGGGGAGGAGGGCTCGGCACTCACCGTCACCCAGCTGATCTGGGCCCCCAGGTCCCGGAAGTAGAGTGTGGCCGTGGTGCCCACGGGCAGCTTCTGCAGAACATCCTCATCCTTCAGGGACTTGCCCTCTGAGGAGAGTTGGGCCAGGGCTCAGGGGCTGCTGGGCCTAAGCCCACGGCCACCCTGGAGCCCGGGGGCAGCCCAGCAGACAGCTGTACTCACTGGGGTCCAGGCGGAGGGACTGGCGCGCGGGGTACCACTGTGGGTCTGTAGGGAGAGTGGGGTGTCATGGCACACGGCCAGGCGGGCTCCGCTGGGCCCCGGTGTGGCTCCGGGACACGGACCGGAAACGCAGGAAGAGCGGGATGTTGTCCTTCCGGAAGCCCTGCAAGGGCGTTCCTGCGGGTGGCCACACGGGGGCGGCGGCCCCAGGCCAGCCCCGAGAGGCCTGGGCCACACCAGGGGCATCTCTGCAGGCCCTTGAGGGAGAGGCAGGCAGGATGGGGTCCCACCTAGAGGCCCCTGCCCAGAGGGGTCACAGGGGGCCGTGTGTCTGAGCCCTGGACTTACGAGTCTTGGTGAAAAGGTTCTTGATCTCGGCAATGGTGGCTTGGGGCTCCACCTGGGGGAAGCACAGGCCGGAGACAAGTCAGTTGTGGCAGGGAGTTTGGAGAGCCAGGGGCCCAGGATCTCTCTTGGTGAGGTGGGATGGACTGGGGTCCTAGGCAACTGCTATGGGAGGGGGAGGGTTGGAGACCAGGCCCCCCAACCCCTCCAGCCGACACCACAGCCATGGGCCGGAAGGCCATTTTAACCAGGCAGCCAGGACACCTCTGGACCAGCTGGGGGATGGTGTGAGCACCGAAGCCAAGCCTGCTTTGCCCCTCCTCTCCACCCCACCCACAGCTCCTCCCCGAGTGAAGGCCCTCAGTCTTTTCCAGACCTCCCTGGGATGGGACCACCCCACTCCCCTGGACTGGCCTCAGAAGGGGGCAGGTCTCAGGACCCCACCTCCCTCCCAGGCTCCAGAGCCCTGCAGGGTCCACTGAAGCTGCGTGGCGTCCTCATGCACCATGAGGCCAGCTCCGGACCACACCCAGGGAACAGGGCGCTCTTCCCCAAGGGGCCGAGCGGCAGGGGCAGGCGCAGGGACACACCCGTCCTGAACACCCTGAAGGGCAGGGGGTGGCTGTCAGGACACAAGTGGAGGGGCATATCCATCTCCCCAGGGGCCCAGAGCCCAGGAAAGGAGGGGTCCCAGGCCCAGCACCCTCGGGCCCACGAAGCTGGCACCACGGCCGGTCCTACCTTGTCCAGGAAGCACAGCTTCTCCCGGGTCTTGGCGTCCAGAATCTCCACCTCGAAGAAGAGAACGGCCTTTTTAGGTTTCTTGGTCGCTTTGGGGGGCGCAGGCCGGGGGAGGCCGTTGAGGCCAAAGCCGGGGCCGAGCCCCTGGCTGCTGTCCCTGGCCGCCAAGCTCAGGCTCAGGTCCATGCCTCCCCGCTCTGCCCGCAGCAGCCAGAGTCCCCAGCTGCCGGCCGTCAGCCCCCACCACAGACCTCCCCACGCGAGGCGCTCTGGGCCGGGCCGGCGCGATCAAATTCTGCCGCGGTGCTGGAAGGAAGCCCGTGCCTGCCCTGGCACTGCCAGCTTCTGTGCAGATGTAACCTGAGTGGCCCAGCAGCCACGACCCAGCTAAATATAAAACTGCCCCAGCGGAGTCCCCCAGGAGCCACGCCACAGACCTCCTGGGGCGGGGGGACCTGGGAGCAGCCCCCCCAGGCCTGGGGGGTTCCGACTGTAAGGCTTTCTAGTGGACATGGACGCCCAACAGCACGGCAGGGAGATGCCCAGGATGGGCACGGAGGTGGGTCCCAGCCCAGTGCAGAGCAAGGGGCAGTCCACCAGGAGGAGAGGGAGAGGTCAGCGGGCAGCCCAGGGCCCAGCGCAGCCCTCAGAGCTCCCTGGGCTTGGAGAAATCCCAGCTATTCTGAGAATCCGTGAGATAGATCATTCATTTCCCCTTCTGAGCTGCAAGAGACACTCTGGATTAGTTTCCTCGTGCATTTGTGTTCCCAGGGAAGGTGACAGATTCCGGGGTTCCCGGCGCAGAGAGCCTCGCTCTAAGTGTGTAAAGGGCCTGGAAATGGAGAAGCTTCCACCAGGCACCCTCAGCCAATCCTGAGACCTTGACCCCCCCTCCTCCCTGGCCCCCTCTCCGCCTGCTTCTCATGAAGCCCACCCAGGCCTTGTTCAAGGCCACCACCAGGGCAGTCCTTCCACCACACCAGCCCAGCACAGCATCTTTGTCCAGGCTCTGAGCCCCCAGAGCCCAGAGCAGACATCTCAGGCACCCCCCAGTCTCTGAGCCCCAGGCAGGGGAGCACGGGGGGCAATGCTGGGAGGGGCGGGGCTCCAAGGAGGGTCTGACCCACCCACCCTAAGCAGGCAGACAGAAGGCATGCCAGCCAGCAGTGAAAGGTGCTAACTTGGGGGAGCTGGAGTGAGGCCTAGCGGCCCCAGCCTCTCATAAAAGGTCTGAGGGCCCCAGGGCAGGGCTTGATGTGGATCTTATCAGACACCCAGGCAGGACTGGGTCTGACCCCAAGTCGGCCCTTCCCGCCTGGTAGGCCCTCATCGAAGGCAGCATGGAGAAAAGGAGTGGAACTTGGAACCCAGGGCAGGGCCCTGAACAAGGCTCTCTGAGGGCACACCCACCCACCCAGGGACACCCCCGCCCCGCCCCAGGGAAAGGGTTCCTCTCTGACACCCCCCACTGCCAGCAGGAGAGGCAGGGGCTCGGCAGGCAGCACACAGGACTGATCCCAGGCTTCTCTCTCAGTCCCAGCCTGGGGGCGGGTAGGAAGTGTGTGCCTTGAGGGGCTGGCGTGGTGCCTAACAGACCAGACGTACCCCAAAACCTCAGGATGTGAGGAGACCCCGAGGGCCTGCAAAGAGGGAAAGGGGATGGGCCTGGGTTCAGATCCTGGCTCCCCGCACCAGCCAGGGGTGGCTGTAGGCCTGTGTGCCATCCATGCTCCACCCGTCTCTCATCACGGACCGAGGGCAGGGGAGTCCAGAGCCCAAGAACTGCTAGCCAGCGTTCTTGTTAGCATGCTAGAGCAGGAGCCTGCCATCACCTGGGGCAGGCTACTGCGTGCCTCGAGTCACACAGATGACGCAGTAAGACAGAAGGCCGGGAGGAGGGGGCTGCTTGTGCCCCCCAAGCAACGAGCCCCACCCAGGGGACTCCCGGGGGAGGGGAGGGGCACAGGCGAAATGTGCCAGAAAGGGCGATGACAGCAGGTCCCTGAGCGGGCAAAGGGCCTGCGAGCCCGTGGCTGCAGGCATATTAATAGTTGCCGGGTCCCCGGCAGGCAACACCCACATGTCTTCGGGACCCGTGTGGTCTGCAGGAGGGCTGCACCGCGTCTTCTGGGAGAGCAGGCCCCGAGTTCCTGCTGAACCACTCAACAGCTTAAAATACAACCAGCCCCTCTCCCGGCCGGCCAGCTGCTGGGGGAGGGCTGAAATCCTACCCTCTCCCCCAAGCCGGGCACCAGACCAGGACCCGGGAGGAGACAGTGGGCCCTAGGAGCCCCGACTGGCTGCTGGGAAAGGAAGCGAGGCGGCGGGAGGGGGCGGCGGGGACAGAGGCCACCCCTCCCAGCGGCCGCCGCTGCAGCTGCCGCCACCACTGCCACTGCCATGGCCGCACCCAGGCTGCAAGGAGCAGCGGCGCCCTCGAGGAGGTAAGCCCGCCTGGGGCGGGGGGGCAGCACGCAAGGCCCCCGGCCTGCTGGGGAGGGGGCGGCCCCAGCTCAGGGCCACTGTGGCTGGTTGCGTCCTCCTCTCATGTCCTGTCCCCAAACCTCCACCCCAGAGAGGTCTGCAAGGCTCTGGGAGGAGATGTGTATAAGAGACAGGACCTCCAGTGCTGGGGCAGCCAGGAGTGAAGTGGGGGCTGCTCGGTGAAGCTGCCCAGCCTGACAACTGCCCACCCTAGGCCCCCGAAAGTCTGCTGTCTCTTATACACATCTCAAAGGGGTCACCTGTTCCTGTGAAATGTCCAGAACAGGTAAACGGAAGCAGACACACAACAGCATGGTGGGAGGGGGAGGGGAACGTCAGCTAATGGGGACCTGTCTCCTCCTGGGGTGACGAGAAAGCTGTGGAATGAGACAGAGGCTGCCCAACACTGTGAATGTACTGAATACTGCCGAACCACTTACTTTTTAATGGTTAACTGCATGTTATGCGAAATTCACCTCAATAAAATAGGTTTTTTTTGGGGGGGTGGGTGTATAAACCAGTTTTAATTACCCAGAAAAGGAAAAGGTATGAGGCAAGGAGCACCAAAGTCTCCCCATGACCCCGCCCCACCCAGACTAAGGGCCTAAATGCGGCGAACCCCACCATGCACTTCCAGTCTTCAGTTCCTGAGTTACCCCCCACTGCACCCCTCCCCACCCTCTGCTCTGTGCCAAGCACGTGCTCACCCCCATGCTTGTCACATACACACCCCTGTGCCCGGGCCTGAAGCCAGCCTGGGTGGGGGCCCAGGACTGGGGTGAGGTGGCCCAGGCGGCTGCTGAGCAGAGATCCTGAACACAGAAGAGAAGGCAGTCGGCTCAGGACGCCCCCGCCAAGGGAGAAGGCAGGTGAGGGGCAGGGAGGAGCGGGTGGCAGAAGCTCCTGAAGGGGGCGGCATCTCCTCCTGTCCCCATGGAGGGAAGGGACTGGGGGACATGGAGCAGGGCAAAGCTTGAAGGATGAGTGAAACAAAGCCCACCAGGCTGACCTGAAGTCTGGGCACTGGGGAGGCAGGGGGTGTGGCCCCAAAGCCTCCGGCACCATGGCCAGGCAGAGGACAAGGGCAGGGCAGGAGTCTGGCCTGGGGCACGGGCTCACCCAGCCCAGGAGGAATTCTCACTCAGGGGCCCCAGGCTCTGGGCTCCAGCCAAAAGCACAAGGTGGGAGGGGAGGGTCGGACAAGGGGCAGGGTGCTGCCCACCCTGCAGGAGGGGTGGGGGCGGGGGGAGGCTGCAGACCTGCCCCACCCACCCCAGGGGAGTACCCAGAGAGACTGCCAGGCAGTGGGGCCCGCCATTTCCCCCCCTCCGTGGAAGTGGGCAGATGCCGCTGAGCAAGGCTGCCACTGTAGAAAGAGGGCACCCACTCCCTGAGCACCTGTTTCAAGCTAGCTCGAGGGCCAGAGATCCCCATGTGGCAGGTGAGGAAACCGGGCTTGAGAGCAGGACAGGCTCAGGCCCTTTGCACATGCAGGTCTCAGCACCGGCGCTGCTCTCCCCCAGACCCCACGGGGCTCTCCCTCGCAGCCTCAGCAAGGTCCCTCCTGACCATCAACTTAAAATAGCAACGCAGACATTTACCATCGGCTCCCACTGGAGGGTCAGCTCCAGCGGGCGGGGACTGTCCTGGCCTCAGCCCTTCCCCGGCACCTAGAACACAGCCTGGGAAGAGCTGTGCTCTGGAAACACCTGTGGGAGGCCCCCTGCCCAAGGCCACGGAGCTGGGGCTTAAAGCCCCCTCCCCACCAGCCTCTGAGCCTAGGCCTTTCCCTCACCCCTCCGTCAGCACACTTGGGGGCGGGGGGGCCTGCCCACCACACCAGACCCCAGAACCCGAGCTGCTGCAGGGAGCTTTGCCCAGCCCCGTGCCAAGGAGGCCTCTGTGAGGCCTGCAGGCCACCGCCTAGCTCCCGCGACCCGGCGGGGCCCAGCATTCTGGCGGCCAGACCCTCCTCCCAGGCTCTGGGGCACCACTGACTGAAGGAAAGGGTCAGCAATGAGCCTGCTCTGGCTCCAAGGGCCCTCTATTTTCCTTCACCAGCACCCCCAACAGAAGGGGCTCCCCGCTGACAGGCTCCACACACCCTGCCTGCAGGCAGCACCGCAGGCCCAGCAGCCCCTCACAAGGAGGCGCTGAGGTCAAAAAGACTCACCTGTTTTCAGGCTGCGTGGCGCTGGAAAAGTTACCCAACCTCTCTGAACCTCCATCTTCTCAGCTACCAAGTGGGCCGCCCTCACCTGCTATCTCACAGGGTTATTCTAAGGCCTACAGGTAATCACCAGCACCATTCTAGTCTGTATGTGCTTGGGGGGGCGGGGGCGGGCAGGAACCGAGAACAGTGGCAAACTATACCAAGAGATGAGGGGAAACCAGAGAACGGGGGATCAGGAGTGGGGAGGACAGCCATTTTAGACAGAGTGGGCAGGGAGGGCCTCCCTGAGAAAGCACACAAACATGTCCAGTCTAGAGTAACTCTCACAGAAAAGCAAATGTTAGCAGACCGATACTACCAAAATACAAGTGGCAGACACACGGGGTGCCAGGCCTGTCTCTTATACACATCTGGACATGGAGCAGGGCAAAGCTTGAAGGATGAGTGAAACAAAGCCCACCAGGCTGACCTGAAGTCTGGGCACTGGGGAGGCAGGGGGTGTGGCCCCAAAGCCTCCGGCACCATGGCCAGGCAGAGGACAAGGGCAGGGCAGGAGTCTGGCCTGGGGCACGGGCTCACCCAGCCCAGGAGGAATTCTCACTCAGGGGCCCCAGGCTCTGGGCTCCAGCCAAAAGCACAAGGTGGGAGGGGAGGGTCGGACAAGGGGCAGGGTGCTGCCCACCCTGCAGGAGGGGTGGGGGCGGGGGGAGGCTGCAGACCTGCCCCACCCACCCCAGGGGAGTACCCAGAGAGACTGCCAGGCAGTGGGGCCCGCCATTTCCCCCCCTCCGTGGAAGTGGGCAGATGCCGCTGAGCAAGGCTGCCACTGTAGAAAGAGGGCACCCACTCCCTGAGCACCTGTTTCAAGCTAGCTCGAGGGCCAGAGATCCCCATGTGGCAGGTGAGGAAACCGGGCTTGAGAGCAGGACAGGCTCAGGCCCTTTGCACATGCAGGTCTCAGCACCGGCGCTGCTCTCCCCCAGACCCCACGGGGCTCTCCCTCGCAGCCTCAGCAAGGTCCCTCCTGACCATCAACTTAAAATAGCAACGCAGACATTTACCATCGGCTCCCACTGGAGGGTCAGCTCCAGCGGGCGGGGACTGTCCTGGCCTCAGCCCTTCCCCGGCACCTAGAACACAGCCTGGGAAGAGCTGTGCTCTGGAAACACCTGTGGGAGGCCCCCTGCCCAAGGCCACGGAGCTGGGGCTTAAAGCCCCCTCCCCACCAGCCTCTGAGCCTAGGCCTTTCCCTCACCCCTCCGTCAGCACACTTGGGGGCGGGGGGGCCTGCCCACCACACCAGACCCCAGAGCCCGAGCTGCTGCAGGGAGCTCTGCCCAGCCCCGTGCCAAGGAGGCCTCTGTGAGGCCTGCAGGCCACCGCCTAGCTCCCGCGACCCGGCGGGGCCCAGCATTCTGGCGGCCAGACCCTCCTCCCAGGCTCTGGGGCACCACTGACTGAAGGAAAGGGTCAGCAATGAGCCTGCTCTGGCTCCAAGGGCCCTCTATTTTCCTTCACCAGCACCCCCAACAGAAGGGGCTCCCCGCTGACAGGCTCCACACACCCTGCCTGCAGGCAGCACCGCAGGCCCAGCAGCCCCTCACAAGGAGGCGCTGAGGTCAAAAAGACTCACCTGTTTTCAGGCTGCGTGGCGCTGGAAAAGTTACCCAACCTCTCTGAACCTCCATCTTCTCAGCTACCAAGTGGGCCGCCCTCACCTGCTATCTCACAGGGTTATTCTAAGGCCTACAGGTAATCACCAGCACCATTCTAGTCTGTATGTGCTTGGGGGGGCGGGGGCGGGCAGGAACCGAGAACAGTGGCAAACTATACCAAGAGATGAGGGGAAACCAGAGAACGGGGGATCAGGAGTGGGGAGGACAGCCATTTTAGACAGAGTGGGCAGGGAGGGCCTCCCTGAGAAAGCACACAAACATGTCCAGTCTAGAGTAACTCTCACAGAAAAGCAAATGTTAGCAGACCGATACTACCAAAATACAAGTGGCAGACACACGGGGTGCCAGGCCTCTTTCCTCCAAAACCTGACGATGACCCGGAAGGGGCCCGACCACACCAAGGTCAGTGGCGTGGTGCGAGGAGCTGGTGACATTGAGCCCGAACCCTAACAATAGCAAGACACGTGCGGATGGCGGAGGCGGGGCGGCCGCAAGCGGCGCTCCTCTAGCACAGCACCAGCGCGCCGGAGTCAGCAGCCGCGGGCGCTGCCGCGCTCTCCACTGCCCCCTTGCGGCCGCGGCCCGAAGGGCGCGCACAGCAGCCGGCGCTCCAGGTGAAGGACCCGGGTACCTCCGTCCATGGCAGGATGAGATCAGGAGAATGTGCACTAACTGTTCTCCCACTCACCAGCCAGGCGGCCTCGGGGAGCCACTACCTCACGCTCATTCCTTCCTTCGCGTACCCTTTCCTGCCTCCCCACTTCCCGCGAGCACTGCCGTGACCAAAACCAAATCCCTGCCTTCCCCTGACTCCAAGAGCTGCATGCGTTCTGGCGAGGGCAGGGGACAGGGAGACAGATGATCAATTGTGCCATGTTTTAAACCAAGAGTTGTGGAGAAAAACAGAGAACGGGGGCGGGGTGGGGGAGTCAGGAGCGGGGAGGATGGCCACTTCAGAGTTGTCAGGAGGCCGGCCAGTGGAAGTGGGAACACACCATGCACACGGCCACGCGGACAAGCGTTCCAGGCAGAGGAACAGCAAGTGCAAAGGCCCTGAGACGGCACCAGCATGTCTAACTCACGGCTGACCGAGGGGCTTTTGCAGAAACTAACGCCTGTGGCTGGTGACCTGTTATGTAAGTGATACTCATCTGTCTCTGATCAATAACCGGCAACAAAAGCCGTATTAATATGTCCCTGACCAATATAATGCAAGCAGCGAAGCCGGTGTGGCAGAAGCAGAGTGGGGAGAGGGAGAGCAGGAAGGCACGAATGGGGAGTGAGGGGCCTGATCACAGCGGGGGGAGCGAAGGCGAGGGCACTGCGGGCCACAGGAGGGACTCTGGCTATCACTGACGCAGGTGGGAGCCACGGAGGGGTCTTGGGTAGAGGAGGGGTGTGACCTGATTCGCTTGTTCAGAGGCACCCTGCAAAGTGAGAGACCAGGGCAGAGGCACCGATGGGGGCAGGAGCAGGGAGGTGACCATGGAGGGAGTAAGAAGTGGACAACCCACAAAGACGGAGTGACTAGTTGTGCTGAGGGTCTGGATGTGGGGGGTGAGACGGGAGGGACTCTGAGGTTCTGACCGGGGCCTCGGAAGGGAGAAGCACCAAGCAGGAGGGTGGCAGGAAGGGGAGGCACCCACCCAAGCCCAGGCTGGACGAGTCTGCAACTGCTGCTTTACCCTGTGTGAGCTGCCACCCAGGGCGGGGCACACAGGGCCCAGGCGCCAGTGCCCAGGAGGGCTCCCGAGCCAGAAGCCGGGCCCCACTCTAGCTTCCGTTTCCCCATTTTCATTAACACAGCTGGGCCGTGTCCCTCTGGCCCCTCCCGTTTGTAAACAAGATCCGGGAGCCCCAGGGCAGTCTACATCCCAGGCCCAGGCCTGAGAGTCAGCGTGGACTCCAGGTCAGCCTCATCACCTCCCGGCTCCCTGTGTCTCACAAGAGAACCCTCCCGACAGGAGTAAGAACTGAGCGGCTACCCAGACACCTCTCCTCATCCCGCTTTATAGTCCCCAGGGCGGCCGAGGGAGCAGGCGCCATTAACTCCATCTCACAGATGGGAAGCCGAGTTCCGAGGGGTGCTCCCAGCTCATGCAGCAGTAAACTGACCCCAGACTGCCCACCACACAGACTTCTGGAGCTGTGCCCCCAGCAGGCACATGCCCTGGGGAGACCCCCAGGCAGCAATGGCACAGGCCCCCTGTCTAGAGCAGGCTCTCGGGGACGCCACAGGGGCTGCCTTGCTATCACTGACGCAGGTGGGAGCCACGGAGGGGTCTTGGGTAGAGGAGGGGTGTGACCTGATTCGCTTGTTCAGAGGCACCCTGCAAAGTGAGAGACCAGGGCAGAGGCACCGATGGGGGCAGGAGCAGGGAGGTGACCATGGAGGGAGTAAGAAGTGGACAACCCACGAAGACGGAGTGACTAGTTGTGCTGAGGGTCTGGATGTGGGGGGTGAGACGGGAGGGACTCTGAGGTTCTGACCGGGGCCTCGGAAGGGAGAAGCACCAAGCAGGAGGGTGGCAGGAAGGGGAGGCACCCACCCAAGCCCAGGCTGGACGAGTCTGCAACTGCTGCTTTACCCTGTGTGAGCTGCCACCCAGGGCGGGGCACACAGGGCCCAGGCGCCAGTGCCCAGGAGGGCTCCCGAGCCAGAAGCCGGGCCCCACTCTAGCTTCCGTTTCCCCATTTTCATTAACACAGCTGGGCCGTGTCCCTCTGGCCCCTCCCGTTTGTAAACAAGATCCGGGAGCCCCAGGGCAGTCTACATCCCAGGCCCAGGCCTGAGAGTCAGCGTGGACTCCAGGTCAGCCTCATCACCTCCCGGCTCCCTGTGTCTCACAAGAGAACCCTCCCGACAGGAGTAAGAACTGAGCGGCTACCCAGACACCTCTCCTCATCCCGCTTTATAGTCCCCAGGGCGGCCGAGGGAGCAGGCGCCATTAACTCCATCTCACAGATGGGAAGCCGAGTTCCGAGGGGTGCTCCCAGCTCATGCAGCAGTAAACTGACCCCAGACTGCCCACCACACAGACTTCTGGAGCTGTGCCCCCAGCAGGCACATGCCCTGGGGAGACCCCCAGGCAGCAATGGCACAGGCCCCCTGTCTAGAGCAGGCTCTCGGGGACGCCACAGGGGCTGCCTGCTGGAGAAGGGCCCTTCGACCAGGCCGCCTTGTACTGGGCAGCCTGGCACATCCCAGCCAGTGCCAGTGCTGCAGGCAGGACTGTCGGGGGAGGGGCGGGGGGGTGGCTCCCAAGGCTGGGGCACAAGAGGCCTGCGGTGGGTGCAAGCCCTGCTCAGTGCAGCCTCGACTCCAGGTAAAGGGGCAGAAGGCCCCGTGGACAGAGCCACTAACCTGGGCCCCACAGGCCCCACACGGGGCACAAGGGCGCCCACACTCAAAGGATGCATGCAGGCCTGGCCCTGAGCAGCGTGGGCCAGACCGGCTTACCCCATTCACTAATGCAGAGTTTTGAACATGTTCACCTAGACTCGGCGGCTCAGCACTTTCAGCTCCCTCTCCCTTCCACTTTCCAGAAATATCGAAGTCACACTACTCCTGCCAGGGCATCTGAGAAGACCTTGGGCTCAGCTGCCAATGCACCTGCTGGGCCAGAAATACCTCCTTCCCCAGTGGCTTCGGCTCTTGACCCCATTTCTCCGAGGTGCCTGGGGGCACTGCACAGCCTCCCTGAAGTGCTGCAGTTGGGAGGTGGGGAATGTCACCCAGGGTATGAAGGGCAGAGAGACTGACCACCCACTCCCAGGGCCTCAAGCGGCCAGCTCCTGCCTCCCGCCCCTGCTGGCCAGAGGATTAATGGCAGGGTCTGAATGCCAATGTCCCTGGGCTCTGGGATCCAAGGCCAGAGGCTGGCAGAGCCCCCCATAGCCCAGTAGTAGCCAGCCTTACAGGGCATTCCCTGGGCGCCCAGGTGCCCCGGCTGGTTGCTATGACCACAGAAGGCCCAAGATGAAGGAGCTGGAGCAACACAGCGAGACTCTGGGTCTGGGGCCCAAGAGGGCCACCACACTCTTTGACCAGCAGCCCACTGGTGCCCACAGCTCAGACCCCTTCCTGGGCAGTTACAGGCCTCCGGGGCCTCCAGAGGGCGCTGTCCTGGACAGAGCAGCACTGTGAGGGCCCATTTCATTGGCAGTGCCACCTCTGGTATGGTCTATCAGATGCTTGCTTACCTTGTGCTGAGATCTTTACCTGCACAATCACGTGGGCCTATACACTAAAGACTGTAACCACAGCTAAGCAGCCCAGGAAACCAGGGCTCAGAAAAGGGGTGCTCTTGGCTGAGGTACAGAACTAGGTCAGAGCCAGCCAACTTGGGCCCAAAGAATCCTACTGCCCACCCTCACACACAAGAAAGAAACCACTTGCATTCTGGAGAACAGGACTAAATGCTAAAGAAAGAAAGGGGGAACAAAGCCTGGACCTGATTATCTGGAAAGCACCTTGCTCCTTGCTGACGTTAAGTTCCAGAGGTCTGGATTCTGCAGAACAAGTCACCTCCCCAGGAAGTGTCCTTGGGAGGCTGATCTGTTCGACTCCAGGCCCCTGCTTAGCCAGGCCATGCCAAGGGCAAAGGGCCTGTCACCCCAACACCACCCAGAGGGGCGCAGGCAGGGTCAGCAGCTGTTTTGCAGTTTTCTGCCACAGGCTAAAGCCACCAATGAGCTTGGAAAACCAGTGCTGTGGGGGTGGGGAAGCTGCGGAGACCACAGTCAGACCAGCCTCCGTTCCTGCTCTGCACCCTGACACAGGAATGCTCGCAAGAGGGCCTGACAGAGCGCGTCCCCCTGGCAGGTGTGGCAGAGGGCCCCGCCAGTGACCCTGAATCCTGCCCACCTACGAAGCCCACCTCAAGAGCCCTGACCTGGACAATGCAGATGAGAAAATAGGGACCTCTGATGGGAGTCAGGCACCCACAGCTTCGAAAGTGCCCAGCGACAGATGGAGGTGGCCAACTCACCCTGGGCTGCCTCAAACAGGCTCTTGCCCTTTGGACGATACCCCAAACCCTTATCACAACAGACAGACGGCCTGACTGACTGACATGCCCTCGAAACTCTCAGCCAACCGCCGCAGACGCTCCCTACCCAGTCCCTGCCCCCTTCCTCAGCCGTCAAGCAGGGTGCCAGCACCCAGCCTCCACCAGCTCCAGCTGGCCTTATCACCCCACTTTACAGACAAAGCAGAGGAGGCTCTGGAGTCACAGGCTCCGGGGGCAGGGCCCCACCTGTTTTTGCTCCTTAGAACTGAATGCTTGTCCTCCAGAACTGTCCCTGGCCCCAGACCCTGGGAGGACGGCCCAGATCTGCAACCTGCACACCATGGTCAGGTCAAGATTGGTGACCACATCTGGTCTCTGCATCTCCGGCAGGAAGGCGCGGTCGGGCCAGGGAGCTGGAAGAGGAGGAGACGCTGGAGCCCTGTGAACGCAGGCTGACAACACGCTGACCAGCAGGGGGCGCTCGTCCAAGCTGACCCCGGACCTGCACCCAGCACGCCCAGCCCCAGGTGCAGCAGGCAGGTCAGTTTTGCGCGACAGCCCAGTCTGAGACCCACGTGGCCGGCCTTAATGCCCACAGCAGCAGCAACAGCTAACACCTCCTGTATACTCACAAAGTGCAGGCGGGGAGGCAGGTCCTGACACAAATTATCTCCTTTACTATTACTCCCCTCTTAGACACTGAGACTCACTCACTGTAAAAGCAGTGACTGAATAGTGACTAAGTACCTACTACATGCCAGGCACTGTCAGGGGCTCTGGGGATTCAGCCCTTGAAGGACAGCCAGGAATCCTTCCCCATGTGGAGATGACATTTTAGCACGGAACACAGACCATAAAATAGTTATAGGGACTTCCTTGGCCTCCAGAGGTTTAGACTCCATGCATACACTGTAGGAGACATGGGTTTGATCCCTGGTAAGGGAACTAAGATCCTACATGCTGCACAGCACGTCAATAAATAAATAAAACGGGACAGGGAGTGGCAGGTGAAGGGAGCCGGCAGTTTCACATAAAGTGGTCAAGAAAGATCTCCCCGAGAGGATGTTGAGCCAAGCCCTGAAGGTGGTTAAGGAAAGGGCAGTTTAGAGATCGGAGGAGAGCCTCCATGCAGAGGAATGCCCTGTGCAAAGGTCCTGAGGTGCCGCCTGCTCGGTGTGCTTAAGCGTCAGAGCCAAGGCTCCTGTGGGTGGGGATCGGGGTAGTGGGGGCAGGAGAGGAGGTGAGGACAGGGAGCTGATGGTTCATGCAGGGTCTCCCAGGCCCAGTGAGGATTGTGGCTTCTACTCTGACTGAAGTGGGAGCCACAGGGGTTCTGGGCAGCGGAGGGATGTGACCTGACGAGTTCTTAAAGGACCCCTCTGGACTATATATGGGGGAATAAGGATGGAACCCGGAAGACCAATAAGAAAGAAGTTATCAAGATAAAGGATGGCTTAAACCAAGGGGCCAGCAAACTATGGCCCACAGATTAATTCTGGCCCACCACCTGTTTTTGTACAAGCTGATTGCTACACTTTTAAGTGGTTAAGAAAAAACTCAGAAGCCTATTTCATGGCACATGGGAATTATATGAAATTCAAATTTCAGTATCCACAAAGTTCACTGGAACGCAGCCATGCTCGCTGGTTGATGGATCGTCCAGGGCTGCTTGTGACAGCCGCAGGGTTGAGAGGCCGTCAAAAGGCTGTATGGCTGGAAAAGCCTAGGACATTTACCATCTCGCCCTTCCCAGGTAGAGTCTGCCAATCCCTGGCCTGGGCCTCAGGAAGGCAGCAGGGCTGATGAGAAGCAGTTATATTCCACAGGTATTCCCAAGGCAGAGAGACATGATTTGCTGACTCCTGGACATGAGGTGTGAGGGAAAGAGCTGAGTCAAACAGCCTGGGGGCCTGATGATGAGAAGACTGGAACTGCCATTAACTGGCAGGGGTGGGTGTGGGGAAGTGGGAGTCACGCAGAACATGCAGGCTGAGGTTGGGCTAGGGGGTGCGAGGAATCCAGGCTCAGTTTTGGACGTTACGTCTGAAATGCTGACCGAACACCCCAAAGAGATCCGGCTCACTGAGAAACACCACTCCTCCTCCTGTAATCACATGGAAGCATCTGTGAGCAAACTGGGCGCTCTATGAACACTCTTTGGTCATGTATGGGGCTTCCCAGGTGGCTCAGCGGTAAAGAACCCGCCTGCCAATGCAGGAGTCCCAGAAGACGTGGGTTCGACCGCTGGGTTGGGAAGATCCCCTGGAGGAGGAAATGGCAACCCATTCCAGTATTCTTGCCTGGGAAAATTCCATGGACAGAGGAGCCTGGCGGGCTACAGTTCACGGGGTCGAAAAAGAGTCAGACTATGACTGAGTAAAGAGCACACACACATATCCCTAAAATAATTTTGCTAATTGAATGCATCCCCCAACACATTTTTAAGTTGACAATACTTTTTCACCTGAGCTTGAACAGTTGCAAAAGATGTCATTTCCAGCCTACTGCAGATATTGCAAATGCTATATAAAATTTATGGGGCTCTTTTAAATCTCACCAGGGTCTAAATACCTAAGTAGCTTCCTATCTACCACCATTCCACTTAAAAAAAAAGTCTATAAACAAGCTCCTTAATATTTGCTCCTTTTTGCCTTGAAGTTGAATTCTATTCACTACCCTCCTGCATTGACTTTTATTCAAATACAGGATCATGATTGCAGGTTTGTGGGGCGTTTTCTTTTTGGCTGTGCTGGGTCTTCATTGTGACTCACCAGTTATCTCCAGTTGCAGAGCACAGCGGGCTACGCTTTGTGGTGGTGCGCGGGCTGCTCACTGCAGCGGCTTCTCGTGTTGCGGCACACGGGCTCTAGAGTGCGTGGGCTTCAGTAGTTGCGGCACATGCGCGTCCTTGCCCCCAAGGCATGTGGGATATTCCCGGACCACCGATCGAATCTGTGTCCCCTGCATGGCAGGCTGATTCTTAACCACTGGACCACCAGGGAAGTCCCTGATTGAAGGTTATTACTGAGCATCATATCTACTGCTCAAATCAAAATTAAATTTCTTAAAAACATTTCCATGACCTAAGGCTAGACGGTAAACTGTAGGTCTACAATGCAAGAGACCTGGGTTCGAACCCTGGGTTGGGAAGATTCCCTGGAGAAGGAAATGGCAACCCACTCCAGTACTCTTGCCTTGAAAATCTCATGGACGTAGGAGCTTGGTGCAGGCTACTGTCCATGGGGTCACCAAGAGTCGGGCACGACTGAGCAACTTCACTTTCTTTCATTTTCACTTTAAGGCTCTAAGTGTAAAGAGAAAATCCTTCAGGACGAGTTATCATTACATTATCAGCTAAACATAAACTATGGATCATCAACAACCATCACTAAACATTAACCATAAACAGTAGGATATCAGCACTGCGTCTCTAGATGGCATGGATATACCATTTTCCCAATCAGTTCATATAGCCAAGGTGACTATTTCTTATTGCTAGAATCAGACAGAGCTTTTATTCTGACATCTCTTTATTCAAGTAAACACTAAGAAGCCATATTCACATAAATAAGCAGATGAGTAAAGGCAGGGTCTTGTTAAAGCAGAAAGTCCCCAATTCTGTGAACTCCTTCTGAGTTACTGGCCCAAAGTCTCACGGTGACCTAGTCTCAGAAATATCTGAAAGGTCTTCCAGCTACCATTAGGCACCACTCCACTGTTTTTCTGAAAGCAGTGACTCGTGACCTGGCCCCAGGGCCTGGCATTGCTCACTTTCTCTGCCCCGCGCAGGTCCCCAAGAACGCACAGTACGGCAGGCACTGCCCAGTCAGGGTGAGAGAAAGAGTCTGTACCCCAGTCCAGTCTCAGCCCCAGGGGCTGCCAGGCTCCCAAGCAATACGTGGCCCAGAGGAGCTCCGAGCAAGCCCATCAAACCTTCCTGTACATAAGCCAGAGGGCTCTGGCCCACAGCGATCCCGCTCCCTGTGCTCTTGCAGACGCCTGGCCTACGCCAGGGAGCCCACAGAGCCCTGGGCACTGTGTCCAGTGCCCAAGCAGAGCCAGGAAGGGGTTCCTACACAGAGACCTGTGAAGGGCTCAGCCACACACGGAGGGCATCTCAGGCCCCCAAGAACCCCTTCTGCTGGCCGAGAAGTTCCCGTTCTTCATCTGCTCAGGCAACGCTGACTGAGCCCCTCGCTGCGCCAGGCCTGTGCAGGGTGCTGAGCTCGATGATGAACAGAAAGACCTGTGTGCAGCATGCTGGGCACTGGCCCAGATGCTGGGATACCATGGCCAAGCGCCCCCCCACCCCCCGCCCCAGCCCACTGGGTCTGCTCAGGCTCAAGGGGAACAAGGGCAAAGAATCTATTATGTAACACGAGGTCAGGATGAACCAGCTGCTGGGAAGAGAAGAGCTGGGCAGGGAGCCCAAAGGACCGCAGGAGGCGGTCAGCAAAGGCTTCTCTAAGGATATGCGACTCGAGCCAAAGCGATGGCCAGCATGAGGCTCCCGGAAGAAACTGCAAAGGCCCCGGGGCAGCACCCAGGTTGGCAGGGCTCAGGAACACCCGAAGACTGGCTGCAGCACCGTGTGCTCAAGGCGCGCAGCTGCGGAGCAGGCTCGGAGTGGAGGCCGAGACGAGTCCCAGGTGTGAGTCCAGGGATGGGCAGCTGCAGAGTGCCACAACCTGGTTTGGTCTGAGAAGGAACCCTCTTGCTGCTCGGGACAAGCGTGGAAGCAGTGACAGTCTTGCAGACAACCCGGGCCAGAGACCCTGGCGGCTCGGATGAGAGCATGAAGGCGGCAAGCACTGAGAAAGATGCACTAACTCCTGGATCCTGAAGTGTCACTGATTCAAAACAAGCTGCCAGGTCTTTTTTTTTTTTGAGGAGGGACACATATGCCAACATCAGATAAATGGGTGGACAGATACAAATCATAAGGTGCAGCCCAACTTCAGGAACATGAAATTGCTGAGGGGGAAAGATGTACACCGTGGGACAAAGAGAGGAGAGTAATTAACAAGTGAAAGACGAGCCTGATGGAGGAGGGCAGGGTTCTGGAATACTGAACTGGCCTAGCCACGTCCACAAAGGGGAAGGTGGTTTAAGAGAAAATACTCAGCTACAGCTATAGCAGGAGGGGCGCTGGAAGCTGCCCTTGGCTGCCTGCCCCCGTCCAGTGTCACCTGTGAGCAGCTTCACCCTCAGAGCCTCCCCCAACCCCACAGGGCTCAGCCAGCTCGGCTCTAGCAGAGACAGTGAAATGAAGCAAGAGGAAACGAGCCCCGGAGCCTTCACACAGACACTCCTCCCCACGCTTTCTCCCCGATGGTGCAGGTTCCCAGGCCCAGCTGGAGAGACGGGAAATGCTGCCATCCACCAAGGCCCCTGGGGAGCCAGGATGAGGTGCTCAGAATGCGTACAGTCGCGGGGCCCACTTCTCAGATGGCACCTGGAGGAGCCTGGCAGGAAACATTACTGGGGCCTGCCCGTCAAGGTTAGTGCTTCCTGTAAAATTTCCATGTCATCCTTACATGAACACTCAGGGTTCAAGCAACCTGGAGTCAAAAACAGGCGGGCGGAAACGGCCAAGTTCCCAAGTGCCACTCGGAGAACCAAAACAGGAGCGGTGAGAAGGTAACAAGTGTGGCCTGGGTGGCCCAGAGGGAGCCTTTCGGAAGAAGTGACATTCAAGCTGAGACCCGAATGGTGGGATCTGAGGATGGCGCGAGCAGAGCTGCCTCTCCGGAATCTGGCCAGCACTGGGATTTCCCGGCTCAACCCCAGCCTGTCCCTCTGTGGATCCCACCTCCAGCCAGGAGACTGCAGGAGATCTGATCCTCCGGAGCGGACTCAGCAACACACTGTTTCAGGTTATACGTATCTTCCCAAGAATTCTGCCGTTACCCTCACACAACCCCACCAGACAGGCTCTGCCAACCGCACCTCCTGAGAAGCATCAATTCGGCAACTCCCCCAACCCACCCCTCTTCTAGATTAGCTTCTTGAGGTGTCCTGGGAGACAGCTTCTCCTAAGAAGAAGACCAGAAGCTACAGCTCTTGGACCCCCTCAAGCTCAACCTGCTTCCAGTTGCTCTATGAAGCCCCAGATGCTAGGGTTAAACTGTGTGTGTGCTCAGTCTGACTCTTTTCAACCTCATGGACTGCAGCCTGCCAGGTTCCTCAGTCCATGAGATTCTCCAGGCAAGAATACCAGAGGGGCTTGCCATTTCCTCCTCCAGGAGATCTTCCCAATCTAGGGATGGAATCTGCGTCTCCCGTGTGATTGGCAAGCAGACTGTTTACCACCGCTCTCCCCACCAGCCTGAAAGACCCTCTCCCACCCAAAGGACCAGCACCGTTCCCTCAGGCCCCTCACACAATGGGCATGGTCCCCAGCCATTGCTCCCTGGTCCTTTTAAAGAGGAAAACAAGAATTCAGAAGGCCCCGAGACTGCAAGAACTCTGCAGTCTCCCGGGCTACCTGAATGGCCTATGAGCTCTGCTTACATAAGAGACTGCTTCAAGCAGGGACAGGGGCAGGGCTGTGCCAGCCTGCCAGTCACCGCAAGCTACTGAGAGGCCCTTTATCCCCCAGAGGACTGAGAGGCTCGTGGCCCATCTCTAACCACTGGACTGGGGGCGGGAGCGGGGGGTGCCAAATACCACCCACAACACAGTTGTCAGTAATAAGAAACGACTACACTCACACGTTTATATAACACACACCACAGTGGGCGCACTCTCCAAGGACTCAATAAACTGTTCTCTGAAAGGTAAGCTTTTGGGTAACATCAACAGGAAAAAGGACCTCCATCGCCAGCGAGTCCACAGAGGGCGTTGCAAAGCCTGGCCTGATCAGCCCCATCACTCATCACACAACCACTCAGCCTGGCCTCCAGACCTCTGCCCAAGCTGAGCTCCTCCCTGCCCGGAAGACTTCTTTCAGGCTTCGGCTTAGACGAAGAGACCCTGAAGGCAGAGGCTGAAGGTTCATTCAGTCCACTTTCCTGGCATACAACAGGTACAGAGAAGAAGAAAAAAAAACTTCAGAAGGAATGAACTAGTAAACAGGCAACGGAGGACATCTCTAGTGGTCCACTGGTTAAGAATCCACTTTCCAGTGCCAGGGACCTGGGTTCAGAAAATAAGATCCCACATGGCTTGGAGCAACCAAGCCCACTCACTGGATCTAGAGAGCCTGGGTGCCACAACAAAGACCCAGGACAGCCAAGGGGAAAAAAAAAGGGAGATGGGCTGGAGAACAGGTGATTGGAGCCTGCCACGGAAAAGTGTCCCGACCAGCAGGAGCTCTACCAACCTGTGCCAAGACGAGGAGCCGGCCCACAGGCGGGCTTGGCGGCTCCTGGGCTCATCATGCCCAGGTTCCAGGAGGAGGGGAACAACGGAACAGTGGCCAGGGTGGACCCAGGCCTTAAAACCACCTGTAAGGCGGACTTCCCTAGGTCAGGACCATTAAGGTTGGGTCACATGGGGCCACCTCAGCCCAACACACCCAACACTGGACTCATCCAGTGCAGCAAGACCCTGCTCACCCTTCTACACCCGGGGGGCCTGACCCCAGGCAGAAGGTCGCTGCAGCAGGACGGCACTCACCCTTCTACATCCCGTAGGCCTGACCCCAGGCAGAAGATACATTCACCCAACCATTCACAAACCTCCCTCAACCGTCCAGGTGCCAGGGAAGCTGCAGGAACAAGACACCAGGAGCCCCTCCCCTCACGGAGCTCACTCTGTCCAGGCAGGAAGACCATCAAGCTCCCAAAGGAACACACAACCACAGCCCAGGGAGGGCCAGAGGAGAGGAACAGGCTGCAGCGGTCCCGCTCCAGCAGGACAGTCAGGGAAGGCCTCTGTGACGAAATGAAGCTAAGCGCTCAATGAGAAAGCAGGCCCAGGAAAAATAGAGGCAAGAGCTTTTTTGGCCGGGGGGAGGGCTTATGTGCAAAGCTGGAATGTGGCGGTGGATGTTCGAGATGAAACCAGCCCAGCAACGAGTGAGGTCAGCAGGGGGCAGAGGGGGACAAGAAGCTCTGAGGCGGGTGTTCTGAGGTGCGGAGTGCTACGATCCTCCCTCCCCAGAGACCCTCTGGCTGCTGCTGGGTGAGGGCCAAGAACAGACACAGTGGTGCGCCTGTAAGGAAGGAGGTTGTGACAGGCATCAGAGGACCAGGCCCACTCTGGGCACCTGTTTCCAGGAATGGTTCTTTCTCACGATGTTAGAAAGTGGGTTCTGACTGTGCTGTGACTTCGCTGACAGTCCCACAGAGAAGGCCAGAACAGCTCATTCCAAAATGTGGCTTCAGGGTGTGTGACATCAGAACCATCATGGGCTTCTGGGCTTCTTCCTCCATCTCTGGGCATACTGTTTGGCACAACTCCATCTCCAGGAGCCCGCCGGGTCTTGTTCATGAACACATCTGGAGATGTTCTAGAGAGAACACATGCAGAAAGTATTCCGGGTGGCCTCACTGATACAGCTCTGTCCTTGACCACCTAATGATCTGGACCTTGACCCGGGACCAGACAGTGTGCTGGCACTTCAGATGGGCCAGGGGCTCCATGAGACAGGTGTCTTTTTAGGGAAAAAAAAAATTTATTTATTTAGCCATTCTGGGTTTTAGTTGGAGTACACAGGATTCATCAATCCTGTTGTACTGATCTTTGTTGCGGCACGCGGGATCTTTGGTTACAGCAGGTAGGATCTAGCTCCGGACCAGGGATGGAACCCGGGCCCCCTGCTTTGGAAGCATGAAGTCTTACCCACTGGACCACCAGGGAAGTCCCAAGACAGGTGTCTTTATCCTGGCTTCACGGATGAGACAACTGAAATGTCCCAAGACAGTCAAGTAACCGTCCTGAGGGTAGAGCTGGTGGCCTGCCTTTAAAGGACACGGCCACTGAGCCACACTTCATTCCTTCCACAGCACGTGGTCGCTTGGGCCCACCCACAGCAAAGCCCACTTTGGGTCTGCTAGAATCCGGGCCCTGCCATTCACCAGCTGTGAATTCACGCTGCTTCCCTACTCTGGGTCCCAGTTTCCCCATCTCTCAAGTAAGGATAAGAGTACCAGCTTCACAGGTTCATTCTGAGGAGTTGATAGATACAAAGCACTTAGAGTGAGCGCTGTATCAGTAGTGACTATCGTCACAATGCTCTGGCTGTGGCCAGGTATTAAAACACTCTCAGCTGCCACTGTCAATATCAGCAGGAGGGTGTTAAGATCTAGCTTGAACTTGACCAACCAGCCCAAGGTCTCCGGGCCTTTCTTATCCAGCCAAGCCTGTCAGTGAAAGTACAGGGTTTCCCAACCAAACTCAATTGCGTTAACAACGCTACCACACTCAGGGCTGTCAGCTCTCCACCTTTCTCACTGCTCAGGAACCAGTTACTCAAGAGGCTCTGCCAGGCTCAGGGTTCCCCACCCCGACTCGAGCCCCTCACCAGTCTCTCCAACAGCTGTCCCACCCTGCGCCCAGCCGCCCACCCACCACCACCCGTACTGCCAACCTTGTACTGCCAACCTTACCACTTGGGTTCTTCCCACCCACCTCCTTACCTCAGCCCCGCCTCCTCCACCCAGGCCCCGCCTCCTCCACCCAGGCCCCGCTTCCACTCCCTCTCTCAGGCCTCAGGATCACGGTGTAGTTCAGCTACTGCTGCTGCTGCTAAGTCACTTCAGTCGTGTCCAACTCTGTGCAACCCCACAGATGGCAGCCCACTAGGCTCCCCCGTCCCTGGGATTCTCTAGGCAAGAACACTGGAGCGGGTTGCCATTTCCTTTTCCAATGCATGAAAGTGAAAAGTGAAAGTGAAGTCGCTCAGCCGTGCCCGACTCTTCGCGACCCCGTGGACTGCAGCCCACCAGGCTCCTCCGTCCATGGGATCTTCCAGGCAGGAGTGCTGGAGTGGGGGGCCACTGCCTTCTCCGGTGTAGTTCAGCAGAACTAGTCAAATGTTAGCTGCTGTGCTGCACCCATCTAATGCCCACCAGAGCAGCAATTCCTTGAAGGGATAACCTGTGAGGTAGGGCCCACTGTGCCCGGCGGTGTGCAGGTCATGAGTAACTTGGGATTGGGAAAGAGGGAGGGCCTGCTTGTAGCATCTGCCTCAGTCCATGGCGTAAATACAACCCCTGCCCACGCCCTCTGCTGATTTCAGGCTTATCAACCTGATGTCCCTGAAGGCAAGGTTGGGAAGACGAGCCAAAGTCAGCCACTGAGGGCACACCCCCACCAGGATCCCCACTTTATAGATGAGAAAATTGGCTCGAGAGGTTACAGAACCTATGGGCTCCATACTTTGTGCCGGGCAGTTATGGATCTGAACCTAGCCCTGACCCAAAGCTTGGTAAGCTTTTCTGTCTTCCAGGGAGGATACCACCCCACCCAAAGGGGCCCTGACTGTGTGGCTCTGGGGAAGCACCCCTTATCTGAGAGTTCTAGAACTCACTGAGGCCTGGGGGCAATGAGATTCCAAGAAGCAATGGAGTGACTGGCTGAAGTGTTGAGCCGCAATTCTAAGGGTCAGAGAAAGGGGCTCGCCAGGAGAATCGCCAATGTGAGCTGCCACCTGCTCAGAGCCTGCAGGGCATAGAAAAACCTAAAACCACCCCAACCCCACAGGCTCCTGCTCTGACACATGCCAACACAAGAAACGTCCCGAAAGCTCACCATGCTTTGAGGTTACTGCATCCCAATCTAGTTCACCTCCGGAACTCCAAGGGGCAGCCCATCCCACGTGAGGGCAGAGGCGCTTGGTCTGTCAGAGGACCGCACAGGCCCACAGGGCGCCTCCCATCCTCCCTCCAGGGGTGCTGGGCACTCAGAGCAGCACAGCCCAGCCACTAGCCCAGCTAGCGCCAGCAGGGAATCGTTACAGGGACAGAAACTGGAGTCAGGCCAACGAGACCAAGGCCCAGCACCACTGCTTGCTGGTTCCGTGACCTTGAGCAACTTAACTGCCTTCTCTGGGCCTCAGGTTCCTTCCCTGTTAAGTAGAAGTAACTCTGATGCCCACCTGATCAGGTGCTCACAGGCGTCAGTAACCACCGGTGGCTGTTACTACCAGCACTGCCAGCATCCCCAACATTACCGTGGCTCTGGCTCTTCTACAGACAGACCTAGATCTGGATCCTGTCTCCACCACGATGTGACCTTGGACAAGCTCCTTCACCGTTCCGAGCCTCAGGTTCTTTATCCACAAAACGGAGGAAGGAAGAGTATCCAACTCTCAGGGTTTTTGCAAGGACACAAGAAATGTGACCTGCCCCTGGTATCCAGCAACAAAAAGTAGCCCAGGGGCGTCCCTGGTGGCTCCGTGGTAAAGAATCCACCTGCCAACGCAGGGGACACAAGTTTGATGCCTGGTCTGGGAAGATTTCACATGCGCTGGAGCACCCACTGAGCCCGTATGCTGCAACTGCTGAAGCACAGGCAGAGCCTCTGGTCTGCCACAAGAGAAGCCACTGCAATGAGAGGCCTGTGTGCCGCAACTAGAGAAAGTCCGTGGGCAGCAACGAAGACCCAGCACACTCAAATAAAAAGGAAAAAAAAGTGACCCAGAAAGAGGGGGATCATAACCAGGCCCGCACCCTGTCTGTAAATAATCAGTCAATCCCAAAAGCGTTTTCGGGAGGCCTGCTGGATGCAGCACACGGCAGGGTGTAAGTGAAGAGATCATGCAGGCCCCATCTCAGAACACAATGCTGCTGCTGCTGCTAAGTCGCTTCAGTCGTGTCCCATAGACGGCAGCCCACCAGGCTCCTCCGTCCTTGGGATTCTCCAGGCAAGAGTACTAGAGTGGGTTGCCATTGCCTTCTCCGTCAAAACACAATACCTTCCTGCAAACAGGCACCAAATTTAATGTGCAGAAGTCAGAAACCCACATGTTAACGCAGTGCTTGATAGCTACAAAAACCCAAGTTATCCCTCACCTTCTACTTCAAAGGGACCCAAGGATTCAGAAGGAAAAACGTACATGAGACAGCAGACACTTAAGATCCCACCTCCCAGGTTAAACAGATTTATATTTTACTCTATTTATTACAACAGATTCCTTTTAAAAAAAAAAAAAGACATAGCTGAAGCCCTCACTAGGCCTTTTCCTCCCGTTCCATCCCTCCCCAAGCAATGGTTCCTCTTACTGTGTAATTCCCATACATTTCTAACCTTATATTACAATTTATCCTTTAATTAGGTGTCTATCCACAAAAAAACATATATAAATCTCATTTGGTTTTTTGTTTTTTTTTTTCAATTTAAAAAATCTTTTGCTATTTGCTTTTTTCTACTCAACATGATGTCTGGAGATTTATTAAAGGACCAAGTAAATCAAACTAAACTGCTTTTCATATGAAGAATTCACGCACAACAGTTAAAATAAATGAACCAGTGCTGTGTGCAGCACCTCCTCTTTTATAAATACCCTTTATGATGTAGTTCCAGCAATTTCATAATGCTATTACTGGCCTTTGCTGTCACAATTATTTTGCTCCGAGGAGCTCAGAGAGATTAAGTAATCTGCCCTAGGCTAGTTATTTAGTGAGTGGCAGAGCCAGGCCCATCTAAGGCCCAAGCACCTCTGACACCATTATACATGGGTCCACATTCTCCTTTACTTCCCTCTTCCTACTCAGTTCTCTGGCTCAAACAATTGCCTCTTGAGCAGAACTCTACTTCCAGAACTTTCACATACTTACTCCTGTGGAGGAAGCTGAAGCAAGAATTATATTATTAACAAGATGAACACCAACAAAGCTACCCTTTTGAGGGGAGGCGTGGAAGAGCAGAAGATTCTAAATGGGGACCTAAATGGGACCCTAAATGGAAGATCCTATTGCGGACCCCAGGAAGAAGAGGCTGCCTTGTCTCCGGGGCTCCAGCTATGGGAAATGGGCAGTGACCCAGGCTCAAGGAAGCTGAGATGAACCCATCTTCCCAGGAGTCAGCAGATTCCTTTACAAGATAAGAGCTGAGCTGCTACTGGGATCATTACCTGGCCCTCTTATCTTCAATGGCAAAACAAAATTTAAAAAAAAAGAAAAAATTTCGTATAGCTTTGGATAAGCAGTTCTCTTGATGGCCTTGGCTTCCCTGGTGGCTCAGAGGGTAAAGCGTCTGCCTGCAGTGCAGGAGACCGGGGTTCAATCCCTGTGTCGGGAAGATCCCCTGGAGAAGGAAATGGCAACCCACTCCAGTACTCTTGCCTGGAAAATTCCATGGACAGAGGAACCTGGTAGGATATAGTCCATGGGGTCCTGAAGAGTCGGACACGACTGAGCAACTTCACTTTCACTGACCCCAAGACAATCCCAAGGCCTGCTCTGCCTTCCAAAGACCTCCTTGGGAGAAGGCCCAAGAGTAACCTGTTCTACCTGGCTCATCTCAGTGAGGCCGCTGAAAGTCACATTTTCCTGTGGGACCACAGAACAGAGAATGGCAGTGTCAGCAAACTGTTACCGAAACAGCATCAAAAATCGCCCCTCCAGCCGGAATCCTACCTGCCTCAAATATCAGGTATCAACCCTCATTCACTTTACTGTGTCACTGAGCGAGCCCCGCACCTTTCTGAGCATCATCTCTATCTCTTGTAAATTACACTCCATAATCTCCAAGGTCTCTCTCCCAGTCAAAAAGGTCTTTCTGGTGGGTGTTAATCACCCAGTGGTTTAGGGGTTGCTTTGGGGGCGGGGGAGGGCAGATGGAGGGATGTGGAAGAACAGACTTAGTCCCAAATAGAAATACAGTCTTTCTCAAGGTATTAAATGTGAAGGGAAGAATCTCTGCTATTTTTATTGATCTGCAACAAACACCTGTAATAGAGTTGATCAGCCTGCTGTGCAAACTGGGCTGAGAGATATTTTACTCCTATATAGAAAGCCTGGAGCTACCACCTCAGTGCTTACGTGGCAAATGTCAGCAGAGAATGATAACACAGAACATGGAAATACAACAACTTTATTTTTTCCCTCCAAGGTCACTTTGAGTAGTGGGTTTGAAGCTTCTACTTCCAGGAGGGACAGGGTTTGAGTGTCCTCCCGATCAAGCCATTACCCTAAGGCTGTGACAAGCTTGCAGAACAAAAGTGTCCACCCCAAGGATCCTCAGGGGCCTACCTTATCTGCCTGCCAACTACCAAAACTAACTCCATTTTGTCAAAGGCCATATGTATCTCCCATCCTCCATCTTTCATACTGAATGTGGTTTTTTTCTCCAGGGTTACAGAGAGGCTTTGAAAGGTAAAACTGTATTAAAAGAACTGTATTAGAAGAATTTCACTCTACAGTCATATAGTTGAAAGAGGCATAAGAGATGACTAAATTCTACCTCCTCATTTTTGCGCCACGTCAAAAATCATTAACGACTTCTAGGTTAAAGGTTTCAAAAGATTCTGGGTAAATTACCACAGAAAGTAATAATAGTAATAGCAGCAGTAGTAAAGGGACTGGGCAGCAGTGGCATTTCACTAGCAAACAAAAAAAAGACTGTCTCCTTACACTTATATGAACCACCTAACATGATCAAATTCAAAGAGACAAAAAGTAGCATGACAGTTGCCAGGGGCTGGGCAAAGGAGAGAAGGGAGGTAGTGTTTAATGGGTATAGAGTTTCTGTTAAAAAGAACAGAGTTCTGGAGGTGGATGTGGATGATGGTTATGGTGGCACAACAGTGTAAATGCACTTAATGCCACTGAACTGGACCCTTAAAAATGATTAAGATGGTAAATTTTACCTGTATTTTAACACACTTTTTTAAACCCGGGAAGGGGGAAAAAAAAGTCTCTCAACTGGCTAATTTTCATTTGGGGACCAGTATGGCAAAGTGGTTAGCAACTGACACTCTGGAGTCCTGTGTTTCTCTCTGTCCTGAATTTACTAACTAGCTGGGGACCTTTTGAGCAAGTCATTTGACATCTCTGAGACTGTTTCTTCATATACAGAAACAACAATAATAATAGTCTCCTATCTCACAAGGCTGTGAGGCTAAGAAGACAAGGTAACAGACGCTCACTGGCAGAAACGTAACACTCTCTAAATTATTATTATGAACTTTAATAATAAATTAATCATTTAATGCTACTTATAAGCCAGCAATAATTAATAATAATTATTAATATTATATTATCAGCTAGGTTGATAAGTTCATCAGAACACTTCGTTTTAAGTGTAAAAGAGGCCCCAGTTAGGAGTCAGAAGCCCTGAACTTCTAAAGTGCCTGTGGGTGTGAGATTTCTCCTCGGTGACACGCAGGGCTTGACGGAGATGATCTCTTAGATTAACAGAAAGCAAAGATCAACTTTGCTGTTCAGCAGGAGCCAGCACTGCTGCTACACCTCCTTCACCGCCTGAGCCGCTCAGGGAGCCGTCCCGGGCGAGGGAAGGGGTCCAAAGGTCATGCCAGAAAGGACTGACTGCAAGCCCCTTTCTAAGCCCGAGGCGGAGGCCTGGTGCAAGGTTTGTGCAAGACACCCTCAGGAGTGAGAGCAAGGGTTCCACACCCTCGTTCCTCCCCTACCAAAGTCTACAGTTCATCCCGCAGGGGGAGCTGCGAGGAACCTGCAAGCTTCCCAGGTCCTGCAGAGACCCCAAGAAAAGGCACCCCAAAAACAGCCAGGGTTGCAGAATTATAAATACCTCCCCCGCACATGCGCACTGAGATTTACGAGTGGACCTGGGCACAACGCGCGCCTACCGCGCCTGCGCCGTCCGGCTCTCTTTTCTGGGCACAGGACGTAAAAGGGGGACCGACTGTCTCACGAAAAAGAAAAATAGGTCTGCGGCAGCCGCTCAATCCCTGTTTTTTCGTTTCTTACCTCATAGTGCTTCATGGCTCCCCCGCACGGCGGCTCCTCCCACAGAGGGAGCTGCGAGGAACCTGCAAGCTTCCCAGGTCCTGCAGAGACCCCAAGAAAAGGCACCCCCAAAACAGCCAGGGTTGCAGAATTATAAATACCTCCCCCGCACATGCGCACTGAGATTTACGAGTGGCCCTGGCACAACACGTGCCTACTGCGCCTGCGCCGTCCGGCTCTCTTCTGGGCACAGCACGTAAAACGGGGAGCCGACTGTCTCACGAAAAAGAAAAATAGGTCTGCGGCAGTCGCTCAATCCCCGTTTTCTCGTGTCTTACCTCATAGTGCTTCATGGCTCCCCGGCACGGCGGCTGCTGCTTCTGCTACCTGCGCACGCTACACCACAGAGTACCTCACGCGGTGACGACCGCCGCGCGAGACTAACCGCGGACCCGCATCCGCCCCGCCCCTCCCTGCCGCGCGTGCCCCTCCAGCCAATCAGTGCGCAAGGCGCCCACCTTCGTCCCCGCCCCGCAGAGCCGGTCTGTGCAGGAACTAGCGGCTCTCGCCACGGGGCTAGCCAATCAGCTTCCGGGACCCACCGTGCGGGGCGGAGCACGGGCAAGAGGGAGGAGGATGGAGGAAAAAGAACGGTCTTGGCTATCCACCAACCAAAGAGGGCCTCCGGTCGCGCGAGCCCGTTGCCCCGCCCCTTGGTGGCGTCTCTGTGGAAACCAAGGGAAGCGACGGTTATTGCAAGGCAGGGGGAGGGAGCTAGCAGTTGAGTGACAGGGAAGGCAACATCCACATGGCCGGCAGCTCGACTAGGTGAATTCGGAGGTGGGCGGCCCCCGGGGAGTACCGGGGAGCAACGGGAGAGGGCAAGGGGTTGGGAGCATGGGCTGGGGCACCTGGATGGAGAGGCTGCACCTGGATGGAGAGGCTGCTCCTGTCACGAATGGGAGGAAAGTAAAAGGGAAAGAGGTGGGGAAAACCTCTCAGGCACACACCCCGCAACTTGTAACCTGAGCTCTCTCACTATTCTGGGGGTGTCTTCACTGCCCTTTCTAATGCACGTCCCCGCCCACTTTTGTCTCTACCTATACTGCCCGGTATGGTCACCGCTCGCCACATGTGGCTACTGAGTCCTTGAAACGTGGCTGATCAAAATTGAGATGTGCTGTAAAAGTGAAACACACAGGGATTTCAGAGATTTAGTATGAAAAGGAAGATGTAAAAAAAAAAAAAACTCATTAATCAACTTTTATGTTGATTAGTGCTATTATTATTGATGATATTATCAACAATAATATTATTAGTTATGTAATTAATGGTATGCTGAAATATTATTTTGGATATATTGGGTACAAATACATTATTAAAATTAAATTCCTGTTGTTTTTTTTTTTACTTCTTTGATATGCCTATTGGAACGTTTAAAATCAGACACAGCTTGGATGTGGCTGGCCTGGCAGTTGTGTGTCTCACACTGGACAGTGCTGGTTTGGGGTCATGTCATGCTTTTGTTCCATTGATTGTTATGAGCAGGCTGGGGAGGTTGGTTGCCACTATACACACATACAGACTCAAGCAGACACTTAAAACAGGACTTGGCACCCCTCCTTACCTTATCTCCTTTCTCCTGGTTCCAGACCCCACCCCTGAGCCTTCTTCAACTGTCGAGTGCTCCAGAACTCAGAGGCCTGGCATCAGAGACGTGATGAGAAGTCCTCAAAGACAGATTGTTGGTTCACAGGAGAGCAGGGCGGGGAGAAGGTGAGTCAGTGCTCAGCACTTATTCATCCAGGTTAGGTTTTAGAAATTTCTGAAGTTATAACTTTTGGGGACCCCCTGTCTCAAAATAAAGGAAGCTAAGTCATTACCTTTTTCAGGACTTCCCTGGTGGTCCAGTGGTTAAGACACTCTGCTTCCACTGCAGGGGGCCCAGGGTTACTGAAATAAGACCCCAAGGAAATTAATTACCTTTTTCCTAAGGCCTATCTGGGCAAAACAGAAGGATTTTTGTGTGTCTTGGCTGCGTGGGTCTTCGTTGCTTTGTGCGGGCTCTCTCTAGTTGGCAGTGAGTCGGGGCTATCTTTGTTGTGGTGCTCAGGCTTCTCACTGTGATGGCTTTTCTTGTTGTGGGGCATGGGCCCCAGGTGCATGGGCTTCAGTAGTTGTGGCACACAGGCTCAGTAGTTGTGGTGCACGGACCTAGAGCCCTGAAGCATGTGGGATCTTCTCTGACCAGGGATCAAACCCGTGTCCCCTGCATTGGCAGGGGGATATAAATAAATATTTTTTAAAAAGGAACAAGCCACAAGTTAAAATCCTACCAGGTTGAGTTACTTGAAGCATCTACTTCTGAGATGCTGAGGGTGTAGGGTTGAACCCCTAAAATCTAACCACGTTTTGCTAGCAATTTCCAGGTTCTCCAGTGTGGTCTAAGTAGGTGTCTCTTCCCTACTGCTGGGTTCCAGCCAGGTAAGGCATATGGTGTCCAAAGGGATGTCATTTTTGGAGATCCCACACACATTCCTACAGGCTTGGGACATTCTGTAATTTCCCTTTGGAGGCTGCTTTCCTGAGCCCTGAACTCACTCAACAGGCACCAAATGATTTTGTGAATGTAATATGTTGTGTGCCAGCTGGAGCACAACTTCCACCCACCTCCTCACCTACAAGAAACTGATAGAAAGGCATGATCCAGCCTGCAGAGGGGACGTCCTCTTTGGTTTTGATGGGTATTACAGGTGGAGAAGTGGATTTCCCAGGTGGCTCAGTGGTAAAGAATCTGCCTGTCAGTGCAGGAGACATAGGAGACTCAGGTTCAATCCCTGGATCGGGAAGATCCCCAGAGGAGGAAATGGCAACCCACTCCAGTATTCTTAGCTGGGAAATCCCATGGACAGAGGAGCCTGGTGGGCTACAGTCCATGGCATCATAAAGAGTCAGACACGACTGAGTTACTGAACACACACACGTGTGAGGACCCCTTATTGGCCTCATCTGGTTTGCAGTAATCAGGCTGCCAGCACAAACAGAATTCATCCTCGGAACAGAGGCTGGCCACTTTGTTCAAGCCACTCGGGACACTATACCATGGCTCTGTCTGTACCTGTTGATAGGGACAACTATTTCCCCAGGACACTGGCTGATTCCGAATGGTGACAAGTAAATACGTTTGGTATTTGCTGAGCCAAATGTAACCAGCCCCTTAAAGCAATTTCCAAAGAGGGAATTCCAGAAAGGTCTTATGCTGTGGCACTGTTGAAGGGTGAGCAGGGCCTCCTTGGGTCTCAGATTCAGGCGAACCTGTGATCGTTTGGACCTGGAAGATCTGGTATGTTTGGTTGTGTCAGTTTCACAAGTTCTTTTTCTTTTTTTTAATTCCAGAGTAATTGCTTTACAATGCTCTGCTGGTTTCTGCTGTACAACAATGTGAATCAGCTAAAAGTATACATATATCTCCTCCCTCAAGCCTCCCCCTGCAACCCCCACCCCAGCCCTCTAGGTCATCACAGAGCACCGAGACAAGCTCTTTTTCTATTTCCCAGGTGCAAGTAAGATAGGATCTTGATTCTTCCAGGAACCTGGCTTGGCTTGTTTCAGGGTGTGTGATCAAACTGGTTCAGAGCTGTGTGAGGGAAGGTAGAGCCTACAGCAGACAAGCCAGAGCTGATTTGCAACTTTCCACTGTGTCAGAAACCCCGGAGAGAAGTTTCCCAACCTTTCTGCCTTTTGAATTTTTAAATTCATGAGATGTATTTTCTTTTTATTGAGATATAGTTTACATTCAGTAAAAGTCACCTTTTCTGCTGTATAGTTCTGAATAAATACAGTCATGTAACCACCATCGCAGTCAAGATATGGAACATTTCCATCATCCCCCCAAATTCCCCTATCTCCCTTTGTCAAAGATCCCAGCCCCTGGCAACCACTGATCCAGTTTCTGCATCAATACTTTTACCTTTCCCAGAAGTTCCTTAAAATGGAATCACAGTGCACAGACTTTTGAAACTGGCTTCTTAGTTCAGTTCAGTCGCTCAGTCGTGTCCGACTCTTTGCGACCCCATGAATCGCAGCACGCCAGGCCTCCCTGTTC
>SJYT01017332.1:0-23989 GCA_006410635.1 Cephalophus harveyi | reverse complement strand
TCCAGTCCTGTGGCCACTGCTGAATCTTCCAAATTTGCTGGCATATTGAGTGCAGCACTTTCACAGCATCATCTTTCAGAATCTGAATTAGCTCAGCTGGAATTCTATCACCTCCACTAGTTTTGTTCATAGGGATGCTTTCTAAGGCCCACTTGACTTCACATTCCAGGATGTCTGGCTCTAGGTGAGTGATCACACAACTGTGATTATCTGGGTCGTGAAGATCTTTTTTGTACAGTTCTTCTGTGTATTCTTGTCACCTCTTCTTCTTATCTTCTGCTTCTGTTAGGTCCAGATCATTTCTGTCCTTTATCGAGCCCATCTTTGCATGAAATGTTCCCTTGGCATCTCTAATTTTCTTGAAGAGATCTCTAGTCTTTCCCATTCTGTTCTTTTCCTCTATTTCTTTGCATTGATTGCTGAGGAAGGCTTTCTTATATCTTCTTGCTATTCTTTGGAANTCCTTTATCGAGCCCATCCTTGCATGAAATGTTCCCTTGGTATCTCTAATTTTCTTGAAGAGATCTCTAGTCTTTCCCATTCTGTTCTTTTCCTCTATTTCTTTGCATTGATTGCTGAGGAAGGCTTTCTTATATCTTCTTGCTATTCTTTGGAACTCTGAATTCAGATGTTTATATCTTTCCTTTTTTCATTTGCTTTTCTCTTCTCTTCTTTTCATAGCTATTTGTAAGGCCTCCCCAGACAGCCATTTTGCTTTTCTGCATTTTTTTCCCATGGAGATGTTCTTGATCCCTGTCTCCTTTACAATGTCACGAACCTCTGTCCATAGTTCATCAGGCACTCTGTCTACCAGATCTAGGCCCTTAAATCTATTTGTCAGTTCTACTGTATAATCATAAGGGATTTGACTTAGGTCATACCTGAATGGTCTAGCAGTTTTCCCTACTTTCTTCAATTTGAGTCTGAATTTGGCAATAAGGAGTTCATGATCTGAGCCACAGTCAGCTCCCGGCCTTGTTTTTGTTGACTGTATAGAGCTTCTCCATCTTTGGCTGCATAGAATATAATCAATCTGATTTCGGTGTTGACCATCTGGTGATGTCCATGTGTAGAGTCTTCTCTTGTGTTGTTGGAAGAGGGTGTTTGCTATGACCAGTGCATTTTCTTGGCAAAACTCTATTAGTCTTTGCCCTGCTTCATTCCGCATTCCAAGGCCAAATTTGCCTGTTACTCCAGGTGTTTCTTGACTTCCTACTTTAGCATTCCAGTCCCCTATAATGAAAAGGACATCTTTTTTGGGTGTTAGTTCTAAAAGGTCTTGTAGGTCTTCATGGAACCGTTCAACATCAGCTTCTTCAGCGTTACTGGTTGGGGCATAGACTTGGATAACTGTGATATTGAATGGTTTGCCTTGGAGATGAACAGAGATCATTCTGTCTTTTTTGAGATTGCATTGAGGTACTGCATTTTGGACTCTTTTCTTGACCATGATGGCTACTCCATTTCTTATAAGGGATTCCTGCCTATAGTAGTAGATATAATGGTCTTCTGAGTTAAATTCACCCATTCCAGTCCATTTTAGTTTGCTGATTCCTAGAATGTTGACGTTCACTGTTGCCATCTCTTGTTTGACCACTTCCAATTTGCCTTGATTCATGGACCTGTCTCCACTGATCTCCAGTAGCATATTGGGCACCTAATGACCTGGGGAGTTCCTCTTTTGATATCCTATCATTTTGCCTGTTCATACTGTTCATGGGGTTCTCAAGGCAAGAATACTGAAGTGGCTTGCCATTCCCTTCTCCAGTGGACCACGTTCTGTCAGCCCTCTCCACCATGACCCGCCTGTCTTGGGTTGCCCTGCAGGCATGGCTTGGTTTCATTGAGTTAGACAAGGCTGTGGTCCTAGTGTGATTAGATTGACTAGTTTTCTGTGAGTATGGTTTCAGTATGTCTGCCCTCTGATGCCCTCTTGTAACACCTACCATCTTACTTGGGTTTCTCATACCTTGGGTGTGGGGTATTTCTTCACGGCTGCTTCAGCAAAGCACAGCCACTGTTTCTTACCTTGGACGAGGGGTATCTCCTTACCGTCGCCGTTCCTGACCTTCAACGTGGGGTAGCTCCTCTAGGCCCTCTTGCGCCTGTGCAGCCACCTTCCATATAAGGTCTCAGACTTGAATTTTTTAAAAATCCCCTAATTATAGCTGATGTTTATAAATGTAGAGGGAACCAACCCAGGAAAATGTATAACCATAAATAGTCTCTTAAATTAGAATACTTCATAATAATAGTAAATAAATGTGAGAAATTTGGGACTTTGAAAGGTAAACTATCTTCATACTGCCATAATCACAATTTATTTTGATGGAATTATATGGTTGTGGATTCTATGATGCACAGCCAAGATTCCCCCTACAGGAAGAAGGACTTATTTCCCCCAAAGCTGGAAATACTGCCCACAGAAAGTCCTCCACTTTCAGTCCCATGCCAGGATTGCTTTAGCTAAAGAAAGTCGCTTCCCTCAACACAGACTGTATTCAATAAGTGATGAATTCAAGGACAACTTGGCACAGCTCTGAAGGGTCACTCCAGTGTGAATCTCCCTGTAGAGCTCTCTGAGCTCTCCACTGAGCCTGCATCACAACTCACCTTCTGTCCAATCTCCATTCTTTCCCATCCCTTCCCTTCCCTTGGTACCAAGAGCACACCCTGATGAACCATCACTATATCAATCCTGTCTCAGAATCGATGTCTCTGAGAACCCACCTGGACCAGCTGGCACTAGGAATGACCCCAGAACACAGACACTGGCATGATATTTTGGAGCCGAAATATTTGCTGCCTGACACTGGGCACAAGATGGCAGTGCAATTGTTAAAAATCCCAGCATTGCTGATCGAGAATGGCTGTACTAATTGAAGTAAGTGGTACCATATGTCAGATATTTGAGAAGCATAGGAAAAATAGCAACTACAAAATGAAAATGAAATTGAGTGGCCATTATTAAACACTGTCACTCTGTGGGGGAATTAACAAAAACCTGAAATTATCAATCAACAATTAAAGGCTAAATGTAGCTTAATTGTAAGAGTAGCTGGGCCCTATGGAAGCATAAAGATTTGCCAAGGTCAGGGACTTGTTTGGAAAAAAATGGAATTCAGAATATGGTTGGAGATAAGTTGGCTGATGTAACCAAAATATTGCAAGATTCCTCTGAATATGTGTTTAATAATTAATATCCAAATTTCAAAAACATCAATATCAGCACTATTTTATCCTCTTCAGCCTGTTTTTAGCAAGCCAGAACATTCAATTTTAATGCTGTCAAAATCACCAACTCTGAATATGTCTTTGTTAGAAGTTAATAACAACATTATTTGGATAAATATTTATCACTTGGATAACATTTATGTTACCAATTGTAACATTCAGATGATGCATTTTACTCTTCTCTTCTTTGTTAATACCTTCATTGGTTTGTTGTTAATGTAGATAGATATAGTACTGGTAAGCAAGTGTGTGTCTATTAACATAATTCTTATAACCATGCTATAGCTGCTCAAAATGTTTTACTAATTTCTTTTATTTCTTCACCTATATGATTCCTAGCAATTTTATCCATGCCCAAGGCTTCGATTATCTTCTTAGTACCAGTGACTCCCACATTTATATTACCTTACCTGAGTTTTCCTCTGAATGCTGGAATCATAGACAACTGCCAGTTTGACGCTTTCTCTTGGGTATTTCAATGGCACATTAAATCCAGCATGTCCGAATAAGAGCGTTACCCACTCCGTACCTCCAGCCTTAAACTTGGGTCTCTTTTGCTATTTCCTATCTTAGACTCTGTTATAACATCCAGTTACTAAAACAAACAAACAAACAAACAAACAAAAAACCTAGGACTCATAGTTTATATTCTTTGTTTTTCATCCATTCACAATTAAAATCTTTTGCCAAATCCAACTGATTTTTTACTTCTTAGAAAACTTATCTATTCTTCCTAGCACAGATAACATTTGTATTGATCATTTTCCATGTTTTTAATGAATTATCTGATGAATGCTGTTGGCACACCACTCACCCCTCCCCCACTGACTGGAAGCTTTACAAAGACAGGACTAGGTCTAATTTTACTCTCCACGTATCCTCAAACTCCAGCAATAAGTTAGGCATATGGTAGGCATTTAATAAAGTTTGAAGAAAAAAAATGTAAAGAGCAGATCTAAATCTAACACTTGAGCCACTGTACATACTGCTTTAGAATAACATGTGGAAATGGATAAAGATATTTTCTGGGATCACTTTTGGATTAAACACAAAGTATCAATCACAGACCATGTTGATAATATGTAAAAGCAACATTTCTGAGAGAACTGCAGTTGTACTCGCAGACTGTATATCCAAATGTCAGTGGCACCATTGGGCATGTTTCTAGAATAACAGCTGAATGGGTAAACTTTATTATTGCAAATAAGGCTAGGCTGATTTTTTTTACAGGAAAACGTGTTTATTTTCTTAAAGACTGACAAAATTATTCCAATACCTAAGGATAGACAAAGTCATTCATATAAATACATACATATATTTAAAATCTATATTAATATTCATTACATTTAGCTTTAAAGTATAAATTTTCCCATGTATTACTAGTTTACTTTGTACAATAACTTGTATAGAACATGCTGGTTGGATAGTTAAAGGCTGGAATGATGATAAGTCCTTGATTTGGAGGTCACATTTCAAAAAAATACCCACATATAAATAAAATGCTGTTAAAGATGGAATTTAAAAAAGCATATTTAAAGTATAAGAATGCATATGCTAATATCTCTATTATTTTGACTAACTATAGTAGTTTATGTAGTTTCTTGTAACTTGTAAATCATGTTAATATGATTTATCTCAATTTTAACAAAAATCCTACCCTGTATGTAAATCTTTATTTCATTTGACATATAAAGAAACTGGGGCTCAGAAAGGTTACATATTTATCCCTATGGGCTTCCCATGTGGTTCAGTGGCAAATAATTCATCTGTGAATGCAAGAGACGCAGGAGACCCGGATTCTGTCCCTGAGTTGGGTAGGTCCCCTGGAGTAGGGAATGGCAACTCACTCTAGTATTCCAGCCTAGAGAACCCTGTGGACAGAGGAGCCTGGGGGCTATAGTCCATAGGCTCGCAAAGAGTGGGACATGACTGAAGTAACTTAGCACTCAACCTAGTAAATTAGAAGAGAAAGAGATTTTAGTATTCCTAATTTATATTTGAGAAAAGCAAGATTTAGAGATATTGAGTCACCTAAGGTTATACGTAAAATACTGTAATGTAAGGACATGAAAGGGCTTCCCTGGTGGCTCAGCTGGTAAAGAATCCACCTGCAATGCGGGAGACCTGGGTTTGATCCCTGGTGTTGGGAAGATCCCCTGGAGAGAGGCAAGGCTACACACTCCAGTATTCTGGCCTGAAGAATTCCATGGACTGTATAGTCCTCGGGGTCACAAAGAATCAGATACGACTGAGCAACTTTCATTACATTACATTGCTGCTGCTGCTGCTAAGTCGCTTCAGTCGTGTCCGACTCTGTGCGACCCCACAGATGGCAGCCCACTGGGCTCCGCCATCCCTGGGATTCTCCAGGCAAGAACGCTGGAGTGGGTTGCCATTTCCTTCTCCAATGCCTGAAAGTGAAAAGTGAAAGTGAAGTCGCTCAGTCGTGTCTGACTCAGAGACCCCCATGGACTGCAGCCTACCAGGCTCCTCCACCCATGGGAGTTTCCAGGCAAGAGTACTGGAGTGGGGTGCCATTGCCTTCTCCTTCCATTACATTAAGGACATGAAAAGGGTTATTGTTTGAAGTTCCATACCCTTTCTTCTATTGAAACAGTCTCTGAAAGTCTGATGACTTTGCTACCAAACATTTAATTTTTATTCTCTGTCTTTGTTTTTTGCCCTTTCGTTTATCTTTGTATATAACTGGTGATGTATGTATGTGTGTGTGTGTGTGTATGACTTGTGCATACATGTACATCTGTGTGTGTATACATGTGTATGCACACATACTAATGTTCTATAACCAGATCTGAAGCATCTATTGCTCAAACAAGGTCCTACACATGATTTGGCTGAAAAGTATTAGCTTTTATATAAATGCTCATAATTTCAATATATTTAGAAATTTCATGTGTTGATTATTTTAATGAACTCAGGTAATCTGTGGACTACATTCATTTTGGAAGATTTTAACAAGAATTGAAAATAATAGAGTCTGGACTAACCATTATTTAACCAGAAATTACAAATAGGCAGAGAAGCAATTGCCATTAATTAGGAAATAAACAGCTGTGCTTGTCCATACAAAAATAATATGAATTAGTTGCAGATAGTATTCATCTTTTGCTGTGCTCCAACTTCACAGCAAGGACAAGCACCATGGTCCCTGATATCATTTAATTCTCACAAGTGTTCCATGGGTATGACATGAATTAAGGTCTCATGATTATGACATGAAATAAGGGTTTGTGGCTTAAGGCTGTTCGGTTTCTTGACTGAGTTTTACGAAGTTATCCAGCTCTGAGTACAGAGACACAGATTAAACTTAGTCCTGACTAAAAAGTCCATTAACTGTGCCTTGTCTCCTTCTTCTGGCCTTTCAGCCCTTTATTGAGTGAGTAAAACACATGTACCAGATGTTCTCATACATACTTATGAGCACAAGGATGCCTACTATGTTTTAACTATATTTAGATATTACAATGAATATACATATGTGTTATACATATACTCATTGCATTTTTTTGTGTAAATGTATCTATGTGCAATTGTGTGTTTGTACACACACATATATTATTACATGACTACTACCAGGTACTTATGCCCGTACATTCCAAAGACACATTTATAATGCAAAGTAGAGGAAAAAACATTACTTACTGAAAATGTCATCAACCTCAGGGAATGAAAGTGAAGGAAATACATCAATTCGCTTGCCTACCTTAAAGGCGAGCAGCAAGCAGAACTGCTCTTTTTAAATTGATGAAATTAACAAAAGCAATTGCATGTGGCAGAGAGGACGTGTCAGGTAGGAATCAGCACATGTGGGACCTGAAGACTGTGAATAACTTAGAAGAAGACATTAAGGCCTCTGCTGCTACTGATTACCTCACTCTCCATGTGGTTGTAAAACATGGCAGCGTTTTCTCCTGTGCCAGGAAATGTCAGGAGGCGAAAGGTTCAGCCTCGGCCATGTGAAACAGGACAGGAACTGTTCACCCTAAATACCAAACCTTTTGATTTTCAAACTTCTGAAATATTTAAGCTAGAAATACTTCCAACACAGGAGGATGTGTAAATGGCTACTTTATAAAGAAGAAAGGAAGAGCATGTGCCTATTTTTTAATTCATAAGAAAGTTATTAAATCACTAGCATTTCAAAGAGCCCACTTTCAATTACCCATGAAGAGATTGCCTACAGAAAATGTTCAATTCCAGGCTGGCATCGCCAACCTACCCAGACCACTGGCTCCCTTCCACCTTCACTTCTGTCCTCCGGGAATAAGAACGCACTTCAATATCAGCAGAAGTAAAACATAATGGCCACATTTACAGAATAATTTCCTCTGATATTTTTATTCCAAGGCAAAAGGAAGGGAATTGTGAGCATAAATGACATAGGCTGGATTTCTGCTGCTTCTGCTTTCAATGGCAATCTTACACAAGATCCTGCTAGACAGTCCCCATGGACTTCCTTTTCCTCTTTCTCCTGCCCCCAGGGCATGCAGCCATTTACTTCCACACCACTTTTTTCCGGCTTTTTTCATTAACCATGGCATCCTGTATCTGTCTCCCTTAACACTAACACAGGATGAGTGCTCAGTGAATACTTGAAAGAAGAATGAATGAATGAATGACATATGTTCCTGTGGACAACAAATGGTAGCACATTGCAAAAGCACCTTCAGATCTTTGTTCCCCAGTATAGCTTATAATGGAGAGATAAGGAAGCAGGAAGAAGAAAAAGAGGGAAGAAACTCAGGTGGATGTCTACATTTTGCCAAAGTTCAGTTTTTCTAAAATAAATATCTGTTAATATCCATGTGATACTTATGTTAAAATGTCTGGCATATATTTTAGTATCATGTTTTTATAATTGAGGTAACCAGTTGAGGTTCATTTAATTTTAACAACATACTTCTGAGATGAAATTATTATCTCTATGTAAAGAACTTACATCTTGAAGAAAATTAAACTATTTTCTCAAGGTCACCCATCTAGAAAGTGGCAGATCACAATAAATGATGAAAGATCATGGGAACACTGGCCAAAAATTAGTATTCCTAAACCTAATTTGGGAGAGCTGAGTAATAGAGGTATGTAGTAAAAGAGAAACTTATCCAGGGGAACAGCTTAAAAAATATGTATTTTGGTTTCCTCAGGGTATGTGAGATGTATGGAAAGAGTAACATGGAAACTTACATTACCATATGTAAAATAGACAGCCAACAGGAATTTGAGCCAAGAAACTCAAAACAGTGGCTCTGTATCAACCTGGATGGGAGGGATGGTGGGGGAGATGAGAGAGAGTTTCAAAAGGGAGGGAATATGTGTATATCTATGGCTGATTCATGTTGAGGTTTGACAGAAGACAACAAAATCTGTAAAGCAATTATCCTTCAATAAACAAAGAAATTTAAAAATATATGTTTTTATTTGTTTTGCACTTAAATGTGGATGATCATGAGCGGATGACAGAAAAATAACGGGTTTAGCAGCATAACTGGGGTTCAGTCAGTAAAAACAGATTGGTTCAGATTCTAGGACTGAAACCTCAGAAGCCAGGAAGGCAGTTAGAGGAACCTATTGGTTACTGTCAGCAACTCCAGGTGTAACAGATAGACCCTGAAATCTCAGGGGTGTAATGTAAGAATGGTTTAATTCTTCCTTCTCTCACAATCCACTGTGAGTTGGTGAGGAAGAAACTCTGCTCTAAACAGGCCTTCAGGAGCCTAGCGTCCTGGCTCTGCCCTCCTGCACAGCCCTGGAGCATTGTGAACTGGCAGACGGAGAGGTAAGGGGGAGTGCGGTTCGGCAGTGGGAGGCTGCTATGAACCAGGCCTGGAAGTGGGTCGCATCACTTTTGCCTGCATTTCATTGTCCAGAACTCCACGCTATAGCCACACCTGCTAGTAAGGGAGCCTGGTAAATGCACTCAAATTTGGGCCCAGGAAGAAAATAAAAGCATGCTTATATCTGAATGTCTGCCACAATGAGATAAAAGGAAGTCCAGACTTTCAGACACCCAACCACATCTATTTTTCAGAACCTTTGTACTAAATGTTATTCTTTAAAATTTATAACCTGTATGGGTTATAATCTTTCATTTAGAAATCAACCATAAATATTTTTGGGGTTTGTTTTGTTTTGTTTTTAATTTATTTATTTTAATTGGAGGCTAATTACTTTACAATATTGCAGTGGGTTTTGTCATACATTGACATGAATCAGCCATGGGTGTACATGTGTTCCCATCCTGAACCCCCCTCCCACCTCCCTCCCCATCCCATCCCTCAGGGTCATCCCAGTGCACCAGCCCTAGGCACCCTGTCTCATGCATCAAACTTGGACTGGCGATCTGTTTCACATATGATAATATACATGTTTCAATGCTATTCTCTCAAATCATCTTATCCTTGCCTTCTCCCACAGAGTCCAAAACACTGTTCTATACATCTATGTCTCTTTTGCTGTCTCGCATATAGGGTCATCGTTACCATCTTTCTAAATTCCATATATATGCGTTAGGATACTATATTGGTATTTTTCGTTCTGACTTACTTCACTTTGTATGATAGGTTCCAGTTTCATCCAATTCATTAAAACTGATTCAAATGTATTCTTTTTAACGGCTGAGTAATGATATGGATGGATGAATCTGAGTCAAAACAGACAAGCAGATCACCTTTGGGAGGTCGAGCACTGGGCTCGGGGCCATCTCAAAAGGCTCGCAGCTCACAGATTCAGGAGTTAGGAGCAGGCAAAGTGGAGACTAGGCAAGCAGGAAAGTTACAGCACAGAACTTCAAGCAGGAATGCAGACTGGGCCATTTCAAACAACCGTGGGTCTTTGGAAGATCTGAGAGTTCAAAGCACCCCCAAGTATAGAAAGGTTAAGAAGCTGCACAAGTGGGAGGCACGTGGCAGACACTACAATAACGACTCAACTCTGAGGGCCAAGATCCAAAGCAGAATATCACTCACTTAGAACAACCCGAGAGCCCAGGTGTGAGCCCTGGGAAAGGACTGACTACTGTTCTCAGCCTTGTTTGCAGGCATTTTTCAAGACGCCCTGCCAGAGACTGGAGGATTGCTGCTAAACCTACAAGAATGGAAAAGGCAAAAAACTGATGAGACTAAAGATTACAGATGGGTTGGCAAAGATACAGCGCCAGCTCCAGTCTCTGAGGGAAAAAGGGAGAATTTCCAAAGTCAATCATTAGTGTTTTTAGATAGATGCGCTAGGGATAAGGCATTCTAAATCCCAAAATGAACGGGTTTGGCCCTGGCATTATCTACTACTTTGCATTATCTTGACCTCTGCATTTTTGCTGGGGTAGATGATGGGCGATTCCACACTTTGGCAACATGGTCAGTGGCAAATGACAGGCCCATGGATCACAGGCCAAGTTACTGCTGTTGTCTTCTCCTTCGGCCTGGGTACCTCTTGGTACGTGGCCATCTGAGGCAGTTTAGTCTTGTAGTTCTCTCTCTGTGTTTTGCGTGTTTCTTCATATATTTTTTTTTCCTGGCAGTTATTCAAATCAGTGCCTAGTTAAGCTTCATGGATGCAAAAACCTGGGAATACTTTGGCAGGGGTAGTCTTTTCTTTCCCTCCAGGTCCTTGTGTGTGTCAAATAAAGATTCACACTCTTCTTATATATATGAGTATGTATGTGTGTGTGTGCACAGGTAGATGGATACATTATCTTTCCTTTCAAATTAAATGCAGTTCTGTTTATAGAGATCCTTGGCTTTCATATCTAATAGGCTACAGGTGTTTTCTAAAGCTTATTTGAATTCTCATTACTGAAATACACTTCAAATATGTTAACTAACAAGTTAATTCAGTTGTATTGGATATGAAATTACTTGCACCCACTGTGAGTAATAGGTTAAAAGGATCTAGGAAAAACAAAGGGATAAATTTTCCTATGAAAGAGGAGTTGTTCATCACTCATTATCAGAGAAATGCAAATCAAAACCACAATGAGGTACCGTTTCACAGCAGTCAGAATGGCTGTGATCCAAAAGTCTACAAGCAATAAATGCTGGAGAGGGTGTGGAGAAAAGGGAACCCTCTTACACTGTTGGTGGGAATGCAAACTAGTACAGCCACTATGGAGAACAATGTGGAGATTCCTTAAAAGACTGGAAATAGAACTGCCTTAGGACCCAGCAATCCCGCTGCTAGGCATATACACCGAGGAAACCAGAATTGAAAGAGACACGCGTACCCCAATGTTCATTGCAGCACTGTTTATAATAGGCAGGACATGGAAGCAACCTAGATGTCCATCAGCAGATGAATGGATAAGAAAGCTGTGGTACATATACACAATGGAGTATTACTTGGCAATTAAAAAGAATACATTTGAATCAGTTCTAATGAGGTGGATGAAACTGGATCCAATTATACAGAGTGAAGTAAGCCAGAAAGAAAAACACCAATACAGTATACTGACACATATGTATGGAATTTAGAAAGATGGTAATGATGACCCTGTATGAGAGACAGCAATAGAGACACAGATGTATAGAACAGACTTTTGGACTCTGTGGGAGAGGGCGAGGGTGGGATGATTTGGGAGAATGACATTGAAACATGTATACTATCATGTAAGAAACAAATCGCCAGTCTATGTTTGATACAGGATACACGATGCTTGGGGCTGGTGCACTGGGATGACCCAGAGAGATGATATGGGGAGGGTGGTGGGAAGGGGGGTTCAGGATTGGGAGCTCATGTACACCCGTGGTGGATTCATGTCAATGTATGGCAAAACCAATACAGTATTGTAAAGTAAAAAAAAAAAATTAAAAAATAAAGAGAAAAAAAAAAAAGATTCATTTCAGTACTTGGTCCTCTACTGTCTTATGATGATCTCTCATAATAGTACAATGTATTTCATATGTGAATGGGCCTGGTATCACCAATGATAATCGCAGCTTAAACATATACTTGACTGACTTAATCATAATTTTTCAGCATGAGTGCTTATTTGTGGCTAAAGAAAATGTGCTCGAGGAAAACAGTGGACCGAGTATTAGAAAATAAGATTGAAAGTGATTCCAAACCTGAAAAAAAAAAGAAAGAGGAGTTGTTTATTTTTCCCCATAAAATAAATAAGTGACAGGATGCATGAAATAGAATATAATTAATAGATTCAGATGTCAACTTATTAGAGAGTTGACTTTGTGCTGATTTTAAAACTGTTGATTTATCATATAGAATGAGCTTAGATTCTTGAAAACATGCTGCACTGTATCTACAGGTATAAATATATTGTGCATAAACTTCTCTAAGGGTTGTGACAAGGCTCTCACACTATGCTTTTATATTTTCCTTAATTTCAACATTGTTATAGGAAAGTGGAGGAAATGAAGTTTTTCTCTTTTGCCCCATATCAAAAATCTCAAAAGCTAATTTATGGTTAAATTTTCCTTCTCTCCTCTGGTCTACATCCTCCTGCTTCTTCAGGGATCTCGTTCTATCAATGGTACTTCCTATCTCCCAGAACTTCTGCCTAATCTTCGTCCTGTTCTGCTCAAGCTCACTCAGTCATGTCCGACTCTTTGCAACCCCCTGGACTGCAGCCCACCAGGCTCCTCTGTCCATGGGGTTTTCCAGGCAAGAATACGGCTCCCTCCTTGAAACCACCATCTACTTTAGCTCCCCTAACACACATCTCTCCTGGTTCTGTTCCCAATCTCTTGGTATTCATCCTTTGCCTTTTCCCCAGCTCCTCCTCTATTTCTCACTTGAACGTGGTTTCTCCAGATTGGCCTTTTCAGCTTTCTCCATTATACATTCTGCCCAGACCAGTCTATTCACATCCATATTCACCTTGCATGAGTAGATCCTGCAGCTGTGTCTCCAGCTCTCGAGACCGGACCTCCCCCTGAGCTCTGGCTCCTTGTTTCTTATTGGTTGGTCTTCCACAAAGATGTTCAACATAGGATATTCTGCCCAGACATTGACCTCTCGGGTATGCAATTATGTGTCTGTGTTTCGTGGTGTGTTAGTTGAGGGAGATGACCATGGCTAGCAGTCAACAGAGCAAGCTGGTGATCATCCTTTGTTTTTTCCTCTCTTTGTCTCTCTGTCTTGTTGGTCTGTCTGCCTTCCTCTCTCTTCCTGTCTTCCTCATGCTATCCTTTCCCCCTGGAGACCTTTTCTCTGCCTTTTGCTAGGTTAATTCATCTCTCATACACGTCTCTTAAGATTAATTCAAGCTTCACTTCACTTTGAAAACATCCTTACCACCCTAGACTGACTTAGGTGCCTATCCTCTGTAGCCTGTTGTTTTTGTGTATGGAATTAAAACATACTGTCAACCATCTTAAGGTTGGAAATATGTGTCTTTATCCTGTCTGTATTCTCAGTGATAGGAATAAAATAAGTCAGGGCTTGAAAACTAGAGGCATCAAATTGAGATTCATCCACACAAAATGGATATGGGTATGGATGAAATTGCCTAGGCAGAATATATAAGGACTGATGAATTGAAAACATTAGAATCGTGAATGAGCATGACAATATGTTTTGTGTGCAAAAATACATTTATTTTGAGCTTTATGTGTAGTACCTATGAGCTCAAGATTTAAGACAAACAACACTGGATGTTGACAGACTAATAAACCACAACCGAATAAAACAGGAGCGTGAAAATACACATGCTTAATGAGTAACATAAGTTATAAAGAATGAGAGTCACCCAAAGTGTTGTAGAGGTTACTACTCTGGTTTCACTCTGACAAAATACGAAGCAAGGTTTGAGGAAACAGTTGGATAAACCAAGAAGAGGAGATTTGGATAAGATATTGGAGTGGGGAATGCCAACAATAGGATATTGATTATGAAAATCAGAGTAGGATAATCAGATAAAAAATAAATCTGCTGAAATAAGTATGTCTAAAACATGTGGGACTAGGATTAAAACAACAGTCATCAAATTTCCAAATAATACAATAAGGGATATAATGTTTGTGGGATGATTCCCTTTCACTTTTTTTTTTTTAAGTTTGGACTCTGAATGAATGAGTATGTGTTAGTTTCTTATTGCTGCTATAATAAATAATTGCAGACTTAGTGGCTTAAAACAATATCAATTTATATCTTTTCTTTTGGGAGGACTCAAGTCCCCAAATCAAGATATGAACAGGACTGTGTTCCTTCCAGCGACTTTGGGAAGCAGTTTCCTTGCCTTTCCCAGCCTCTGGAGCCCTCTGGCATTCATTGGCTCATGTATGCCAGCAGAGTAGCCATCCAGGATAAGCACACCATCACAGTATCTTTAACTTCATCTCATCTGCAAATGTAAATGTAAATATTATTTAGCCATGTAAATAACATATTCACAGGGTCTGAGGATGAAGATATGTATATCTTTGGGGGTACATTATTCTGCCTAACATAGATAGTAGAAAGACCATAAAAATTAGGCAAATACCTGAATTTCATTCCTTTATTAACATTTGAGAGTCTATTTTCCATTTAAAAACAATCCCTTACATTAAGTTTCATGCTCTCTAAAGCATTTTCACACTCATGAGCATACTTGAGCCTTAAAACAGCCTCGTGAAAGAGATAGGGGAGATATTATGTCCATTTTATAGATGAGTTTATGCATGTGTTTGTAAAAGTTTAGTGACTTGCTACAAGGCACACAGCTAGTGAATTTGAGATTTAAAATATAATACCATGTTTTCTAACTATAAATCTTTCTCTCCACTATTCCATAAGTTTTTCTTGAGAGTTTTCTAAAAATATATTCATATACAAAAAAATTGACAGAATCACCAAAAAAGGTTTTAGTCTTAAAGATGTGATGAACAATTCTGAAGCCAAAGAACTCTCAGTAATAGTGGGAATGTATTCTATCATTCCAACCCAAAAAGCTCTGTCATTTTCAAGAGATAAGAGTGAAATAGAAAAAGTCAAGAAAATTCTATACACTTTGAATAAAGAGGACATGTTGAATGAAGTGAGGACTTCCTGCCCAAAGCAGCAGGTCAGTCAGGACAGATCAGAGTAGGGAGCAGCCAGCAGTTCAGGCACCAAGGAGAGCAAGGATGACCTTGGCAACTGCTGTTTGCTGCTATGCAGCAGAAGCGAACTGGCAGCCTGGACAGAACTTGCTCAGTGACAATGATGCCAGGTGGTGAGAGCTGGCAACATAGAGGGGGAAGACCTTTTCCCGTTTTAGAGTTTTTGAAGATGTAGACAGAAACGAGTGCAGTGGCTCTGATTGTGGAAACTCACTTGGAGCATGTTGTTCTTGGTGAGGAAGGTATAAAATGTGTTACACTTGCCTAAGGATGGGGGGTTGGGGAAGTCTCCTCAAGTCTGCATTCTGAGTGGTAGAAGTTGTGTAAGCCAAGGAATGCCTCAAGCAAGATTTGGAAATTTTATAATGTTGTCCATTCCTCCCATTTGATATAATTAGAATAACTTTCTTTAAAAGTCAATGTCAAGAGATAATCATTGCTGTTTCTAGGTAAATATTTAAATATTTGTATCTTTCATCCTGGGATCCACCAACCCTCAAAGTGATTTTTTTTTTTTTAGTTTAGTATATTCACTGTTTCTGCTACAAAGTTTTATGAGTTTTGAGAAATGCATCATGTCATATATCCATCATTATAAAATCATACAGAATAGTTTCACCATCCCCAAGATTCCCCTGTATCTCAACTGTTCAGCACCCTCCACCTTGAACCCCAGGCAACCACTCATCTGTCTGCTATCTCTACAGTTTTGCCTTTTCTGGAAAGTCACATAAGTGGAATAACGCAGTGTGTAACCTTTGCAGACTGGCTTTTTTTCACTTAGCATTATTCATTTGTCTTTGTGTATCTTCATAGTTCATCATTTTTACTTTTCCCGTCTGAATAATATTCTGTTTATAGATTACTACAGTTTGTTTATCCACGTACCTATTGCAGGACATCTTGGTTGCTTTCAGTGTTTGTGATCATGAATAAGGTCACCATCAACATTTGCACAGTATGTAAGCATAAACATTTTATTGCGGTTTACCATACCATCAAACAAAGCACAGCTATGTTGGGTTTGGTAAGAGACTACCAAACTGTCTTCCAAAGTGGTTGCACTATTTTGCATTCCCAGCAGCAATGAATGAGAGCTCCTGTTGCTGCGCATCTTCACCAGCAGTTGGTTTTGGGATTTTAGTCACTTGTAACATGCATGTACGGGCATCTCCTTATCATTTTAATTTACAGTTCCTTAGTTACAAATGACTTGAGGATATTTCCAAATGTTTATTTGCTATTTGTATATCGTCTTTGAGGTATGTGTTCACAACTTTTGTCCATTTAAAAATTGGGGTATCAATTTATTGCTGAGGTTTAAGAGTCCTTTGTATATTTTGCATACAAAAGTCTTTTATCAGGTATGTGTTTGACAAATGTTTCATCCCAGTGTATGGTCTGTCTTTTCATTCTTTTTCCTGGGTGTTTCACAGAGCAGAGTTTTTAATTTTAATGCAGTCCAACATCAATTTTTCTCTTTCATGGATCAAGCTTGTTGTTTTTGACCTGCTGTTTCCACTTAACAATACGTTTTGAGCATATTCCTTGCTAATAAATATTCTCTTATAGTTTGAAAATCAAGAATTAAAAAAGCAACACACTTTCAGACAGAGAAAAGAGTGTTAAATAAATGTTTTCTAAGATCATTAAACAGAAAATTAGTGCAAAAAATTGTTTCTGGTTTTATGAATAAATGAGTGTGTCATCTGACACACAACTCCCATTATAGTCTCTCTATTTTCCTGATTATCTCTTCTTAATTTAATTTCTATTCCACTGCTACCACTGTGGCACTGACAAGCTGGATGCTTAAAGATGATCAGAATGCCAACATGTCTTTGGTTATGCTTCTGAAAGTATAGCCTAGTTCTTTGAGGTATAAAATAGAAGGCTTAAAAATCTAAGAATGGAACTTCAGAAAGAAAAAAAAAATTGGGAATGAATTTGAATCATAGCATCACTGAATTATTTTTATCTTTAAAAGGTAAAATTTACAAGCAAGATCAAGGTTATGGGTCTTTTGAGTCCCTTAGATTACCCTTGATTGATAATAGTCAGGACAAAGATATACTGTAAATTAAAGGCTTACATTTATTATTGCATTTTAGATCGCATATGCAAACTGCCTTTCAATTCATATAATTTAATCAAGTAAATTAGTATTTACTCTGTACCTCTCCTGGTGGCTCAGACAGTAAAGAATCCGCCTACAATGCAGGAGACCCGGGTTTGATCCCTGGGTTGGGAAGATCCCTGGAGAATGGACTGGCTACCCACTCCAGTATTCTTGCCTGGAGAATTCCAAGGACAGAGGAGCCTGGTGGGCTAGAGTCCATGGGGTTGCAAAGAGTTGGATATGACTGAGAGACTAACCATTTCACTTTCATTTTCTGTACCTAGGGGAAAAAATATACCTTATCTTTTGCCATTATATCCTTTAATCTTCCCAAATTCCTACAAAGTAGCTATGATTATTCCCATTTCATAAATGAGAACTGATACTCTGGGAAGTTCAGTAACCCAATGGCACAGCTAATTTATGATATAGGTGGATTTTGAACACAGGACTAACTGATCAAGAGCCTAAGCTTTCTCAACTATCAATACAGAAATAGGAATCAACTATATGCTTTATGTTTGTATATAAACAGTTCTGTTTTGGATGGAGATGAGGAAGAATTGACACAAATATAGATCCTAGTGTGACGAAAAATCATCTCTTATGGTGTTACAGTGAGTGTAATGAAAAATCAGTAAGAACTGAAGTGATCTGGTGAGGAACTAGTAAGCTGTTCAGGAAACCCATCTCCCTTTCCTCTGGATGGATTGACCACATTTCGCAGACTGTGTTGTGCTTAGTCGCTCAGTTGTGTCCAATTCTTTGCAACCCCATGGACTGTATGAGGCCTCCTCTGTCCATGGGGATTCTCCAGGCAAGAATACTGGAGTGGGTTGCCATGCCCTCCTCCAGGGAATCTTCCCAACTGAGGGATCAAACCCGGGTCTCCTGCACTGCAGGTGGATTCTTTACCATCTGAGCCACCAGGGAAGTCCAAGAATACTGGAGTGGGTATCCATCCCTTCTCCAGGAGATCGTCCCAACTCGGGAATCAAACCAGGGTCGCCCTCATTGCAGGCAGATCCTTTACCAACTGAGCTACCAGAGAAGCTCTTTCTCAGCCTAGCTTACAGTTAATAGGCCATGAGTACATATCACTCCCAGGCCTTGCTCATAAACATCAGCTGTGTAATCTCCTTCCCATTTTCCCCCCTGGGTTTCTATCCGTCTGAATTCTTGAATGGATTCAGTATTGCCAACTTTGTTCCTTTCTGCAGGCTGGTGGCAGCACTCTCTGTCACCCTGGCCCTCTTTGCACGGGAGCTGGCTGGTTTCTTCTTAGGAGTTTCCATGTTCAACAGCACCCAGTGCCTCATCTATATCCTTTCTAATATACTCCTTTTCTTCTCGGCCCTTTTCCACCATAACCCACACCTAATTAACTGTGAGCAGGACCTGCACATCCACTAATTTAAGCCAATGATATTTCTCGATTTATCTGTCATAGCAACTGGTGTTACCTTGACTAACTCAGAAACTGGTGTTAGAAATGATATGCTACTAAGAAAAACTTAAAATATGTGGCACTGTCTTAGCAGTTCGGCAGTTCTGTTCAGTTCAATCACTCAGCCGACTCTTTAAAGAGTTGTGTCCGACTCCTTACGACTCCATGGACTGCAGCACGCCAAGCTTCCCTGTCCATTACATGTCCCAGAGTTTGCTCAAACTCATGTCCGAGTTGGTGATGCCATCCAACCATCTCGTCCTCTGTCATCCCCTTCTCCTCCTGACTTCAATCTTTCCCAGTGTCAGGGTCTTTTTCAATGAGTCAGTTTTTCACAGAAGGTGGCCAAGTATTGGAACTTCAGTTTTGGCATCATTCCTTCCAATGAATATTCAGGACTGATTTCTTTTAGGATTGACTGATTTGATCTCCTTGCAGTCCAAGGGACTCTCAAGAGTCTTTTCCAACACCACAGTTCAAAAACATCAGTTCTTTGGTGATCAGCTTTCCTTATGGTCCAACTCTTACACCCATACATGACTACTGGAAAAACCATAGCTTTGATTACCCAGACCTCTGCCAGTAAATAATGTCTCTGCTTTTTAATACGGTGTCTAGGTTTGTCATAGCTTCTCTTTGATTCTTGCCCACAGTAGTAGATATAATGGTCATCTGAATTAAATTTGCCCATTCTGGTCCACTTTAGTTCACTGAGTACTAAAATGCTGATGTTCACTCTTGCCAGCTCCTGTTTGACCTGGGGAGTTCATCTTTCAGTGTCAGATCTTTTTGCCTTTTCATACTGTTCATGGGGTTCTCAAGGCAAGAATACTGAAGTGGTTTTCCATTCTCTTCTCCAGTGGACCACATTCTGTCAGTAGTTTCTACCATGACCCATCCATCTTGGGTGGCCCCACATGGCATGGCTCATATTTTCACAGTTAGACAAGTCTGCAATCCAAGTGATCGGTTTGGTTGGTTTCCTGTAATTGTGGTTTCCACTCTGTCTTCCCTTTGATGGATAAGCATAAGAGGCTTGTGGAAGCTTCCTCATGAGAGGGACTGTCTGTGGGGGAATCTGGATCTTGCTCTGATGGCCTGGGCCGTGCTCAGTAAATCTTCAATCCAATTTTCTGTTGATGAGTGGGGCTGTGTTCCCTCCCTGTAGTTTGGCCTGAAACCAAACTATGGTAGGGGTAATGGTGGTAACGGTGACCTTCTTCAAAAGGACTTATGCCCAGACTCGTATATTCAGTGCCCCTGACCCCATGGCAGACCACTGTCGACCCATGCCTCTGCCAGAGACTCCTGGACACTCACAGGGACGTCTGGCTCAGTCTCTTGTGGGGTCACTGCTCCTTTCTCCTGGGTCCTGGTGTGCACAAGGTTTTGTTTGTGCCCTCCAACAGTTGGGTGGTAGCCTACAAAAAATTCGTACTATGAGTTTGAATATGTAGAACGATGCCATTTGCAGACAGAATATTTGGGGAAATTGCTGTTGGTAATTATCAAGTAAACAATACCAAACATCCACTAAGGTTTTCTTTAGAACTAAGAGGAGTTGGAAAATGCAGTTTTAATAGTATATATTATTTGCATGTAGCTAAACTCAGCAAAGTACTAAAATTAGTTACGAATTGACTGTTTCATAATTAGAAATGAAAAGTGGAAGACTAAAAAATTGGTGACTTAAAGTTTTGACAAACTTGACTCTGGCCACTGCATATTAGGAAAGACAATTTAAAAATAGATTGAGAAACCTGGTCAATTAAATTGGTTTATGAGTATATCCACCGCACCAGGTTTGTTGATTTATCTCAAAGAGGCTTCCATTGAGTTGAAGGGCAAGAGACAAGGATAAAAACAAATACATTAGGCTTGAGAATTATGTCCAAGAAAGAACTTGTGAGTATGTGATTATGAGCATACAGTACTATCTGGAAACAAAAAGGACGGAGCCTTTTAAATTTTTGATGAATTGTATTGTCAAAGACATCAGAAGTCTAGGCTTTAAAAACAACTGCAGCAACAACGAAACCTGCACTCTCCAGGGTATAAAGCAACCATCATGTTTCTGAACTTGAACCAGCAAGAAGCAGACTGCAGAAGGAGAGTATGTGTCCCATCACCAGCTTCAAATGGAATCATGGAGAATAATTTACAAGAGAGACTCCTTCCTGCAGGTAGAAGCAGGGCCAGAGAGAAATACGCACAAGAGACTTCCTCCCAGAAATTAGAAACAGGGCCTCACTAAGAAACTTTATCATGCAGACTGGGGGCTTTCAAGAAGCCCACAAGAATGTTTTCTTGTTTGCTGTGGACCAGTCTGCTTGACATTTCCCAGTACTCTCATTCCTAAGAAGATAGCTTTTAATTGCTACTATATTTACCATCGTTCTTTGGGAAGAAGGTATAGATAACTAGTCTTTTAGTTTATAGTTTATGAAGAAGCACACCAGAAGGAGAAGAGGGGTGAGCCAGATGCAGTATCTATCAGTAGCTGGGAGTTGTTTTATCTTTCTGACTGTAGTAGTGGTTACGTGAAATTTTATTTTATTTTTTCTATTTTGTAATTGGAGGATAATTGCTTTAAAATGTTATATTGGTTTCTGCCGTACAACAATGCATATCAGCCATAATTATAAGTGATATATATATATATATATATATCACTTGAATATATATATATATATATAGGCTTTGCTGGTGACTCAGATGGTAAAGAATCTGCCTGCACTGGGAAGATCCCCTAGAGTAAGGGAATGGCTGCACACTTCAGTATTCTTGCCTGGAGAATTCCGTGGATAAAGGAGACTGATGGGCTCAGACCGTGCTGTCACAAAGAGTGGGACACGACTGAGTGATGAACACACACACATACACACACACACATATACATATATATAATTCATGTATATATCTTTCCCTCTTGAGCCTTCCCCCCACCTCATCCCACCCCTCTCAGTCTTCACAGAACACCAGGGTGGTCTCCCTGTGTTATACAGCAGCTTCCCACTAGTTGTCTATTTCACACACTATAGTGTATATATGTCAATGCTACTTTCTCAATTTATCTTACCTTCTCCTTCCCCCCAAAAGGTAGCCTGTGGTAGAAATGGAGGAACTGTTCACTAAAAGCTTGAGTCTCTTTACTCCTGGTGAACAATTAGACTGGCACTCCCAGCCCCCCTTGAAGCTGATGTAGCCATTTCACTGAGTTTTGAACAGTAACATGTCAGCAGAAGTGACATGTGGCACCTGAACAATCCTTCTGGTCTCACATGTCATCTACTTCAGGGATGATGATCCCCTGAATCATTCTGAAGACTATGTTGACTATGAAAGCATCTGAACAATCCTGTGGAGCAAAGCCCTTTGCTTCTCCTTCTCACTACACCAATAAAACAAGAATGAGTAAGAAAGGTCTATTGTGTTAAGTCATCGATATATTGGGGTTTATCCATTTCAGGGTGGTATCCCAACAACTGCTTTAGGAAAGGTTTCCCAGAAAAATAGAAAAGTGAAATGGCCTCTTAAATTTATTTGTAATGAAGACACATATCTCTTTAGTGGGAAAAGCATGAACAAAAACTATAAGACTAGATTGATCTTCAAAAGAATACTTGAAAGTTGGGGCAAGTCATCCACCCCAACTTTGGTTACTCCTACTCTAATATATTGATCAATAACAATGAAAATGATCTACATAGCTACTATATATTGAGCAATTATCTTCCAGGTACTAACCGAAACACTTAGAACACGTTATCTCATTTCAATTTCAAAGTCCCTCTGAGAGCTAGACGTTATTATCTCTATGTTACACGAGTGAGGAAACTGAGGCATTGAGTTATAAGTAACTGACTCATAAGAGGTAGACCTAGAATTTTAACTCAGATTGGTCTATCCCCACTCTCCCCATTATGAATCACTTCTTTGTATTTCATAGAAAGCAAAGCACTTTAAAACTTCCCTGCTTTACCCATTTCATGTAAATAAAAATATGCCTGGGATGATTGAGGTTTCATGGTAGGGTTTTCCAAAATGACTCAAACTGTGCCTCTCTTAAGTACATTTTCAGCTGATTACCAAAACCAGCACTCATCTTATTGTTCCACTGTCACTCAATCAATGCCCAGAAAATCCCATAAAATTATACCTCTCTTGTGTTTGTATCACTGAATACTAGCCTCTCCATTCCAATGAATATAGACATTACACATTAATGACTTAGTGGTTGCTTTTCATTACCTTCTCATTAAAAGTCAAGCAACAAAAAGAATACTTGCACATTTTGGGGTCTTGCATTTATTTTCTTCTTGTGGTTGATTCACAATTGTGCTTCATGTGATTATCCTATTACTCTTCAGAAAATGATGATGCTCTTGCCCCACAGAGGCAAAAGCCCAACAAAGAGGATCTATGTTCTGGTGCCAGTGCCAGCTGTTGGAAATTATCTTCCAGCTCAAATTTGATCTGTTGCTTTTAGATTTTAGGGTCTACTGTGCAATTCCCAGAAACAACATTTATTTCAAAGATTAAAAAGACACTAATTAGTTACATTAAAGTACCTGATCTAAATGTTCTGTTAAGGGATTTCCAAGTTGCTACAATGGCTTGAGACTTTATACACTGTCTGATGGGTTGTACTGTAGAATATTTTTGGTGTACTGGAGTAGGGGATATAATGCTGGGATGCTGTTAGAAGGGTTTGAGATGACATGTGGCTGAGGACTGGATAGATTCAGGAAGATTTACACCAAAGAATTAAAATCCACAGGGAAGTAGCTATATGAGGTCTGACCATCCAGGAGGCAGTAGGGGGTGGTATTTAAATAAAAGCAAGGTAAAACACCTTGTCATGTATCTTCCTTATACATATTAATGTTATTTCTAATATAACATGTTTATAGAGTGCCTAAAACCTGGTAGGGATGTTACAAATGTGTTGGGAATCTGACTTATCTAACTATGTGCAGTTATGTTTTGCAATGTCCTTGTTATAAATATTCATAATTAATGTCTCAATTGAAAAGTGCTTGATAATAATCAGGATTTCTTCTCTAAGAATGAGGTACTCAAGTCAAGTACTATATAGGTCTAACTGGTGAGTATAATTAAGGAAAAAAAAAAAAA